>BPTQ01000001.1:186097301-186266308 GCA_019973895.1 Chrysanthemum seticuspe | reverse complement strand
CACCTATTTGTTGGGACGAAGTAGGTGAGCGTTTGATTGAGGGGCCCGAGATTATTGAGATCACCAATGAGAAGGTGGCAGTTGCTAGGGAAAAGTTGAAGGAGGCTCGTACGCGGCAAAAGAGTTATGCAGATAAACATCGTCGTGATTTGGAGTTTCAGGTTGGTGATCGGGTATTTCTGAAAGTTTCACCGTTTCGTGGTGTTAAACGTTTTGGTATTAAAGGGAAGCTTAGTCCTCGTTTTATTGGGCCGTTTGAGATTCTCGAGCGCATTGGAGAGGTTTCTTACCGTTTGGCTCTTCCGCCGCAGTTATCGCATGTGCACGACGTTTTTCATGTATCTCTTTTGAGGGGATACAACTATCATCCTTTGCATGTAGCCTCTTATCCATTTGATCAGATTCAGCCTGATATGTCTCTTTCGGAGGAACCCGAAGCTATTTTGGATCGGCAAGATCGAGTCATGAGAAACAAAGTTATTCCGCTTGTTAAGATCCTTTGGAAGAATCACCCAGAGCGTGAAGCTACCTGGGAGACCGAGGAATCTATGCGAGCTAGTTATCCACATTTCTTTTCATCATCGGGTATGTCTTCGTTTATCGTTTCGTTTCCTTTTCAATTTTCGAGGACGAAAATTTTCTTTTTAGAGGGGAAGAGTTGTAAAACCCTAAAATCTCAAATCGCGTGAAATGACCATTTTGCCCTCCAACTTAAAATTTCACCAACTCGGAAAATACGTCAACACTAATTAACGAGTTATATGATTAATAATACTTTCACATTATGAGAATAATAAACTTATGCTATACATTACAACAACTTAAATAATAAAAGTCTAAGTAACTCATAAACATTGTAACATGTACATAATTAACTTGGACTTGGAACATGACTAGATACATGATAAAATGATAAGGATGGAAGTTATGTTTTGGTCTTTGAATTCCCTTAGGGGCCGGCCATCTTAAAGGAATCCCTTAATCACCATTTAATTTTTATCAATCTCATTTATCTCTTAATCTCATTTCAAAAATACACACTAGAAACCCTAGTCTCTTTTCTCTCCTTCCTTGTGGCGGCACCACCTTCTTCTTCATCATTTCATACGAATTCTTCAAGCAAGGTGTTCTTAGAAGACTCTTGATCGTGGGTAATCATTTGGTGGACGTGGTATTGGTGTTTGATTCGATTTGGAAGCTTGTACGTGGGGGTTTAAAGGTGTACGTGGGTTTGTGTTTGCCAAGGGAGTCTTGGTTTTGATTTTGGTGTTTGATTCTTGTTCTTGTTTCGTACACGCATCAAGGGTAACGTATCACCATCCTTTAGTCCTTTCCTTTTTGTTTCTTTGATCTATTCGTGGCCTTCTTGATGAAACTAGGGCTTGTAACTTGTTAAATAGATCACATAAAATCATAGATATATATATCACATGAAATAATAACACATAAAATGATGAAACCATGAATCTTGACCTATATGTAATTCGTATGATATGGGGCTGAATAAATGAATATGAAACTGATTTTGGACTTCTATTTGTCGATTTATATTAAGGTTTTAAAAAGGGTTTAATGAGCTTGTGATTACATGTTGTTGTATATGATAAACGGATTTGTTAACAAAGGATTACGAGAGTGTTTTGGAATTAATCATGGGGCGTATAAACATGGTCTTGGGGAGGGTGATTCGAATTGAAATGAGATCACATAAGATGTCTTTTAATCTTGTAATAATCGAGCTAGAATGGTTAAAAACGGATTCGTTAATCTTAAACGTAAATTAGGGCTTGTAATTCATGATTATATATAATTAAGGGGTTGTTTGGTAAATTATGAAACTTGATGGTCTAACATGTTAAAATATTAACTAAATGGATTAAATGAGTAAAATGGGTAAACTTACTATATTTACACTTTTAACCCTATACTTTGCTATATTGACATTTTAAACCCTAAACTTTTGTAACTTGTCATAAATGATCTTTAAAGCATTATAATACTCATTTTCTTTTATAACTTGAGATAAGTAACTAAACTTGCTAAATATGGAAACCTGCTAAATATGGAAACCTGCTATTTTTAGAAAGTTACTAATTATGGAAATCTGCTAATTCTGGAAAGTTACTAAAAATAGAAACCTGCCTAAAATAGAAAGTTTCCTAAAATAGAAAGTTACTTAAAATGGAAAGATTACTAAAACGGGAAACTTGCTAAAAATGGAAAGCCGTCTTAAAACAAGTGTTTCGGATTCTTATAGAACGTTATCTAATTCATATAGGTTCCGGGCGGCGTGATTGATCTCCTTCATTGATTTACTTTCTTTGTTTGCTTGCTTCGAATAAGGTACAGATATTCTGACCTTTCTCATAAGGTTTCTCATGATCTCTTTGCATCTTTGATCTCTTGCCATATTGATATTGAATCTTTGCTTTGCTATTTGAACCCTTGATATTGATCCTTTGCTATTTGAACCTTTGATATTGATCCTTTGATATTTGAACCCTAATAATGGAACCATTGATATTGAACTATTGATTTGAATTGTGAACTGCTAATATTGGACATTGATATTGATTGGACTCTATATTGTACACTTTGACCTGTCAGTTGATACCCCGAGCCATTAACTAGGCATGGGGGTTCCATGTCCGTGTCATTGATGCACCAATGGCATGACTTTAGTGTGGTTGAGTGATGTTCCACACCGTCCCCATATTTGTATTGATTATGCGCGCTTTGGATATATTGGCCACTATTTGTTTTGCAGGGGGGCGTATGGATGCATCCTAGATTTGTATTTGTTTTGTATCGACATATGGTTTGGTGATGTGGTTGGTGTGTGCAATACACCCCCTCACATTTTGGGAGCTGATCACTCCACTGGCTACTAGAGGACTCCCCTCATATTGGTTTGGTATTCCGAGGTCACCCCTCCGAATACAATTGTTACTACATGATATTGATATATGGTTTGATTTGGTTTGTTTTGTTGGCTCGTGGTGGAAAACTGACATTCCTTTTCCTTTGTTTCAATTACCTACTCTATATTGCTTCATATCATTCTTATCTTATATAACCAGCCTTTGATTCTATTATTGCTTTGTATTGCTATATCTGTTCACTGGGCTTTTTAAGCTCAGCCGCATTTCTTTTCCTGCGGCAGGTTATTAAGCTAGGAGCTGGGGCTTATCTTGGGGATTGAGAGTAGGATGCTTATGAGGATTTGCTTTAGTTATTCTAGACTTTGATTACCATTGTTATTATGAATTGGAGACTTAAACTTTGTATCGTTTCATTTCCTTTGGGACATCTTTTGGAACTTTTGTATTGATCAAGTCGTGTTGACTTGTTACTCTTTTGATTATTATTATAAGACTTCCGCTTGCATGGTTTATATGTATTGTTCTGATTTGACTCCATAAATGTGATACTTCTACCCTTATCGGGTTGGGGTGTTACACATGTAACACTGTTTTTCCAGAAAAATGTAAAAAACATTTTCCAAACCAAAATCGTACAAAAACAGTTAACAATAACGAACCAAAGACCACAAATAACAACCATGGTACGGACCACACAAATCAAAGATAACACAAAAACCTTGGCTCTTGATACCAATTGTAGGATCGTAATATTTATTTTGTTGAAGATTCGGGTGGTCTTGGATGATCAAAATACATGTTAGCCATAGTTAGAGAGTTAGTTGAAAGAGAGAGGGTGTTCTTGCTAGAGGTTTACAAATTATGGAATATTAGATTGAATGAGAAGCACCACCCCTTCCATGGATGGAAGGGGTATTTATACATACACAATACACGACCTCCTATCGGCCTGTAGATCAGGTATACAGTGGGTAAAGACCCGTCCTTCCTCCACGGTGTTACACTACGCTAAACTATGCAACTAACTAACAAATAAACTACTAAACAACGTAAATAACTACAAGTCTACGAGCTAACTTATGCTAGATAACATTTGGGGTGACCGACACTTCACTATGGAATTTTCTAATTCCTAACAGTTATGGAGACTATGTTGTCGGTGATAGTGTTATCTCCAGGGTATATTACGTTGAAGGTCTTGGTCATAACTTATTCTCTGTCGGTCAATTCTGTGACTCTGATCTAGAAGTGGCCTTCAGAAAACATACTTGTTTCGTTAGAGAACTTGATGGTAGAGAAATTTTAAAAGGAACACGTGGTTCAAATCTATACACCATCTCTATCGAAGATATGATGAAGTCTTCTCCAATCTGCTTATTGTCAAAGGCTTCGAAAACAAAGTCATGGTTATGGGATCGTCGTCTAAATCACCTGAACTTTGGCACCATAAATGACCTTTCCAGAAAGGACTTAGTTGTAGGCTTACCTAGACTAAAGTATGAAAAGGATCATCTCTGTTCAGCATGCCAATTGGGAAAAAGCAAGAAGTATGCCCACAAACCCAAACCTACAAACTCAGTTATGTAAGTTCTTCATACCATTCACATGGATTTATGTGGACCCATGAGAGTGCAGAACATTTATGGGAAGAAATATGTGTTAGTTGTGGTTGATTATTATTCTCGATTTACATGGGTTAAGTTCTTGAGAACAAAGGATGAAACTCCAGATATCATCATCAAACTTATCAAACAGCTGCAGGTTCGACTTAACAAAACTGTCAGAATCATCCGAACAGACAATGGAACTGAGTTTGTTAATACACAACTTAGTGAGTTTTATGAAAGTGTTGGAAGCAGTCATCAAAGAAGTGTTCCACGAACTCCTCAACAGAATGGTGTAGTTGAAAGACGAAATCGAACTCTTGTGGAAGCCGCTAGAACAATGCTGATTTACTCAAAGGTTCAAATGTTTCTCTGGGCTGAAGCCATTGCCACTGCATGCTATACTCAAAATCGAACCCTTATTCACACTTCTCATGGAAAAACTCCATATGAACTTGTCCACAATCGAAAACCTAATCTCTCATTCCTTCATGTGTTTGGTGCATTGTGTTATCCAACTAATGATGGCCAAGACTTAGGCAAACTTAAAGCTAAAGCGGACATTGGAATATTTGTAGGATATGCACCAAGCAGAAAAGGATACCGAATCTACAACAGAAGAACCCGAAATATCATGGAAACAATTCACGTTACGTTCGATGAGCTGACCGGTCCAATGGCTCCAGGATAATCCAGTTCTGGACCCGCATCTCAACCTTCATCAAGTAGTCCTATCAGTTCTACCCTTCTTTCAAATCCATCACCAGCAAATCCTTATGTACCTCCTTCAAAAGATGATTTGAAGAAATTATTTGATCCAATGTTTGATGAACACTATGAGCCAACTGCAAATGATATGTCAATTCCATCAACAGATGCTGCTTCTATCCTTGTCAATGAAGTTAACCCTTCAGTTTCAATGTCATTAAGTCAAGAAGCGCCTGCTACTGATCACTCTGTCTCATCAACAAATCATCAATCATCAAGTTTACATCATGGAATTGTTTCTGGCATCAATGATGGAGATAATCCCTTTGCTACTCCTGAAGATGCCCCCTTTGAAAACATATTTGCTCCTGAATCATCATCAGAACCATCTTCTTCAGGAGATATCGACTCTGCTACTTCAGTTCCTCAACAACAACCACATGAACACCTTAGAAAATGGACACATGATCATCCATTGGACAACATCATTGGAAACCCCTCTCGTCCTGTATCCACGCGGAAACAACTTGCAACCGATGCCTTATGGTGCTTCTTCAACTCCGTACTCTCTAAGGTCGAACCAAAAGATGTTAAAACCGCCATGAATGAAGACAACTGGTTCAATGCCATGCAAGAAGAAATTCATGAGTTTGATCGACTAGATGTATGGGAATTAGTACATGCTCCAGATTGTGCTATGATCATTGCTCTAAAGTGGATCTTCAAAGTAAAACTTGATGAGCATGGTGATGTTTTAAAGAACAAGGCTCGATTGGTTTCAAAAGGATTTCGTCAAGAGGAGGGTATTGACTTTAAAGAATCATTTGCTCCAGTTGCTCGTATCGAGGCAATCAGAATCTTCTTGGCTAATGCTGCAAGTAAGAACATGGTAGTCTATCAGATGGATGTAAAGACGGCTTTCCTTAACGGAGATCTTAAAAAAGTCGTATTCGTCAGCCAACCTGAAGGCTTTGTGAATCCAGAGCATCCTACTCACGTCTATCGTTTGAATAAGGCTCTTTACAGTTTGAAGCAAGCTCCAAGGGCATGGTATGATACGCTATCAAAGTTTCTTCTATCTACTGGATTCAACAAAGGAGCAGTTGATCCGACATTGTTCACCAAAAAGTCAGGCAAACATTTAATTCACGTTCAAATATATGTTGATGCTATTATTTTTGCCTCGACTGACCCCAATGAATGTGACAATTTTTCAAATGAAATGGGTTCCGAATTTCAAATGTCAATGATGGGACAAATGTCATTTTTCTTGGGATTACAAATTTCACAAAGTCCCGGAGGCATTTTTATAAATCAATCTAAATATGCAAATAAGATGTTAAAGAAATTTGGATTTGATTCTTGTGACCCTGTTGACACTCCCATGATAGAGCGTACTAAACTGGATGAGGACCACTCAGGGATCATGGTAGACCAAACGAAATATCGTAGTATGATTGGATCCCTGATGTACCTCACAGCCAGTAGACCAGACATTTTGTTCATTGTTTGCATGTGTGCTAGATATCAGGCTAAACCTACCAAAAAGCACCTTGAAGCGGTTAAACGGGCCTTTCGGTATCTCCAAGGAACCATCAATATGGGACTTTGGTACCCGAAGGACACCGGTATGTCACTAACAGCCTATGCAGATGCTGATCATGCAGGATGTCAAGATACACGTCGAAGTACGTCTGGAGGTGCTCAGTTTTTGGGTGATAAGCTTGTGAGCTGGTCTTCAAAGAAACAAATGAGTACTTCTATATCCTCTACAGAGGCTGAATACATAGCCATGTCATCTTGTTATGCTCAAATCCTATGGATGAGATCCCAATTATCTGACTATGGCTTTGAATTCAACAAAATTCCTCTGTACTGTGATAATAAAAGTGCTATTGCTCTCTCACGCAACAACGTTCAACACTCAAGAGCAAAGCACATCGACATTCGACATCATTTCATCAGGGAGCAAGTAGAAAACGGTGTGGTGGAACTCTATTTTGTGAGGACTGAATACCAGTTAGCAGACATCTTCACCAAAGCTCTTCCTAGAGAACGTTTTGAGTTTATCCTCCCACGACTTGGTCTAAAGAGTCTTCAACCGGAAACACTCAAATGTCTTCAAGAGGAAGACGAGGAGTAAAGGTCTTTCTTCATCCATCTCTTGTAAATATTTATTCGAAAAGCAAAATACAAAATTTCAAAATCTACAAAAAGCAAATAAAAAAATATATAAAACTTTCAAAAATCCATAAAAATTAGAAAATTTTGAAAAATCCCAAAAATATTGTTAGTTGGTCCTTTTTTTTTTTCTTTTTTCCTTGTTCGATATCATCTACGGATTTTGTGTTGTCATTCAAAGAATGACACGGGGTCTTTAGATGTTGTTCGAATGTTAAAAAAAAAATCGGGAGAAAGTGAAACAATGGTTTATTGTCATTTCAGGCAGTAACCCGTTTTTCTTAGAAAGAACATAGCCATGCTTTATCTTGTTTTTCAAATCTCATGCTCTGATTCTATAAACAATTACTTACTATCTAATGAAAACTTATTGCTTTGAAAAATAACTCGGACTCAATTTTTGAAAATCATCTGGACTTAACGTTTGCCAAAATCGCTATCTCTCAATCAACAACTTATGTCATTGATTAAGAGGGAGAATGATTTCAATTAATCAAAAGGTTATTTGTCATACAACTGTTTTCCAAAGATACTAATGCATGTTTAATCTTTGGAGTTTCAAGTCTCAGATTTGATCCTTATCAGTTAAATGTTTTCATAAGCAAGTCACATCTCCCCTCAAAAGCTTTCAAAATAAATTTAAATCTACAGAGATCACAAATCTCAAATGATTTGAAGATTGTGATCGGGGGAGAATTTGTGATTTAAATTGGATTTAAACTGATAATTCGATAAATGGTTTCATATGTGTTTAGCAAGCTTTCCTCCCCACATGTGCCAAACGATTTCAAATTTTCCATGCACATGTTGAGGGGGAGAATCGTTTTAAACTACAAAGAATTGAAACGTGATTGATATGTCTCTAAGTGCAGGTTCCTTCTAATATGTGCAAAACTCTTTCAAACCTCGAGGCACATATTGAGGGGGAGCTAACTTATGAAAACCTCATCCTTCCCCAATATGCTTTATCCACTTGATTTGATCAAGGAAGTGATGTTGATAGCTTTTAGAAAATGGTAATCAAAGAAGTTAATTCTTCCTCTTGCCTCCGTGTGCCAAAACGATTTCAAATACATGATGCACATGTTGAGGGGGAGCTCTTTTTCTAAAAATATCAAAAACAATTCAGGTACAAAATGCTTTGATAATATATCACAAGTATCTGGATTGATTTTCAAATGGTTTTCAATTGGTTCCAATGGCAGATGAACAATACCAAATAGATCGACCAAATTTACTTTATGTATGGTGATATAAGGATGATAAGGTTAGGTAGTAGTTCCCACGATCCGCCAGAATCGGAGGGATCTACCCAGGGACAATCCACTAGATAGTGTAGAAGTCCTTAGGTATGATGAAAAAAAGAGAGGAGAAAAGTGAGATACGGGAAGAGTGCGGACTGAGATAGAGCTAGTACTGGAATAAACCCAACAAGGTTCTAGTTATGAAGTCTCGGTAAGCACTGAAGGGGTTGAAGAATGAAAAAGAAATGAATATGAAAAGGGTGAAAAGAAATAGCCCTCCAATAATTCAACCTTAGGGCAGAAACCGGGTTCAATACATATGCTACTGGTGTTTACTAAGGTAACACTGGTATTGAAGACAAGACATCATGGACACAGTGATGCACTGCACTACAACTTCCCAAGCTACTCAAGTTCCTCTTAAAAGGACTTGTTTCATTCTCACGGGGAACCGACATTATCTATCGACTTTCTCTTAGAGATGGTTGACATTGAAGAAGGAGACCCTCTCCCTAGTCTCTGGCATAGGAACCAAATGTGCACAATTGAGTCTAGAGCCTCGAGATCATCAATAAATCTCTTGAGGACACTGTCAATGAAGACTCTCTGTTTCACACAATGTGGAAAGAGAGATTATATCTTAAGAGTCCTACGCAATATCCTTGTGGTATTGCCAGAACATCTGAGTGATATGCAAACATATTCACAATGAAGATGGAAAGCCTTCTCGAGCCAACATCAAACAAGCTCCTGGTGGGTGGCATGTGAGATCTATCCAATAGATCAACCATGTGACAACTGAACAGAAACAATGGGGCGATTCATAATTGTGAATCAATCCTGGTTCAAGTTATGGATTGACGGATACCTTTGAAAAACCGGTCGTTGTGCTTAAAAATCTTTTCTCTAGCACGTCGATTGTGTACAAATATTTCAATATAAAAGGTGTTTATGATTGATAATTGATTTTTCTATAAACCTTCGTTGTATTGCAAAAACAATTTATATTGTGCGTTACACGATTGTTTTTCAAATCTCTTTTCATCAATCAGTGAATCTCAATTCACTGGTTCACTCACTCCGTGTTGTCTTCTTTGAGACGTTCCGGTTTGAGAACAGCTAGAGTAGCTGCGAAAACCTGACAAGGAAATTCTTCGGAATTATACCTGATCACAGGCAGTACTTGTACTGATCAACGGGGAACCGTGGGCCGTGTACCTCAATTCAACGAAAGTGATCAAAGACACTTTCGTGAGCTTTATTGCTAACTGTTGTATGCAGGTACGGCCGACGTTTGCAGCTGATCAGAATGAAGTGGTCAATCCATAGCCGCATGCTCACTCAACACATTCACTTCTAAAGAAATCATGATTAGTGCATCAATGACTCTGATATTCTCACTCCATGCTTCTGCTACGCTGCTGCCAATATCATGAATCAACGAAAGCTTCTGCTACTCTGATGAGAATATATCATGATCCAGAATGTGAGCAAGTCGGTCCAAATGTCACAACATCACATAATACCAACACCACAATGGAATAGTCTGAGATTTATGTTAGCTAATGATCTCAATGCTGGCTCAAAACTCATCATCATGTGGATCAGTTAAATACCTCCACTTAGATTATCCAAACATGCAAAAATGAAGAATCAATGACTACGAGCTACTGAGCAAAGAACATGAACAAGAATCCAAGAACAATCTAATGTAATATCTATTTGTATTCATTGTAATTTGAGGTGACCTCCCTTAGGGGGAGATTGTTAGGATTTAGTAAATCCAGTTGTTAAAGTGTCGGTCACCTCAAATATATGTAATCGTTAGAAAGCTCATAGTCGTAGTTATTTACTGTTAAGTAGTATTTTGTTAAGTAACACCATGGAGGACAGACGGGTCTTTACCCACTGTATGCCTGATCCACAGCCCGTAGGTGGCGATTTGTGTAAGACTATAAATACTCTCTACCTCCCAAGGTAGAGAGTTGGAGCTCATAATAATACTTTCATTTTCTCTCACTAAGTTCCCAAACCTCTATCTCTTTCTCTCTCTAAAACCATAAGTTATACGCCTACTTGTGATCATGGATTAATGTATTTGTGAAATCCAATATGTTACAGATCGCACCATGTCTAGGTATGTATGATTTTTTCTCTCAGACACACCATTATGTTGTGGAGTATATGGAGATGTGTGATTCTGGACAATTTCATTCTCAGCTAAATAATCTTTAAACTCTTGGCTTAATTATTCACCGCCTCTATCGAATTGAAGAGCTTTAATCTTGTTTCCTTGCAATTCTACTTCTGCTTTGAAAACCTTAAATGTTTCAAACACATCATGTTTATGTTTAAGTAAATAAACATAACCATAATGGCTAAAATCATCTGTAAAGGTTAAGAAGTAGCTAGCACCTCTCCTTGACACGTGTCTAAGTGGTCCACACACATCAGTATGAATTAGACCAAATAGATCAGATGCCCTCTCTATATTACTATGAAAAGGTTTCTTCGTCATCTTCCAAGATATACAAGACTCACATTTATCAAATGATTCATCATTGATACTTTTCAAAAGCCCATCAAGTTGTAGTTTTTTCATGCGAGTCTTGCCTATATGAGCAAGTCTATAGTGCCAAAGGTAAGAAGAATTCAAGTCTGACTTTATTCTCATACTAATGCTAAACATGAATTATTTTATTGGATATACTATCAAACATGTCAATCTCAAACATACCATTCATAGCAATAGCATTAAAATAAAAATACCATTTAAAGAAACATAAATTCCATTACTCGTGATACTGTGATTAAAACCAAGATCCAACAAAACAGAAAATGAAACAACACCTCTAATAATAGAAGGTGCATAATAACAATTGTTAAATGATAGTACTAAGCCCGAAGGCAAAACTAAATCAAAAACTCCTATTGCTTCAACAGCTACACGTGCTCCATTGCCCACATGCATATATTGCTCCCCATCAGACATCTTCCTTTCCACTCTAAACCCCTGCATTGTATTACATATGTGAATACCACATCCAGTATCATATACCCAGGAATTAATTTTATAATTTAGAGTAAATAATTCAATCATAAATAAGTTACCTGAAGTGCTGGCTGTAACACCCCCAAAATTTTATTATAACAGCGGAAGACTAATTGGGGTATTACGTAGAGGATCACTGTCATAATCATAGAAAATGACTCAAAAGAGACGTTTTGAAAGTCTTTTTTATTTAATTCAAATACGAAAGAGTTTCCATTGTTTAGAAAATTATAAATGACATATGAGTTTGAAATGACTAATAAAATTTATGTTTACACCAAAGACTCATGGTCAATTCCTACTCCGTGCCTTAAATGCTGCTTCAGTTACCTAAGATAAACATGCTAAAAAGTCAACAAAATTATTGAGTGAATCCATAGTGTTTGTGTTTAGTAATCATTTGAACACAAGATGAGTAATAGTAATTCAGAAATAAATCAAGTTGTATATTTCAATAAGTCTCATGAACTCAAACATTAACGGGTGTGATATAATATAGGGGCCCTCGGGGTAGGAGTTTGCCATTCTCCTAGTATAACTTAAATAATGTGCATTTGGCTATCTATCTGGCTAACATAAGGTTATCTATCCAGCTAGCTCAAATGGGCTGTCAACCTCTAATAGATCTATTCACAATATTCGTGTTCACTCGTAAGTGACTAAGGTTCATGATATGAAGGGCTTTATAGGGGCAGCAGTGTGTCTTTTATAGTAGCATTAAGTATAACATATATAAAAATACTTGTGTTCTGTTTGTAGCATTTATCTCCCCACGAGTTTGTAAAATATATAAAAGTGGGACTATGAACTCACCTCAGTTGGGGGGGGGGGCGTGTAGGCAAGCAAGTGATATCAAGTGCAACTTGCGAACGACTCCGACACACAACCTGGATAATAGGGAAAACTCAAATTTTAGTGGTTTGAGTGGTTTGAGATGCTTAAAATGCTTAAAGTACAAAAACAATATTATAAATTGTTAGCCTCGCTTTTTATAAAGATAACGTCACTTACGTGACCGTCAGTTTCGTGGTCAAACAAGTCATAGAAGCAATTTTTATGCTGTTTCTGGGTTTTTTATGAAGACTGGTCGGAAAAAGAGGTCGGATAAACTCGCCGGAAAAAATTCAAAGGGTCAAAACCCTTTTTCTACGCATAAGGAGCATCTACAGAGTAGTTACGCATAACTGTGAAGTTACGCGTAAGAAATTTTACGCGTATGCTATTACGCCTAAGCCTTACGCCTAAGTCTGGCTTACGCATAAGCAGGCTTACGCTTAACATGCTTTACACATAAGAATATATGCCTACGCATAAGGGTTCAAAAATTTTACGCGTAAGCTGAAAAGAAGAAGGTTACACGTAAAAAACACCAAGACTACATGCTTATACCATACACAAAGACTCGACCTCAGGTTCACTTAAACCATCATCAGTCCAAAAAATTTAACATCCGAAACTAAAAACCAACTCCCTCAACATATACCAAACTATCCTATATCATACTCCATCTCTTCATTCAAACCGAAAATAGAAATTAAACAATCGATCTCAGGAGTCGTTTCAATTTTTTTTGTAATATTTTAAGATTATTTCAATTGATCGAGTATCATCATTGACCACTTGTGATTCTATTCGAATTTAAAGTGAGAAGTATGACAAGAGTGTCATATTCTTTCTTTGATTCGTTTTATGACCATTCAGAAAAACGAAAGCAACAATACACAAGAATAAACCTACCCGAGACCAATATATTGATCTTGAAGCTCATTGCTCTTCATCCGTGCTATATGAAAGAAGGGTATTTAGTGTGTTTGTTCGTGGGTTATGCTGGTGTAGTATCGAAGTAGGTCATATGATTGATTTATGCTTGAGATTGAGATGAGTTTGATATGATTGGGACTGGATTGTATATGTGAAAAGAGGCGTCTTCCTTTTTTTTTCTTCTCAGATCTGTTTTAGGAGAATTGTTGGTGGGCGTTTTTTTAGAAGGTGGGAGAGATATTATGATAGAGGCGTACAACATACAAATTTTTTAGGTTTAAGTTATGTGATGTTATATAACCGGATATCAATTTGTGTTGGATCGGGTATCCTTTTCGAATGGGCTTCACATAATTCGCATGGGCTGAAATTAAGATGGTTGGCATGGACAATTTTATGTGATGGGCTGATGGATCTTACGAACTGGTCATTGAGTGGGATTTCACGGATTAAGAAAATTTTATCCAATTGTTTTTTTTGTATAAACAAAACATGGAGGATACAAATTATTTGGGTTAAGTAATTCTGGTATAATTTCACGGAAGGATACATAATTCACGGCTTGAGCGAAATTTGAAAAATGACTACGGGGTTTTTGTACGGTATTATTGACGAGAAATTGACGTGACATTTCACGGGTGGACTTATTTATCTTTGAGACGATGGTTGGTTGGATGCATGTCTCAAGATAACTTGTTGGAGCACATTATGAAATTTGACAATCTGGTTATGACTGATGTAAGGAGTTACGTTGTAGTGCTCACAGTGTGTAACCATCACTTTAAGGAGTTACGTTGTAGTGCTCAGTGTCACACGGCGTTGTGGATTGTTCAATAATTTAGAACACGAAGTAAGTCACAAAGTTGGGATGTTTGCTTCCTTTTCAAGTTGGTCGTATCGGGTTTTCTCCATATGTGGTCATTACTATTAGCCGGTGAATTCAAAGGAGGTTCGATATAAGGTTGGTTAGAGAAAATTATTGAGAGTATTTTTGCGACATATTCTCAAAGAATTTTGATCAAGCTATGATGTTAAGATTGCATCAAGAAGGTAATACGGCAAGTACGCAACATTATGATGATTCAGATAGCTCGCAACCATCAGGAGGGAGAAGTTGGTATTTCTTCTTCCGTGATTGGATTACGAAGGGATTTGTGCTTAAGACCGAAGAAGGAGAAGTAGTGTGGTGTACATCGGGGCTTTTTACCAACTTGGATGCAATACTAAGTGAGTTATGTTGTTATGATGTTCCCAGAACGACAACCATTGTACGATCAAGATTTTACTTTCTCCGCTGCGTGTTGGAAGAGTGTTGTCGGTTTAGGAGGGAGCAGTAAAAGAAAAAGGCTCACTAGTTAGGAGGGAGTAATAACCAAACTAGACCGTTACAGTTGAAGTTCAGAGCTACAAGAATTTGTGCCGTCAGCGCCAAAGATCAAATGCCGAGATCGTCGGAAGGGAGAACTTCAAGTTTGCCTCAGTATCTAGACTATAGAGACTCTGCGCTTCAAGAAAGTCAACATTGTTCATTACTTTTGTAATTTACTCTGTTTTGTATTTATAGGTCTCATTATAACCATTCACGTGTGACGGTATCTTGGAGGGAGATTGTTAGCCTCGCTTTTTATAAAGATAACGTCACTTACGTGAATTGGACTAGACGCGTAGTATACTTTGCCCTTAGGGACTAGTATCATTTAAGTGGCAAAGATAGGGCCTATATATACCCCTCATGACTCTCCATGAGGGGTGAGGTGAAGCATTTGGCTAGGTGTAGTGTGTGTTTCTTTAATAAAAGTCTTGTGTTTTCTCCTCCCTCTCTCTAGTTTCTCTCACTAAAAAGTATGAAGATCTTCATCTTCTTCCACCAACCTCGACCTCCAAACCACATAAATCTTGTGTTTTTTGGTCCTAACATAAGTAATATTATCTTATTTTTATGTTTTTAGATTGAGTGAATTTTGTCTCTTCAAAAGTTGGTGGACTATAAGTTATGCTTAAAATAATTGTTTAGTGATTTTCTTAGGATATGACTTATATATCATTACTATGGTAATACAATCATGATGTTACTAAATAAGCCTTCAAGTTATGAAAAATTACATTTTATACCCTAACAGTAGATATTTACATATTCAGTCCTTAAATTTTGATATAATTACACTTTTGGCTCAAATTATCAAAGTATAAACATTTTAAAATTATTGGTTTCCAAATATTCACTTTTTACCCTTTAGTTATCAAAATTGCAGTTTTGATACTATTTTATGGAAAATTACACTTTTGATCCTTTAACTTTAATATATTACATTTTTAGTTTATACTATTCAAAAATGACATTTTAGTACCCTTGGTACTTAAATATTCCATTTCTAACCTTAAATTACAAATATGGCAGTTTTGGCACCCTTTTGTGTAGAATTACACAATTTGTCCTTTAACTTTACAAAATTACACTTTTAGTCCTTAATTATCAAAGTTTGATATTTTAGTACTTATAGTATTCAAATAATCAATAAATACTCTTAGTATAGTAAAACAACACTTGTGGCACAAGTTTCAGGAAGTTTGCACAGTTAGTCCTTATGGTTAAATCGTTTTGCAACTCTAGTCCTTTTTCATATATTTTTACATTTCAAGTCCAAATTCTTCCAAAATTACATGCTTAACCCAAAAGTACTTTTAAAATTAGTTTGTGTCCTCAGATTACAAATGTGGCAGTTTATACCCTTAACTTTTACCAAAGTTAAGTTTTTAACCCGAATTCTATAATTTTTTGCATTTTTAGTCCAAAGATCACTTTTAGAAAAGTTTATCATTTCTTTTAAATTATTATATTTCCAGAAGCTTATTCAAGCTTAAATAACAGCATATTATGGTTTGAGAGCTTATTTTGCGGTTAATGGGCTTTAAGACAAACCTACGGCCCAATAACATTTTTAAGAGTCCAATGGACTTGAGGTTTTGTAGACTTGTTTATGAGCTTAATATAGACCAAAATCAATTTACACAACAACTTATATGTAGCTTGTAACATATTGGATTTCACAATCACATCATAACATTATAAATGGGGCGTATGGTTTAAGAGTTTAGAGAGAGAAAGTGGGATGGGAGCCTTTCTAGAGAGAGAAAGTAAAAGAAAACATAGAAGGTTAGATTAAGAAATGAAAGGTCCAACCCTCTACCTTGGGAGGTAGAGGGTATTTATAGTTACATACTACATGTCCTCCTTCGGACTGTGGATCAGGCATACAGTGGGTAAAGACCCGTCCTTCCTCCACGGTGTTACACAAAACTATACTACGCTATAAACTAACTAATAAACTACTAAATAATGTAACAAACGATATGTCTACGAGCTAACTTATGCTAGATAATATTTGGGGTGACCGACACTTTACTTATGGAATTTCCAATTTCTAACAATCTCCCCCTAAGGGAGGTCACCCCATGTTTTACATTTTGAATCTTAGCATTCTATTCTTGACTTTGTTCTTGAGCTCGTAGACTTCAATTCTTCAATTCCGCAATCTTTGTGCTTTAGTAGCGATTCTTCAAAGTCCGCACTTATTTGTACTTTAAGTGGAGGCCTTTAACTGATCCACATCTTTGATAATCTTCGAGCTTTCATTGAGATCATCAGCCACAACAAATCTCTCTGGATCATCTATAGTTGTTTTGCCTTCATGTGATGTTGTGACTTTAGGACCGACATGTTCACACTTTCTGGATATGCACCATTCATGATTTGCACCATTCATGATTTCTTCAGAACCAGGTTATGTAGATATGCACCATTCATGATTTCTTCAATTAAGTGTGGATGCTGTGAGCATGCGGCTTTGGATTGACTCCTCAATTTTGATCAACTGCAACCGTCCAAATGTACCTGCAAACAACAGTTATCAATAAAACACACGAAAGTGTCTTTGATCACTTTCGTTGAATTGAGGTACACGACCCACGGTTCCCCGTTGATCAGTACAAGTACTGCCTGTGATCAGGTAGGATTCCTAAGAATCTCCTTGACAGGGTTTCGGAGCTGTTCTAGCTGTTCTCAAACCGGAACGTCTCAAAGAAGACAACACGGAGTGAGTGAACCAGCGAATTGAGATTCACTGATTGATGAAAATTTGATTTGAAAAACAATCGCGTATTGCTTAGAAGAAAGAGTTTTGCAATATGACGAAGGTTTTATAAGAAAGATCATTTTTCAATCATAAATACTTTTTGTATTTGAAAAGAGTACACATTCGATGTGCTAGATAAAAGAAGATATTCGCACATCGAACGGTTTTTCCAAAAGTATTTTTTCAATCAGAGATAATTTTTGAATTTGAAATATGAATACACATTTGATGTGCTAGAGAAAAGAAGATTTGTACATCGAACGGTTTTTCCAAAAGTATTCGTCAATTCATTTCCTGGACCAAGGTTGATTTAAGAATGAATCTCCCCATTGTTTCTATCCAGTTGTCACAAGCTTGATCTTTTGAAAAGATCTCACATGTCACCCACCAAGAGCTTGTTTGATGTTGGCTCTAGAAGGATTTCCATCTTCATCGTGAATACTTTTACACATCACTCGGATGTTCTGGCAATACCACAAGGATAATGCGTAGGATTCTCAATATATACTTACTTTCCACATTGTGTGAAACAACAAGTCATCATTAATTTTGTGTCCTATCGAGATATTGTGGATGATCCCTTGGCTCTAGACTCAATTGTGCACATTTGGTTCCTATGCCGGAGACTAGGGAGATGGTCTCCTTCTTCAATATCAACAGTCTCTAAGAGAAAGTCGATAGATTATGTAGGTTCCTCGTGAGAATGAAACAAGTCCTTTTAAGAGGAGCTTGAGTAGCTTGGGAAGTTTAGTGCAGTGCGTCACTGGGTTCATGATGTCTTGTCTTCAATACCAGTGTTACCTTAGTAACCACCAGTAGCATTTGTATTGAACCCGGTTACTGCCCTAAGGTTGAATTATTTGAGGGCTATTTCTTTTCACCCTTTTCACATTCAATTATTTTTCATTCTTCAACCCCTTCAGTGCTTACCGAGACTTCATAACTAGAACCTTGTTGGGTTTATTCCAGTACTAGCTCTGTCTCAGTCCGCACTCTTCCCGTATTCTCATTTTTCTCCTTTTATCATCATACCTAAGGACTCTACACTATCTAGTGGATTGTCCTTGGGTAGATCCCTCCAGCTCTGGCGGGATCGTGAGAACGAATACCTAACCTAACCATCCTTATAACTCCATACATAAAGTAAAATGGTCGGTCTTTTGGTACAGTTCATTCCTTCACAAAACCAATTGAAAAATCATTTGGAAAAATCAAAGCATTTTGTACCTTAATTGTTTTGATCATTTAGAAAAGCTCCCCCTCAACATGTGCATATGATTTAGAAATTGTTTAGCACATGGAGGCAAGAGGACTTTGAAATATTTTCTTTGATCACAATTTTCATAGAAAAAGCCATTTGATTTTCTTTGGTAAATTCTCCCCCTCAATATGTGCATAGGATATTTGAAATCATTTTATCACATAGAGGAAAGAGTTCTTTTGAAGCACAATTACGATCACACAAGCCATTAAAAAACCATTCCCTCCCCCTCAATATGTGCATCAATATATGAAAGAGTTTAGCACATATTAGAGAGAACTAGCACTTTTGAATCAAATCGATCATCCATTATCAAATTTCATTATTAAATCACAAATTCTCCCCTGATCAAAAATATCAAACCCTTTGAGATTTTGGATCCCAAGTGATTTAACAAGGTTTACAAAACATGGGAGAAAATGTGCCTGATTTAAAATACTCATCTTATTTTTGGATAACTGCTCCTCCTCAACATGTGCATCATATATTGAAATCGTTTGGCACATGGAGGCAGGAGTGCCTTTAAAGGACTAAAACCAATTCCATTTAAACAGATAAGAGATTTAAATCACGATCTCTCCCCCGATCAAAAATTTCAAACCATTTGAGATTTGTGATCCCAAAAGATTTAAATCATTTAGAGAATTTTGGGGAAAGACGTGGCAAGATTTGATTTTGAAAAATGACAGATAAGGACCATTTTAAGACATTAAAGATTGTTAGTGTCATGTATGAATGTTTTTAAGAGATCTTTAGTAAAATAAAACAATTTCACAATCGAACAAGAACAGAAATTTTTTTATTTTGTAAGATCTTTGAGTTTTAAAGAAAATCATACCATGACATAACATTAAATCTTTAGATCACCAATTTATGTTGTATAGACCGGACTTTTTATGAAGAAATATCGTTTGAAAATATTTTGTTTTAAATCACTCTCCCCCTCAATCGATGACCGTATTCGATGATTGAGTGACTTAGGTTTTGATAAAATAAAGTCCGGTGATTTTCAAAATTAAGTCCAGTTTATTTTCAAAACAATATAATAGCAAGCCATTGTTTTGAGACATGTTTAGAAAGAAATATTACACCTCCTGCTCGAACTTCATCTAAAGTCCCGTGCCAATATTGAATGACATTTCTAAGACCGTAGATGTTATCGATACCAGAAGACATGTCTTGAGAAAACATATTTTTGGTATTTTTCAATTTTCTGATTTTTATGGGCTTTTGTTGATTTTATATTTTTCTATTTTGTTTTTGTTGGTTTTATATTTTTGTATTTTGCTTTTTGAAAAATATTTACAACGATAGAGAAATAGTTTAAGAAGAAGATGATACGAGTACCGAGATAAGGAAATCGTTCAGCACTTTGTAGAAGATAGAAGTCATCATCTCTTAAACTTTCACCACCAAAGCATTCGAGGCTCTTAAATCGTCGCAAGAACTTGATCCTTCAAAGAGTGAATCTTTGGTAGCTTCCCCTCAAACCGACAAACTAAGAGTAAAGACCATTTCCCCAAGAAGTAGAAATGAATGAAAACTGTTAGGAATTAGAAAATTCCATAGTGAAGTATCGGTCACCCCAAATATAATCTAGCATAAGTTAGCTCGTAGACATTACGTTATTTACTAGTTATTTAGTTTAGTGCAACACCGTGGAGGAAGGACGGGTCTTTACCAACTTTATGCCTGATCCACAGGCCGATGGGAGGTCGTGTATTCTGTAACTATAAATGCCCCTTCCATCCATGGAAGGGGTGGTGCTTCTCATAATCTAACCTTCCATTATTTGTGAACCAACTCTCTAGCAAGAACACCCTCTCTATCTTTCTCTCTCTAAATATGGCAAACATGTATTTTGATCATCCAAGACCACCCGAATCATCAACACAATATTATATTGATCCTAAAAATGGTACCAGAGCCAAGGTTGTTGTGTTTTGATGATTTAATATGGCTCGAATACTTGTTTTTAACTGATTTCGTACCATTTTTTTGTGTCGGAAAAATATTTTTTTTCCTACTTCTTTGTGATATCAGTTTTTAACTTGTTTTGTGTATCCTTTTTGGTTAAACAAATTTGTCAAAGTGGTCTAATAGCTGGTTTATGTTTTTTTGTCCAAACTGTCCTTTTTGAGACTAGTCTTTTTTGTACCAAGTTATATCTGTTATTCATTCGTGGGTCATCTGGTCACAGTTTTAACAGTCAAACTTTGTCAATAATGGGTCAAAAACTGATGCAGTTAAATGCTTTTTCTAGGTTTATTATGAAGTTGGTCGGAAATCTTGGTAGCGACTTGTGGTCACTCTTCATAGCGACTTGTAAAAGATGTCCAGATACATTGTTTTCAAAGCATGTTGTCTATTTAGTCAACTGCTGCTAGCGACTTGTCTAAGACTAGCGATTTGTACATGCTAGCGACTTGTTATGCTAGCGATTTGTCGTTGACCTAGCGACTTGACAGATAATATGTGATGAAAAAGAAAGTCAGCTAGCGACTTGACACTATACCTTGGCTAGCGACTTGTGACAAAAAGGATGAATAAGATATTGACCATTGACCACGACCACTAGACCAACATCAAATACCAAACAACAAAACAACAGGACTCAACCACAATACAATACCATTCAACAAATACCATCACCAAGACCTCAGTTTCATTCGAACATCATTGGCCCATGTCAACTGAATCCGAAAAACAGAAATGATGGAGTATCAACATATCCGAAACTAAAAAAAAACCTTCAAACCTCTTGAACTAACCTAGACTCACCAATGGACCAACACTCATTCATACAACAAACTGAAAATCAAAACAAAAGGATCTCAGAATGTTTTTGTGACTTATCAATTGAAACAAATCCAACCTCGAAGGTTATTATCACGAAAACATCAAATCTTCACTGATCCGGTTTATTATTTTTTTGGTTGAAGCGTTTACTTCACGTAATTATACGAGATATGAAACGTTTTTAACAACTTTGTTAACACGTTTTTCACTTGCTCGTTGTATTACTCTTTAACAAATCATATGAGTCGAATTAATTACCTACCTGGAAAAAATCTTGTTACCATGGCTAGCACCCTCTATGTCCTTCAATGTATTATTCGATTCAATCCATCTCTGTGGCTTAATCGAAACATGTGTCTCTCGCCATCCCTGTGGCATACTCAGAATCTTCATGATTCGTGCGAGAAAGTACAAGAGGATATAGGTCATGTCGTATTATTAAGGACTAAGGAGATTGTGGTTTTCGTATTCATGTTGTGTTTGATATGAAGAAGGAGTTGGGATTTATTTAATCTGATGAATTGAGATTTTGTTTTAGAAGATGGCTTTTGTTAGATCTGAGATGGGAGAGTACTCAAAGGGTGGGTGTCGTTATGTTTATGCCTTATGGTTAGGGTAATGTAGTGTTTAGGTGTAATAATATAGTGCAACGTTTTTATAACTTGGACACTACATGGCCTTGGATCTGGTTTTGAGATTTTGGATTGGGGCCTCATGGTTTTTAATAATTAAATGGGCTGTGATTATTCTATGGGCTGTATCCGATTGTTAGTTGTTTACAACAATTATCCTCAAAACTCATAACGAAATATTGTATTTCAAATGTTTGTGTTGATACAAATTTTCTTATATACAAATTTTATATTTGTCGGTCAATGTGCGGTTTTTTTTTGGGCATCAAACTTTGCGAAAGATACATATTTTTGACTAGAAATGCATTGTCGCTCAAATTGACTACGAAGTTCTTGACGGGTATTATTGAGTTGGTTTTGAAGTGTTGGTTCAAACGCTTTTAATTGAACTTGGACTCATGCTCTGTTATGGGTTTATGGACTGTATGATATGGGCTGCGAGGTGTTGATGCGGTTTAACAATGAGTCTTGAGATTTGATGAGGATGCATTTTATTGATGAGATTTGTCTTATTATGCGATTTGATGATGAGATCTGAGGTGTTATGCGGTTTGACACTTTGGTCTATACATTTTCACGGAAGATATTATGTCACGGCTTGAATTGATGATAGAACTAAGTTGACTTCGGGGTTGTTATACGGTATTTCTCATTTGGATTTGAAGTGAGGTTTTTCGGGCATGTTTACTTATTTCGTCTTCTTTCTTTCTACCATTCCGTGAAGATGACTTGTTTGGGCATTTATAGAATGTGATAAAGACTTGGCTATTTAGTTACTTTTGTGATTCTTTCTTGCTTAACCCACAATGTAAGTATCACTTCGGTGTCTCACGCAGTTGAGAATACGTCAAAAGGTTTTGTACATTGGGTACATCGTTTCTTTTTCACGAGGATAAGTACAAGCTTAAGTAACAAATCTGGGGAATTCTACTTCATGGTCAAGTTTGGTATATCGGGTTTACTTCACCAAGTGGTCACAACAATAGCCGTCAGAATATGTGGAAGATGTGCTTTCCAATGTGTTGATGCTGGATAATGAATCGTTGATGAACCGCTGCATGTTCCCCTAAAATAGATATTCACCGAAACCAAAGCTGTTATAACTCATTCAAGCTGACATTGTGTACGGTTTTGTCTTGATTTTGTAAAATACTGCGAAAGAATCTATTTCTCGGTTTAAATCATAGACTTGTAAAATCCCGTGACAATGGAAACATCCTGGTAATAGTAAAGTGCATTTCCGGATCTATCTTACGGTTTATTCTTGGTTTTGTAAAATCCCACAAAAGAAACTATTTCTCGGTTTAAACCATAGAATTGTAAAATCCCGTAATGATGGAGCCATCCTGGAGAAAGGAAAGTGTAATTCTGAATCTTATCTGATGCTGGTGCTATGGTTTCTACCTCGAAGAAGGGATAAAAGGGTGTACTTCATGAATTGGATGTGTGTTTGGATATTTGTCATGGTAGTTTGGTTACTACATGGTTTTACGGGGTTACGTGCTTTTAACCATGGTCAGGATGAAACCATTATCAGAGTTCACTTAAAACGTCAAAGGAGGCTAGATTTGAGTTTTTAACCAGAAGATGTGACAACGGGGTGAATTCACAATTATTTATTTGAGGTTGAAGTGAAATATCACGGGCGAGTGTACTTAGTATCTGAAGGTATCGGGGATGGATGGATGAAGATTCTTCAAGATCCTTGTTCGAGCTTATTATCAAAAACAAAGACTTTAAGGATCTAGTTATTTTTGGGAGTTTTTTTTTCTTTTACCACGAGGGGAAATTGGGCTCTTTTTGCCACAAAAATAACTATCACTTTAAGGAGTTACGTTGTAGTGCTCATTGTCACATTTAATTGTGGATTTTCAAGAGGTGATGTACGTCTTATACTTGATGGTTGGTTGGTTGAAGAGTATAGAGTACATGGAGAGTACTTAGAGATGCTAATGGAAATCGGCACCGCTCTTTGTTACATATGTGCAAGTTTAAGTCACGAGTTCGGGGTAGTTTACTTCACGGTCAAGTTCATCATATTGGGTTTTCTCCATCAGCTGTCACGGCAAAGAGCCTACAGAATGATAATGGGGATGATTACATGTTTTGACAAGAGAGTTGAATAGAGAGAGATTATGACGTATGAACATAACAGTTCATGCCTCGTACTCTAAAGAAAAGAAATGTGTATGTTTCAGTGCGCATTATCTTCGAAAGAAGAGAAATCTTCTTATGACGTATGAACACAACAGTTCATGCCTCGTACTCTAATGAAAAGAAATGTGTACGCTTCAGTGCGCATTATCTTTGCAAGAAGATAAATCTTCTTATTTATGACCATTCTCGTCAACATGCTTCATGCTTTTTACATGCGCTTCAATTCTCAAGTGAACCGGGTTACTGTTGATTTTTTTCTTATTCCACTTGCTCAACTAATATGACGATGGCGACATCATGTGCTAATTTTGCGGGGGAGAAGTGTGAATAGACTACATTTGTTGAAGATATTCACTTGCTTAATCAAGAATGGCAACTCAGCATGCAATTCTTGAGGGGGAGAAGAAGTGTGAATTTACTGCATGGTTGATTGACTTCTGAGAATAAATGGTCAAACGGCTCCAAACTCATGTAAGAACCGAGCTTCTTCTTATCGGGTCATCTTCACATGGAGTTGTTCTTCTAAGAGCCGTTGGTTGACATCTTCACTCGGATTGATGAGTTTATCGACAAAGTGGTTCCGGTTAATGCTTCACGTATACATCAACATGATGATTCCGAACAATCTCTCTGTTCTTGTTTGATGTGATTGGTAGTTTGGTGTTACCATCTTGTGTGTTCGTTGCAGCCTGATTGCTGATTTCCTTGATGAACATCTTTCTGTTCTTGTTTGATTGGGAGGGATTTTAGTTAAGGGGATTTGCAAGATGTAAGTTAATTGGGATGCTTTTTGGTGGGATGCTTTTTGGTGTGAGTTGAAGATGTTAACTATCTATTCCCCAACTGGACAATCTTGAAGAAGGTCGAGTCTACAGTCGGTTCTACATTTTCTGATACATGTTAGAAGACTAAAGACGAGTTGCATTTAACGATCTAAAGACTTCTTCTTAATTCAAGCATTCATCATAAAGATTGCCGGTCCAGGGGAGAGCACTAATTAGGGGAGGGTGAAACGTTTGATTTAATCCCCAATTAGACTTGCTCATTCTGTTCTTCAGCAAGTTGATTCTCACAAAGACTTCAAGCGATCTTCTCAACAGATTTCTAGTATACGGGCTTATAATATGTTGCTGATTCTGAAGTATCAAAACCAGCAAGGGGGAAGGAGACAAGCATCTAAACGCGAGTGAACTTGATGAGCTTAATACTTCTAAGTAATTGAAGATATCCCGGGAAGACAAATGTTATTACCACAGAGAAACTCAAGGTTTGACTCATGGCGAGTAAACTTGATGAACTTAACTCTTCTAAGTGATTGAAGATATCCCGGGAAAACAAATGTCATGACCGTAGAGAAACTCAAGGTTTTACTCATCAAAGCGTTTAGTTTTCTTATTCCAACTACGTGGGGGAAGAGATGTAAGAGAAAGTTTCTGAAGATAAAAGAGGTACACAAGTATGACATATTCAGGGGAGATAAATGTATAACATGAGGGAGGTGTTATCAGTTATTCTTTCGGTGGGAATGTGTGTACTTCGGGTTCTTGAGCTTCATACACGATCATCAGGGACGAAAGATGTAATACCTGAATTTCTAAAATTCACAAAAAGACCAAAGTACCCTTATGATCAAAGTAAGAATAATTAAATAAACAAAATACCAAATGAGCTACGTAAATTCAGAAAACTTATAAGAAAATCACATATGATTCAAAATAAATCTTGAATGACTTTGTAAAGTTAATTTTTATAGATTATAATTTAATAAAATCAATTATGTAATTTTATTAATTAGCCGAATATATTTAAGAGTTTTATAAGAGAAATTAATTAGTAAAAGCCCAATATAAATTTATATTAGTAAGAGACCATTTAATTTAAGTCCAATGCATTATAAAGCCCACAAGAAAAATAGTAGCTCAAGTATATATACAAAGTTCGGTTCACATAAAATCCCTAAATACCGATTATATCAAACCGACTCCCAAAACCCCTAACAAATCGATTTCCAGTTTCCAGAGCTTGAGACCAATTTTCTTGGACAAGTTTGAAGGTAAAGAAGGTGGG
This sequence comes from Chrysanthemum seticuspe, assembly GCA_019973895.1. Classification (NCBI taxonomy): domain Eukaryota; kingdom Viridiplantae; phylum Streptophyta; class Magnoliopsida; order Asterales; family Asteraceae; genus Chrysanthemum; species Chrysanthemum seticuspe. Next base: position 186,239,827 of record BPTQ01000001.1, on the reverse strand, counting down.
AAATATAGTGATCAAGTTCCTAAGTTGCTGTTGTAGTCGTGGTTAGTTTTTGAAACAATTAGGGTTTCGGCAAATAGAGGTTTTTGTCCTTCTTTTGTTCCAATGATTCAAGCTCATCAAGGGTATGTTTCTAATGTTGAATTCAGTCCTATAAGTCATATATAACACATAAAAATTGGCCATGCATGTTTAATATGTCGTATGAAATTATTTGGAATCCAAAACCCTAAAATCGTATATTAATAACGAATGGGTGTATAATATTTTTAGAGATCACGAATTGATTTTTCCAGAAGCTATTCAATGATATAAGACCTGAATAAAATACATATTTGTGAATTCGAAGCTTGTATGAATTGTTTTGAGTTTTATGGGTCGATTAAACATGAAAAGAGGAAGGTTTTAAAAAGGGGCGATTAGGGTTTTGCATGGACTAGGGTTTCCTTGTAATCATTGAAGGTAATTAATGAAGTAGTAATGATGAGCTAATGATTGGTTAAACTTAGGGTTAGGGCTTATATTTGAATTATGTCTATTCGGCCTTAAATAAAAGTTTTGGGTTGGTTTTGTAAATTATGAAACTTAAAGGTTATTTTTTTAAACAGTAAAATACTTGTACTAAACGTATAAAAATAAGTGTGGGGGTTAAACATGTAATTTTGGATATTTTAAGGGCCATTCGAATTGTATTTAATTTATTAGGGTACGTTTTGTAAATCCTAAAAACCTTTGGGTTAAAAGTGTACAATCTGATAAAGTAAGGTGAGATTGTGAACTTAAAGATGTCAAGGGTGTAATTTGTAATTCTGAGTAATTATGGGTTCAACAAGTGTAAATTGATTTTGTAAAGACACACATGAGGTTAAGTTAATTTCGGTTTGTTATCATTTGCGTTCTAGGTTAAATTGGGAAATCATTAAAAGAAGTAATATGTGAATTTAATGCGTATTTAGTAATATTTAAAGAGTATGGGAAACCCTAGAACCTAAATAGAAAATTGGTGAATTAATGAGGAATACCCTAAAATGTTGAGAATTCGTCTGTCACTAAAATGAGAATATTCTGATAAATCTAAAAGTATTAATACGATAAATCTGTTATAATATTAATGATGCTAATAAATATTAAATAAATCATAATCCGTGTAGATTCGTTGAAGGAGACGCGACGTTACATCTCCATATTCCTACATTCGTTACTTTTCTCTCAATTGCTTTAAGGTACGGATATTCTGTCTTACCTTAAGACACTTATGTTATCGTACATACATTCTGACCTTCTTACTAAAGGTTCCTTCTGATGTTCTTTCGTTAGTCTTTCCATTTTACTTATTAGGGTTTCCAATGCCATTGCTATGAACCCTTTCCTGATTGTGTGATTTGTTGCTTATCTGAACTTATACTTTATGGAACCATGCGATATCTGATTTGAACTTTATGTTAGGAAGACTTTGATATGTGTAACTGATGAACCTTATTATATTTGAATATGAACCTTATGATATAAGATATTGATATGTTCCTTGCTGAACCATGTGTTTGAATAAGACTTACGTTATAATTGAACTTTTGTCTGACCTGAGTTAGTTTTACACCCGAGCCAAATATTTCACTAGTCATGGGGGTTCCATGTCCGTATCAGTGATGCACCTCTGATATGACTCTAGGGCAGTAGAGTGATGTTCTGCCACGTCCCTTATTTGTTATTTGTTATGAGCTCAGTTGGTATTATATTACCTATATATGTCTGTGGGGCGTATGGATGCATCCTAGATCTGATCTGTTATCCGATATGATTTGTCTGGTGAATGATGTCGTGTGCAATACGCGTCTTCACAACTCCTGGGAGCTAGCTACTCCAAATTATTTTCTGAGATTATTTCTCTATATCTGTATGATGTTTCTGATATGATATGTTCTGGGCTCGAGGTAGTTAACTAAATCTGTATTTGTTATTTCTATGATAAGTATTCTGATTATGATTTGGTATGTTCAAATGTTTATGATTATGTGCAAGGCTTATTATATGCTATTATATGTGTTTATGCTTTTGTATGTTTATGCGACTACCGTCTGCTATGATAAGATATGGTTAATATGTTAAAATATGATTCGCATGCTGTCATCTGATATTATGTTAGTTTATCGTTATATGGATTCGTTAATCTGTGAGATGAATGTGCTAGTATGAAAGTGAGTATTCTATAAGTTTCGTATGTATAATTTGTTCAGTTAATTTTGGGAACTTTGTTTATACGTTAGTGTTTTATTGCCTATGTGACCTTCCATGTCTGAACTCTGCTGATGTTAGGATTTGATCTAAGAACTGGTTTAGCTTATGATATCTGTTTGGATAATTGCTAATGGTTATGCTATGTTTTGTTTGGTCTTTCTAATTATAGTTTGTCTGCTATGTTTCTATTTGTTTGTGTGATTGCCATGATTTGAACTGTTATTCCGCTGCTGCAATATTGAATTAAGTGCATTAAATGTTGATTAATTGATTTGTATGAATGCCATGTTTATTTTCTAGAAAGTGTTTTCGTTAGCTTTAGACTTTTCGTTTGGTTTATATGAAACCTAATTGCTCTTGATATGTTGTATTTTTGGTTGTCCTGATGTGTTTGTGTATGTGTCTTTGATGTGCTATGTGATGTCTACTTGTTATGTGGTTGTTGGATTTCTGTACATTTGTGCTTCCGCAGAATCCTGAAAGATCCTTCGTCATTATTTCATTTTATTTTGTTATTCGTATATTTGTTTTGCTTTTGTTTTGTTATATCCGTTCACTGGGCTTTGTAAGCTCAGCCGCACTTTTCTTTTCCTGCGGCAGGTATTAAGCGTTCAAGATAAGCTTATGGGATAGCTGATCTGGGTTGAGAGTAGAGACGAGAGCGAGATTCGATTATAGAGATCTTAGATTTATTTTGAAGTTTTAGCTATTTATGTTTTCTTTTTGAATATTTTTGTAAGGCTTTCGCTTTTGTTTAGTTATTAAAGTTCTGATATGAAACCGTATTGTGATATCTTTACCCTTGTCGGGTTGGGGTGTTACAATTTATGGTATCAGAGCCCTAGGTTTTAGGACCCTTAGAGCTTAGGCTATGACCTGTGAGGATTGGGTAGATCTAGGATTTCCCTTCTGCATACTTTCTTTGCGTTCCCTACCGCACTTAGACTTTGCTAATAGTTGATTGTCCTTTTAGATGGTTATTCCCCGTCGCTCTAGTTCATCTGATAGGAGCAACCAAGGGCCTGCTAGACAACCTAAGGAGAAGACGAGATGGGCTGTTGTTGTTGCTAAAGGCTGTACAAGGTTTCGTAAAGTGAAGCGAACTAACAAGAGGGTACGAGTTCCGGCCTATATGTGGCCATGCACGATCGAGGAGAAGCTGACCTTGAAGGAAGTGGACGGAAAAGTAGTAGAGGATTATGAAACTAAGGTTGTGGACGATCAAGGTTTCACCACTACATATCATGATAGGTGTCCCAAGTTCGTTGAGGATGAAGGAGTAGGACAGGCTGAGAGTCGCGATCTGTATGCTTTTGTGGATCGTGTGCCGGAGGAGGAAGAGAGGAAGCGAAAAGGTGGCTTTGCTAGTAACTTACTACCACAGCATGAAGGAAACAAGAACGGATGGATAAGCGAGGAGGAAGAGGAAGAAGAGGAACCCGAGGAAGAGTACGAGGTGGAGTCGGAATTGGAGTCTACGGCTACTAGTAGGTTCAATCCGACACAAGGATAGGAATTTTGCTTCTGATTAGTTACCCTCGTTATGAGAAGTTTTGACATTGATTTTGGGTTAGGTCCTTTTGTTCGTACGACAATTGAATCTTAGGATATTGAGTTTTATTTTGGAAGTACATCTTTTGACGATTTTGAAAAGTTTGTTTGATTAATGGAATAAACAAAATTTGATAATATAGTTCCTGTTCGTTGTTTTCTTTCTGATAGATTCGTTGGGTTTCCATTAGTCCTCACCAGTTTCGTCTGCTATTTATTTTCTATATGATGTTGTTTTTATTATTGTTTGATTAGGTATGACCATTATGATGGTATACTCATGTGGTTTTGGCCTGTTGTAGTAGGATTATTTGTTATCTGTATATTATCTCTATATGGTTTGTTTTGCTATGATATTCGCTATGTGTTGTGTCATGACCCGAGACCAAGTATAGTGACAATAAGAACTTGTTATGTGATGCAAGTATTATGACGCCTGATCAACGTAATAATACCGAGATCATATAATCTGAACTTATTGAAAGTATACAACGTCTGGGAAATGCCTGTGGTTGATAGATGTATGGATACTTGCCTGGTATCCGTTATTTGGTACTTTTCATATTGGGTTGAGACTCTGTATTTGATTGTGAGATTTTCGTCGGTATCTGTTGCATATAAGTTTTGTACCAGTGGGATCCGAAGTTGTTACTATCTGTGTTAACCTATAGATTGTTATGCCTGCCTTAGATCTGTATGTTCCCATATACTCTTGCGATTAGTAACCGTTAGGATTCGTTCCACCTATGCATATGATAGTTTTCATCATTTGATACCTGTGTAAGTTAGAGCGTGTTTTTTTTTGAATTTCCTTATCTCATCTTTTACTGCTAATACTTTAATAAGTATACGATTAGCATTCGTCATATATTCCATGAAGTTTTGAAATCCACATTGGTCGCCGTACTATTCCGTCTTGTTCAATTTCGAGGACGAAATTTCTTTTTAGAGGGAAAGAAATTGTAATACCTGAATTTCTAAAATTCACAAAAAGACCAAAGTACCCTTATGATCAAAGTAAGAATAATTAAATAAACAAAATACCAAATGAGCTACGTAAATTCAGAAAACTTATAAGAAAATCACATATGATTCAAAATAAATCTTGAATGACTTTGTAAAGTTAATTTTTATAGATTATAATTTAATAAAATCAATTATGTAATTTTATTAATTAGCCGAATATATTTAAGAGTTTTATAAGAGAAATTAATTAGTAAAAGCCCAATATAAATTTATATTAGTAAGAGACCATTTAATTTAAGTCCAATGCATTATAAAGCCCACAAGAAAAATAGTAGCTCAAGTATATATACAAAGTTCGGTTCACATAAAATCCCTAAATACCGATTATATCAAACCGACTCCCAAAACCCCTAACAAATCGATTTCCAGTTTCGAGAGCTTGAGACCAATTTTCTTGGACAAGTTTGAAGGTAAAGAAGGTGGGAAAAATAGTGATCGAGTTCCTAAGTTGCTGTTGTAGTCGTGGTTAGTTTTTGAAACAATTAGGGTTTCGGCAAATAGAGGTTTTTGTGCTTCTTTTGTTCCAACGATTCAAGCTCATCAAGGGTATGTTTCTAATGTTGAATTCAGTCCTATAAGTCATATATAACACATAAAAATTGGCCATGCATGTTTAATATGTCGTATGAAATTATTTGGAATCCAAAACCCTAAAATCGTATATTAATAACGAATGGGTGTATAATATTTTTAGAGATCACGAATTGATTTTTCCAGAAGCTATTCAATGATATAAGACCTGAATAAAATACATATTTGTGAATTCGAAGCTTGTATGAATTGTTTTGAGTTTTATGGGTCGATTAAACATGAAAAGAGGAAGGTTTTAAAAAGGGGCGATTAGGGTTTTGCATGGACTAGGGTTTCCTTGTAATCATTGAAGGTAATTAATGAAGTAGTAATGATGAGCTAATGATTGGTTAAACTTAGGGTTAGGGCTTATATTTGAATTATGTCTATTCGGCCTTAAATAAAAGTTTTGGGTTGGTTTTGTAAATTATGAAACTTAAAGGTTATTTTTGTAAATAGTAAAATACTTGTACTAAACGTATAAAAATAAGTGTGGGGGTTAAACATGTAATTTTGGATATTTTAAGGGCCATTCGAATTGTATTTAATTTATTAGGGTACGTTTTGTAAATCCTAAAAACCTTTGGGTTAAAAGTGTACAATCTGATAAAGTAAGGTGAGATTGTGAACTTAAAGATGTCAAGGGTGTAATTTGTAATTCTGAGTAATTATGGGTTCAACAAGTGTAAATTGATTTTGTAAAGACACACATGAGGTTAAATTAATTTCGGTTTGTTATCATTTGCGTTCTAGGTTAAATTGGGAAATCATTAAAAGAAGTAATATGTGAATTTAATGCGTATTTAGTAATATTTAAAGAGTATGGGAAACCCTAGAACCTAAATAAAAAATTGGTGAATTAATGAGGAATACCCTAAAATGTTGAGAATTCGTCAGTCACTAAAATGAGAATATTCTGATAAATCTAAAAGTATTAATACGATAAATCTGTTATAATATTAATGATGCTAATAAATATTAAATAAATCATAATCCGTGTAGATTCGTTGAAGGAGACGCGACGTTACATCTCCATATTCCTACATTCGTTACTTTTCTCTCAATTGCTTTAAGGTACGGATATTCTGTCTTACCTTAAGACACTTATGTTATCGTACATACATTCTGACCTTCTTACTAAAGGTTCCTTCTGATGTTCTTTCGTTAGTCTTTCCATTTTACTTATTAGGGTTTCCAATGCCATTGCTATGAACCCTTTCCTGATTGTGTGATTTGTTGCTTATCTGAACTTATGCTTTATGGAACCATGCGATATCTGATTTGAACTTTATGTTAGGAAGACTTTGATATGTGTAACTGATGAACCTTATTATATTTGAATATGAACCTTATGATATAAGATATTGATATGTTCCTTGCTGAACCATGTGTTTGAATAAGACTTACGTTATAATTGAACTTTTGTCTGACCTGAGTTAGTTTTACACCCGAGCCAAATATTTCACTAGTCATGGGGGTTCCATGTCCGTATCAGTGATGCACCTCTGATATGACTCTAGGGCAGTAGAGTGATGTTCTGCCACGTCCCTTATTTGTTATTTGTTATGAGCTCAGTTGGTATTATATTACCTATATATGTCTGTGGGGCGTATGGATGCATCCTAGATCTGATCTGTTATCCGATATGATTTGTCTGGTGAATGATGTCGTGTGCAATACGCGTCTTCACAACTTCTGGGAGCTAGTTACTCCAAATTATTTTATGAGATTATTTCTCTATATCTGTATGATGTTTCTGATATGATATGTTCTGGGCTCGAGGTAGTTAACTAAATCTGTATTTGTTATTTCTATGATAAGTATTCTGATTATGATTTGGTATGTTCAAATGTTTATGATTATGTGCAAGGCTTATTATATGCTATTATATGTGTTTATGCTTTTGTATGTTTATGCGACTACCGTCTGCTATGCTAAGATATGGTTAATATGTTAAAATATGATTCGCATGCTGTCATCTGATATTATGTTAGTTTATCGTTATATGGATTCGTTAATCTGTGAGATGAATGTGCTAGTATGAAAGTGAGTATTCTATAAGTTTCGTATGTATAATTTGTTCAGTTAATTTTGGGAACTTTGTTTATACGTTAGTGTTTTATTGCCTATGTGACCTGCCATGTCTGAACTCTGCTGATGTTAGGATTTGATCTAAGAACTGGTTTAGCTTATGATATCTGTTTGGATAATTGCTAATGGTTATGCTATGTTTTGTTTGGTCTTTCTAATTATAGTTTGTCTGCTATGTTTCTATTTGTTTGTGTGATTGCCATGATTTGAACTGTTATTCCGCTGCTGCAATATTGAATTAAGTGCATTAAATGTTGATTAATTGATTTGTATGAATGCCATGTTTATTTGCTAGAAAGTGTTTTCGTTAGCTTTAGACTTTTCGTTTGGTTTATATGAAACCTAATTGCTCTTGATATGTTGTATGTTTGGTTGTCCTGATGTGTTTGTGTATGTGTCTTTGATGTGCTATGTGATGTCTACTTGTTATGTGGTTGTTGGATTTCTGTACATTTGTGCTTCCGCAGAATCCTGAAAGATCCTTCGTCATTATTTCATTTTATTTTGTTATTCGTATATTTGTTTTGCTTTTGTTTCGTTATATCCGTTCACTGGGCTTTGTAAGCTCAGTCGCACTTTTATTTTCCTGCGGCAGGTATTAAGCGTTCAAGATAAGCTTATGGGATAGCTGATCTGGGTTAAGAGTAGAGACGAGAGCGAGATTTGATTATAGAGATCTTAGATTTATTTTGAAGTTTTAGCTATTTATGTTTTCTTTTTGAATATTTTTGTAAGGCTTTCGCTTTTGTTTAGTTATTAAAGTTCTGATATGAAACCGTATTGTGATATCTTTACCCTTGTCGGGTTGGGGTGTTACAAAAGATGTGAACATTGGGGAGGTGTTTTTCATTACCCTCACGATGTGTATTCGGGAGAGTTCTTGGATAGCGGTGTACTTCGGGTTCTTGAGCTTCATACATGATCATCAGGGACGAAAGATGTGAACATTGGGGAGGTGTTCTTCATTACCCTCATGATGTGTATTCGGGAGAGTTCTTGAGCATTATACAAAGAGACTGACTGCATCAATTCAACTACTTGGTGGAATTGTTCTCTTGACACCTTTTGGAATGGATTGCCTCAGACTTCAGTGGTTATGAAATATGAGAAGATTATTTATGAGTGGGATGATACGTTGCTGATCTATTTTGATGATATAACCCTGAACGGAGAATCTCGATTATCGTTCTTAAAAGGTGCAGCGGGATTTATGTTAAATGGTGTTCTTTTCTGTGCACCTGGCTAAAACAAGCTTGAAATAGAGCTTCGAATCTGCTCATCCAAAGGATTTTCGGTTTGGGGGGAAGCTGCCAAAGTCTCACTTTCAGATGGTTCAATTTCTTTCTTCAATGCAAGAGCCCTTGGAAGCTTTGGTGGTGAATGTTTAAGAGATGATGACTTCTATCTTCTACAACAGGGCTGTTCGATATCCTTATCTCGGTACTCGTATCATTATCTTCTTTAACTATATCATCTTCTCTATCATTGTAAATAATTATTAAAAACAAAATACAAAAATATAAAACCAACAAAAAGAAAATAGAAAAATATAAAATCAACAAAAGCCCATAAAAATCAGAAAATTTGAAAAAGACAAAAAAAAATGTTTTCTCATGACATGTCTTCTGGTATCGATAACATCTACGGTCTTAGAAATGTCATTCAATAATGGCACGGGACCATAGATGAAGTTCGAGCAGGAGGTGTAAATATTTCTTTCTAAACATGTCTCTAAATAATGGCTTACAGTTATTTCAGACTGTAACCCGCATTTCAAAAAAAATGGCTTACAGTTACTTCTGACTGTGACCCGCGCTTAAACCATGGCTTGCTATCATTTCCGATAGCAACTCGCTCTTCATGGAAGGAAAGTGCTGCGCTAAAACAATTTTTTCAAATATTTCGTGCACTTATCCTAAATCATATTGAGGAAAGTATGTCGAAGGACTGCTGTTCCTACTCAAATATTTTTCCGTCTAAAATTCTTCAGAAAAATATTTGTTTAACTTAATGGTGGTAAATGAGTTGCTTGAAAATCAATCAAATTTAGATTTTTTCGTAAAAATTGAAAAACTCGATCAATGACTTCTGCGCTTTTAACCTTTTCAGAAAATAAGTCATTGATTGAGGGGGAGAATGTTTTCAAATTTACATCATCTAACGGACTTTCTTTGTCATCCTACGTGCTTATCTGGAAAAATATAATTGCCTGTGTTGAAGGACTAGGTTTCTAGGATGTGATTGTTAGGATTAGATGATTATAGTTTGATGAACACATTATTCCCATGCTTTATACGAACTGATTGATATGTTGCATTGACTTTTAATTAGTCGATTGCTGTTTGGGTGATGTCGACCACCATATATCTGTATGTGTGTTCACTAACGTATGCAGGTATATTGGTATATAAGAATGTTCCCGATCCGGATCCCACAAATTGAAGATGATTGGATGCCGAAAGGAAAGGGAAACGGAGATTAATTGGACTTCTATGGAGAGTTGGCATAAATGCAACGTAAGAGGTCTCACTGCATCAGCAGATGGTTTTCTTCTAAGTAATTGAAGAAACAGAGCTTAATTTGACCTCAGTTGGCATTAAAATGCAACGTAAGGAGTCTCACTGCATCAGCAGACGGTTTTTCTTCCAAGCCCTACAGCAACAACATAAGCTTCTCAACCACCTAACGTATCTTTGTGCAGGATAATTGTGATTATACCATTTTCTAAAACTTCGATTAAAATTGTTTTGAAAATGAAAAATATTGTTTTGAAAATAAATTGGACTAAAATTTGAAAATCACCGGACTTCATTTTTAACTAAACCTAAGTCACTCAATCAACGACTATGGTCATCGATTGAGGGGGAGAGTGGTTTAAAATAAAATATTTTCAAACGATATTTCTTCATAAAAGTCCGTTTGTATGTTATAAAGTGGTGATCTAAAGATTTAATGTTATGTCATGGTATGATTTTTCTTTAGAATCAAGATCTTTTAAAATGAAATTTTTTCTGTTTTTGTTTGATTGTGAAATTGTTTTATTTTACTTAAAGGTCTCTTAAAACAATCATACCTGACACTAACAATCTTTAATGTCTTAAAATGGTCCTTATCTGTCATTTTTCAAAATCAAATCTTGCCACGTCTTTCCCCAAAATTTTCTAAATGATTTAAATCAACTAGGATCACAAATCTCAATTGGTTTGAAATTTTTTATCGGGGGGAGAGATCGTGATTTAAATCTCTTGTTTGTTTTAATGGAATTGGTTTTAGTCCTTTAAAGGCACTCCTGCCTCCATGTGCCAAACGATTTCAAATATACAATGCACATGTTGAGGAGGAGCATTTATCCAAAAAACCATTAGAGCTTTTAAATCAGGCACATTTTCTCCCATGTTTTCTAAACCGTATTAAATCACTTGGGATCCAAAATCTCAAAGGGTTTGATATTTTTGATCGGGGGAGAATTTATGATTTAATAATGAAATTTGATAAAAGGTGATTGTTTGATTCAATTGTGCAGGCTGCTCTCTCATATGTGCTAAACGCTTTCGAATCTCGAAGCACATATTGAGGAGGAGCATTTCAAAAGAAAATAAACTATCAAGGTACAAAGATTTATATGTTTTAACATAAAGTATCTTGATTGATTTTCTAATGGTTTCTAAATAGTGTTTTGTGATCGTGATTGTGCTTCAAATGAACTCTTGCCTCTATGTGATAAAATGATTTGAAATATCTTATGCACATATTGAGGGGGAGAATTTACCAAAGAAAATCAAAAGGCTTTTTCTAAAGAAATTGTGATCAAGAAATTATTTCAAAGAACTCTTGCCTCCATGTGCCAAACAATTTCAATATCATATGCACATGTTGAGGGGGAGGTTTTCTAAATGATCAAAACTATTAAGGTACAAAATGCTTTGATCTCGTATCACAAGTACCTTGATTGTTTTTCCAAATGATTTTTCAGTTGGTTTCGAAAAGGAATGAACTGTACCAAAAGACCGACCATTTTACTTTATGCATGGAGTTATAAGGATGGTGAGGTTAGGTATTAGTTCCCACGATCCGCCAGAACCGGAGGGATCTACCCAGGGACAATCCACTAGATAGTGTAGAGTCCTTAGGTATGATGAAAAAAAGGGAGAAAAGTGAGATATGGGAAGAGTGCGGACTGAGACAGAGCTAGTACTGGAATAAACCCAACAAGGTTCTAGTAATGAAGTTTCGGTAAGCACTGAAGAGGTTGAAGAATGAAAAAGAATTGAATGTGAAAAGGGGTGAAAAGATATAGCCCTCCAATAATTCAACCTTAGGGCAGTAACCGGGTTCATTACATATACTACTGGTGTTTACTAAGGTAACATCAGTATTGAAGACAAGACGTCATGGACCCAGTGACGCACTGCACTACAACTTCCCAAACCACTCAAGTTCCTCTTAAAAGGGCTTGTTTCATTCTCACGGGGAACCGACATTATCTATCGACTTTCTCTTAGAGATTGTTGATATTGAAGAAGGAGACCCTCTCCCTAGTCTCCGGCATAGGAACCAAATATGCACGATTGAGTCTAGAGCCAAGAGATCATCCACAATATCTCATTAGGACACTATTCTTGAAGACTTGCTGTTTCACACAATGTGGAAAGTAAGAATATATTAAGAGTCCTACGCATTATCCTTGTGGTATTGCCAGAACATCCGAGTGATACGTAAAAGTATTCATGATGAAGATGAAAATCCTTCTAGAGCCAACATCATACAAGCTCTTGGTGGGTGACATGTGAGATCTTCTCGTAAGATCAAGCTTGTGACAACTGGATAGAAACGATGGGGCGATTCACTCGTGAATCAACCTTGGTCCAGGATTGGAATTGACAAATACTTTTGGAAAAACCGTTCGATGTGCAAACCTTCTTTTCCCTAGCACGTCGAATGTGTATTCATATTTCAAACTCAAAAAGTATCTCTGATTGAATAAATACTTTTGGAAAAACCGTTCGATGTGCGAATCTCTTCTTTTCTCTAGCACGTCGAATGTGTATTCTTTTTCAAATACAAAAAGTATTTTAGATTGAAAATTGATCTTTCTCATAAAACCTTCGTCGTATTGCAAAACTCTTTCTTCTAAGCAATACGCGATTGTTTTTCAAATCAGTGAATCTCAATTCGCTGGTTCACTCACTCCGTGTTGTCTTCTTTGAGATGTTCCGGTTTGAGAACAGCTAGAACAGCTGCGAAACCCTGTCAAAGAGATTCTTAGGAATCCTACCTGATCATAGGCAGTACTTGTACTGATCAACGGGGAACCGTGGGCCGTGTACCTCAATTCAACGAAAGTGATCAAACACACTTTCGTGTGTTTTATTGCTAACTGTTGTTTGCAGGTACATTTGGATGGTTGCAGCTGATCATAATTGAGGAGTCAATCCAAAGCCGCATGCTCACAGCATCCACACTTAATTTGAAGAAATCATGACTGGTGCATATCTACATAACCTGGTTCTGATATTCTAATACTATGCCTCTGCTACGCTGCTGCAAATATCATGAACCAGTAAAGCTTCCGCTACTCTGATAGAAAGATGTCATGATCCTGAAAGTGTGAGCATGTTGGTCCGAAAGTCACAACTTCACATGATGGCAACACAATAAAGGGTGATCCAGAGATTTTCTGTGGCTGATGATCTCAAAGAAAGCTAGAAGATCATCAAAGATGTGGATCAGTATAAAGGCCTCCACTTAATGTACAAAGTTATCGGACTTTAAAGAATCACTGCTAAAGCACAAAGATGCAGATGTTGAAGAATTAATGTCTACGAGCTCAAGACTGAAGATTAAATAGAATGCTAGGATTCGAAATGTAAAACATGGGGTGACCTCCCTTATGGGGAGATTGTTAGGAATTTGAAAATTCCATAGTGAAGTATCGGTCACCCCAAATATAATCTAGCATAAGTTAGCTCGTAGACATTACGTTATTTACTAGTTATTTAGTTAGTTATTTAGTTTAGTGCAACACCGTGGAGGAAGGACGGGTCTTTACCCACTGTATGCCTGATCCACAGGCCGATAGGAGGTTGTGTATTCTGTAACTATAAATACCCCTTCCATCCATGGAAGGGGTGGTGCTTCTCATAATCTAACCTTCCATTATTTGTGAACCAACTCTCTAGCAAGAACACCCTCTCTATCTTTCTCTCTCTAAATATGTCAAACATGTATTTTGATCATCCAAGACCACCCGAATCATCAACACAATATTATATCGATCCTACAGAAACAGTCTCATTGAATGAAGTTGTGCACCCCGAAGAACACGAGAACACCAAAGTAACAAGTTGAAACATTGATCGTCTCAATGGTTATCAAATCCGGAATAACTGATGAAGTCCGATCACATGAACCTGTTGTGCGTCCCCGATGTACACATTACTCTTCGAGATTGACCAGTTGTCAATTCAGGGGAACAATACATCAACATCTTCATTTTACCTAGTGCATTCCAGATAACTTCCATATAACCAATCAGCCCATGATGTACACAAGTACCCAACCAGAGTAGAGACAACGACATCACAGTAACGGGTTGAATCACTGATCTTCTCTGCGGATGTCAACTCCGGAATAACTGATTAAGCTCGATCATGTGAATATGTTTTGCGACCCTGATGTACACATATCTATCCCCTGATGGTTGCGATTTCATCGGAATCATCATTACATTATGTACATGAAGCACTATTCGGAAGCACTTTATCATAAATCATATAGAAGATGTCGATAAGCAATATCATCTCACGTACCAAATATTCTTCTCACATTTCTTCCAACTGAAAGCTGACGTAACACATACCAAAAGTCTCTAGAGACCATTTCCCCCAAATAGTTGGAATAATACATCCTTCCCCCAAATAGTTGGAATAATATATCCTTCCCCCAAATAGTTGGAATAATACACCAAAGGCTACGAGTTAAACACTAAGTTTCTCTACGGTTATGATCATTGTCTTTCTGGGATAACTTCAATCAGGTAGAAGTGTTAAGTTCATCATGTGTACTCGTTGTGCTTTTAGATATATGTCTCCTTCCCCCTTGCTGGTTTTGATACCTTAGAATCAGCAAAACATAATATACCCATAAACATGAAATCTTGTGAGAAGAACTCAAATAGCCCAAATGAATCCTGTGAGAATCAACTGCTACATAAACTCTCTCTGACTATCTTTATCAACCCATATGTAGACAATTTGAAGTGACCACTATTGAAGAAAACCCGATATACCAAACTTAAAACTGAAGTCAAATTCCCCGCATTTGTATCTTAAGCTTGCACTGAATGATGGAAGAACGGTGTCGAGAATCTATGCTTCAAGCAAATCTCTAAGTACTCACTACTCAAACAAAGTATGAGACATTAACACCTCATGAGATTATCTACATCGTCATCTGCATGTGACACTGAGTAAAACAACGTAACTCCTAATAGTGATAGTTAACTAGGTCTTCAACCAACCACCCCGACTGCTGGTAAATAGATAAACCAAGTCTTCAACTCAAAATCTTAAGCCCGAGCAAGTTATCAAATAAGAACACGCCTTTGTTGAAAGTCAACTTCAATCTCTGATAAGTGATAAATGATTAACTCTGAAGTCATCAAATTGTGTCAAATGCCCAACACGTGAAAACAACATACAATCGGATGTACATTGACCCACTGAATGAACCGCAACAAATGATTCCTCAACATCAATGCATTCTTCCTAAAGGTATACATGTAGAGACTGATCTGGAAGATTCACCAATAATGTATTCGAGCAGATGAGGTAGTCATTTTCCTTAATGTTCATGTGGTTGATTTATAGCGTGCACAATGAGAGGAACAATAATCCGTGAAGATTTGGCAAAGGAATACCAAAGAGCGGATCATTATTCAATAGTGCAACTACAATATCATGATAGTCATTATCAATGCCTTGTGAAGTAACTGGAGATAAGGTTTCTTGAGAATTCTGAGAAGTACTTCTTAGATGGTGAACCAGTTGAGTCAGTAGGAACCGGAGCATGAGCTTCAGAAACTGGATGATCAACATTCGTTGGAGGTAGGAAGTACTCATCAAACATATCTTTGAAAAACAATGAATCCCAGTTATCCTTAGTAAGTGAAGCATTAGGCGTTGAAGGAGAGTCATATGACCATAATTTAAGCATCCATCAACATGTTGTATATGCACTCTTCTCCCCCTAAAAAATTGCATCCGAAGTTGCCATTTTTGATTTGAACAAGTGAATAAGAATATACACCAATGAACGTAGATCCACTTGATAGTTGAAAGAGCGTGGGAAAAACATGAAGCTTGTTGATGAAGAATGTCGATGAGAATGGTCATAAACATGAAGATTTATCTTCTTTTGAAGATAAAGCACACTGAAGCGTACACCTTTCTTTTCTTTAAGGAACGGGGCCTGAAGAGTTATCTGCAGACGCCATAATGATGAAGTACGAGGCCTGAACTGATGTGAACAGATGTCATAGCCGATTGAATATCAATGTTGAGTAACTTCAACCCGTGAGTTATGAGATATCAATCCTTTTGTTATCCATTTTTTAAGCCAGTCCATGTATTGAAGGATCGAAGTATCTGCAACTGAGTAAGGACTACCTGCACTAATATTACAAACTTGATTGCACATATTTTTGTTAGTGACATCAGTATCCAAATCCTTTGGGGTTTCACGGTCAACTTTGAGATTGCCATTGATAAACATCTTTCCTGTAGGTATCCACCTAAGTCCAGCATCCTTAAAAATTCTACCAGATGGTATCCACTTATGGCAAGGTCTAGGATTGTTAGGCTTCTTATGCATAGTGGAAGACTTATCCTTATTCCCAGTTTCCAAAGATTTAGCAGTTGGTAACCATCTAGGAGAGGCTTTTGGTTTCATTTGCTTCATATGCACTGTGGATGACTTAGTGTAAATTCTAGACTTAACAGGTTGTACCATTGCATGAGTATTAACTTTCTTCAGGGATTTTGTGAAGCATTTATCATGATTAGCATTGAAGATACATTTCAGACACTTTGAGCAAACAACTTGTTTGGATTCAGAAATAGATCTAGATTTCATAGAGTGATCTGCTATGGGAATAGCTTTAATTGAAATGCAACTACTCTTAGATGTAAGCCAATCCCTAGTATTTAGATTAGTGTTCCTAGGTAATGGTTTAGAACTACTAGCAGTGCCTTGAAATCTCGAAGAATTCATCACCCTAGGTCTTGCACCTAAAATTCCGTCTTTGCGATTATGTGCCTTCTTTCTAGCCATTTCTAGATAAGAGTTCTTATACAAGTCATTCATATCAATTTTCCTAGGCAAGTGAGGTGAAGTGACTGGTTTTGTCAAAACTTGTTTCGCATCAACTTGGGAGGCAAACCGCGTTTTTGAAAATTTTGGCGTTCAGATCTAAACGCATTCGGTTGTCTAATAACTGGTTTCCCCAAGATTGATGGTTTTGAAAACTTAGTGTACACACTATTCCCTGTTGTTTTTTTGAGCTCATTTTTTAAGGCAACAATTGTGAAACTCTTTTCCTGAAGTTGAGCTTTGAGTTCATCAATTTTTGTTATCAAAGAATTTGTTTGTTCCATTGACTTAGTACTAGCTTCTTTGACAGAGTCATTTAGTTCTATGTGATGCTTTCTCAAAGACTCATTTTCCTTTAGTAATTTGGCCACACAAACTGCTAATTCATCATTTCTCATTTGAATTTTATCAATAGTATTAACCTCAGAATTACTTGTAATCAAACTACTTTTCACATGCATATTAGAAATATGTTTCTTTAAATTGTTGATAGTCGAGTTTTTGTCCTGAAGCTGAGCTTTTAAATCATTTATTTCAAAAAATTCACGAAATTCAGGGAATTCTGGATTGTTGCACGGTTTCACAGTTTGAAAACTTTCTTCTTTTCTTTGGATTGCAATTTCAAGTGAAATGCAATGTTTTTCAAGTTCTGAGAATTTATTTGAAAGTTCCTCAAAAGTTTTCTTATCAACCATATCATTAGTTTTGAAACACTTTATCTCAGACTCAGCTTCAGTTACAGAACATGTATCAAGAACATGTTATGTGATGTGATCAGTTTGCTCAAGAGTATTTTCAGATGTATTATGTTGAACAGTTAAGGGTACCTCATCACTTGACACATGTTTATTTATCGGTCTGACATCTGCATCCTCATCATCTGTAGCAAGAATCACTGAACTACTGGCTGTTTCAAGCTTATCTGTCTCTGAGCCCCTGTATTCAGTGCCAACTGATCCATCATCTGGAGCTTTACCCAACTCAACACTACAATCTTTTGATTGTGCCCGACATTCATTCCCATTACTGATTTCAGCATCTACTTCTTGTGTGTTAGGAGTAACTGAATAGCTGTTTACATCATTATTTGTTGTCTCTATCATTCTGCATTCAGCAACACCCGATTCTTCAACTGATACATTACCCAACTCATCACAACTTTCTGTCAACTGCACCAGACTCTCATCTATTATTTCATCCTTTAGAGTAACTTCCACAATATACTTCTCCACTTTGTCCATGAGATGGATAAGTGTCTCTATGAACACGCCAATTTCCATTCTAGTGTGTTTCTTGAAAGACATTTCAGTCATGTCTTGATCATAATCTGATGTAAATTCCCCAATGATGAATGACTGAAATTGGTTGTGGATCACTTGTAGTGCAGCACTGTAACTATCCTTTTGAACCTTTTCTTTATCAAGTTGTTGTTCCAATTGTTCTAAGTTCAACAGCAAGTTTCTAGTCAGTGTAGGTAAATCCTGACGGAAGATGGCACTACATGTTCGATCCCTAATTGTGGACAAAAGCTGTATGAGGTGAGAGTGAAGTAACTGATAAGGTTCAATGTTACTTTCCTTTAGCATAGCATTTTGTAGCCTGAACTGGTGCCATTCTCTCTCTTTAGAGTCTGAACCCGGAGATATCACATCTTCATTGATAGATTCAATCATCTTTAACCGTTCAGGGTAGCATACATTATCATTGTTGTCCACAACATCATATAATTTAAGTACTTCCGAAATCACAGGGTCAGTAGAGTAAGACATGATGTTGTAGTATACACGGGATTTTACAAGTCTATGATTTAAACCGAGAAATAGATTCTTTCGCGGGATTTTACAAAATCAAGAAGAAACCGTGATACAATGACCAATAGAACGTGTTAAGATAACTGATGGATCGACACAATGAAAGACAATTGTTGTTTGACGGATTAGCAGAGATGTTGTTTGGTTGAGATTTGGATTGGTTTATGCCCCTTTTTATGGAGAAATTTAGGTCAAAAAACATAAAAACCTCAATAACTTCTGTTCTGAGCGGATTTAGGCCTTGAAGGTTGACCCAAAGAACTTTAGTGCCATTCTCCTAGTTCTCACGGTCGTTTTGATGCGTAGAACGCTGAAAACGGAGTTACGGTTCAAAAGTTATGGCCGTTTGAAGTTTTGTCGGGAAAAGTCTTCAAGTCGCTAGCAAGACAAGTCGCTAGAGTAACCAAGTCGCTAAGTAGCAGCTCGCTAAAATCTGAATTTCCTGTGACTAGCTAACTTTTACTGAACCACTAACTTGTACTATTTGTCGGCTTGTCTCAATAGACAAGTCGCTAGGCTCAAGTCGCTAACAACTAACACTGTAACTAGCTAACTTTTACTGAAGCAAGTCGCTATGATGAAATACACTACGAGAACCAAGTCGCTAGCATGAAAAACTTTAAAAAACACACTTTTCAATCCAAAACAAGCTCAACCACAGTGATTCAAGCTTACCAAATCAACACCCAAGCACTTACAATGATTCTAAACATAAAAGTACACCCAAAACTCAAACTTTAACACTAGAGATGATCCAAATGATGCAAAAACCACTAAACTTTCTCAAACTCAAAAACCATCTAAAACCACTAGAAATCCAAGGATATGAAAGAGAGGTGATCAAACCTTGGCTCTTGATACCAATTGTAACATATTGGATTTCACAATCACATCATAACATTATAAATGGGGCGTATGGTTTAAGAGTTTAGAGAGAGAAAGTGGGATGGGAGCCTTTCTAGAGAGAGAAAGTGAAAGAAAACATAGAAGGTTAGATTAAGAAATGAAAGGTCCAACCCTCTACCTTAGGAAATGAAAGAAAACATACTACACGTCCTCCTTCGGACTGTGGATCAGGCATACAGTGGGTAAAGACCCGTCCTTCCTCCACGGTGTTACACAAAACTATACTACGCTACAAACTAACTAATAAACTACTAAATAATGTAACAAACGATATGTCTACGAGCTAACTTATGCTAGATAATATTTGGGGTGACCGACACTTTACTTATGGAATTTCCAATTCCTAACATAGCTTATTCTCGAATTTCTTATTTAAGTTAAATGGGCCTTACGGCCCGTTAAGCTTATACAAGGGTTTTGAAACTATTTCGAGTGAGCTGAGCTTGTGGCTTTTAAAAGTTATCAATTGAGCTTGTTAGTGTGACTTATTGGTATGGCCTGTTTTTTTGGTGTATAGAGAATCAAGTTGGACTCTTTGTTGGCCACAATATACATATGTATATAGTTTTACAAGTCTATTCCTAATGACAAAAACCATTATGTCAACTTTATATATATCAAAGAGTGTGTGTCGATATAAGTCATGGGGACTTCAAAACGTGTGATATAGTGTGTTTATTAGCTGTGTTAAGTTAATAACAAGTGTACTAACTCATCTTTAGCTATGTTTGGATTCAAGTGATCGTGTTTGATTGAATTTAGCTTAACGAGAGCTAGTAAATAAATATAGAGAGCTTATGTGATTCGGACAAGTTATAAAATGACTCAAAGTATTAAAATTTCACTAAGTGTTGAGAAAATACTTACAACACCTTAAAAGGTGGGATGTTAAACGAAAGTGGACAAGGAGAGGGTATGAGGGGACTTTGTAGCTCGATTGTTTGCACACCAAGGATTGGGGAGGGCTTCTTGGATGGCTTGTAGATCACCTAGAACTTGGCTTGTTATTCTCATACAAAATCACAGGAACAAAGGACTTAGAGTGTTTTCTTGGGTGTTTTTTTTTAGTTATACGTGAAGAGTAGTTTGCATGGGTTCTATTATACACGTTTAGGGCAAGTTGAGGAGACAAAAGGAATATGAGAAGGAGATAACGAGTATAGAGAAGAGTAGCTAGTAGGGATACTTGAGTAAGATTTCAACTTGATTTCACAAGTGTTAAGGTGTGAATGTGCTTTAATATTTTGGTTTAGGGGTGACTAAGCACAAGGAATCGACCTTGTGTTTTAATTTGGATACTTTGGATCTAAGGTAACATATAAACGTGTTATACAATGTATCAAAGTTGTGTTTGAGGTCTAGGTTATCACACATGATCAAGATTGTGTCTAGGAAAAAGTTACAATGGTTCGTTTGGTTGTAAAGTCCTCAAAGTGTCCACACAACTTAATAACGTGACCAAATGTGACTATAGAGCTTGTTTGAGGTTTAGTGTGACATGAGAGACCTCTTAACATGTTTAAAAATTCATTTGAGAACGTATAAGACACAATTGCAATCGTTTGAAATAGTTTTGACCAAGTTTGGTACATTTAAGAAATGAGTGATCACGCTTAGCTTTGGTGTTTGTTCACTTTTTATTCATACGTATGAGTTATACATTTTAGTTGTTCTTGATTCCTTGTAACGTGATTATTTGATTGGTGTGATTTGTTACATGTCTTGTGTGTAAGTATTTCGAGAAAATGATCCAAAGTGAATGAGTGTTGAGTCGTGTAGTATTAGTAGTTATATGTGTTATTGGATTTGGTTTTAGGCTTATTAAATGGGCGTAGGGAATTACAAAGCCCAATGAGTTTAGTTAAGGGTCCGTTTAGTTACTAGTTGGGTTTAGTGATGGGCTTAAGTGTTAACGAGGCCCAATGTGTTATATTAAGAGACCAAATTAGTTTCAGGCCCAATAAGAAAAATAGGGAACCAGGGGGGGTTGTGAGTGTGTTGTGTTGTTTTGGTGATCAAAACATTACTAGAGTTTGTTTTGTACATGTTTAAAAATATCATGGTACGTGTGTGAGCTCTTTCCAAGGGAATGCGTGAATCACATAACGTATATTGATTCATTGTTGCATAGTGTAAGAAAATGTTTAAATTCTTGCCTAAAAATGGGTTTGTGAACAGTAATACATAATTAATCCTTGATTAACGTTATTAATAACTGGGGATTTTTACAGGATGTTACAGTACCTACCCGTCATTCAAATTCCGTCCCGGAATTTAAGTTTATGGAGGTTGTGAGTGTTATTTATGGAAACAAGTGTGGGTATTTGACGCGAATTTGGTCCTCATGCTCCCACGTATACTCGGGTCCTCGCTTAGAATTCCATCGAACTTTAACAATGGGGATACGGTTTTGCTTCAGGTGTTTCACTTCCCTATCCATAATTTCCACTGGCTCTTCTGTGAAAGTGAGTTTGTCATCGAGTCGGATCTCTTTTACTGGGACCACAAGAGATTCATCGGATAGGCACTTTTATAGTTGGTATGCCACTAGGCCAATCCTTTCCAGGATTTTAACTGGTCCTATGTACCTCGGGTTTAACTTTACGCGCTTTCCAAAGCATACCATCCCTTTCCATAGAGATACTTTCAACATTACTCTATATCCTACTTGAAATTCCATTGGTTTCCGTCTCACATCAGCGTAACTCTTTTGTCTGTCTCTAGCAGCTTGCAGACATTTTCTGATCTTAAATATATTTTCTGTTGTTTCGTGAATCAGTTCAGGTCCTGTGAGTTGTACTTCTCCTACTTCGGCCCAACAAACAGGTGATCTGCACTTTCGACCATACAATGCTTCAAACGGGGCTACCTTGATACTGGCATGATAGCTGTTATTGTACGAGAATTCTTCCAACGACAAGTGTTTATAACCTTTTCCAAAATCAATCACACATGCTCTAAGTATGTCTTCCAGAGTTTGAATCGTTCTTTCAGTTTGCCCATCGTTCTGGGGGTAATATGCGGTGCTCATATCTAGGCGGGTACCTAAAGCTTTCTGCAATGACTGCCAAAATCTAGAGGTGAATCGGCTATCTCTATCAGAGATAATGGAGATGGGTACTCCGTGTCGGGTCACTATTTCTTTCAGATATAGGTGTGCGAGTGTGCTCATTTCATAAGTTTCTCGGATTGGTAGAAAATGAGCAGACTTTGTGAGTCAATCAACGATAACCCAGATGGTATCTAATCCGATGGATGTCTTTGGTAGCTTGGTGATAAAGTCCATAGTAATCCATTACCATTTCCATATGGGAAGATCGGGTTGTGTGAGTAATCCTGACGGTCTCTGACATTCTGCCTTTTACCCTTGAGCAAGTCAAACATTTTCCGACATACTCAGCAATTTCGGCCTTTATGTTTGGCCACCAATAAAGTTTCTTAAGATCCTGATACATCTTATTAGAACCGGGGTGGATGGAGTACTTTGATTTGTGGGATTCATGCATGATGAGGTCTCGTATACCTCCATAGAGTGGAATCAACTTCTTTCTTTAAAACATAGCATTCCATCTGATCTTTTCACAAAACCATTCTCACTTTCGGGCATGCCGTAGATTCTTTCACCGGGTCGGTTCTCTTCTCTGAGGGCTTCAGACTGAGCTTTGAGGATTTGTGACGGAAGTGGTGAACATTCC
This sequence comes from Chrysanthemum seticuspe, assembly GCA_019973895.1. NCBI lineage: Eukaryota > Viridiplantae > Streptophyta > Magnoliopsida > Asterales > Asteraceae > Chrysanthemum > Chrysanthemum seticuspe. Next base: position 186,216,576 of record BPTQ01000001.1, on the reverse strand, counting down.
TAATGATCGGACTCGGAGGGGTTTGATATGCTCCTTTCTTCTTAAAGCGTCAGCCACAACATTCGACTTCCCTAGATGGTAGCTAATTTTGCAATCATAATCACTAAGTAGCTCTAACCATCGACACTGCCTCATGTTTAACTCCTTCTGATCAAGAATGTGTTGAAGGCTCTTGTGATCTGTGAATACCGTGCACTTGGTGCCGTACGGATAGTGTCTCCATATCTTAAAAGCAAATACTACTGCTCCTAATTCCAGATCCTGAGTTGTATAGTTTTCTTCATTCTTCTTAAGCTATCGAGAAGCATAGGGTATTACTTTGCTCCTTTGCATCAGTACTGCACCTAAACCATGGTGCGATGCATCACAATACACTACAAAGTCTTCACTTCCTTTGGGTAGTGCTAGGATGGGTCCTTCACAAACTTTTGCTTCAAGTGTTGGAAATCTGACTCTTGTTCCTCTCCCCACTCATACTTCTTGTTTTTCTACGTCAATTCTATTAAAGGCTTAGCGATCTTTGAGAAATCTTCAATGAATCTTCCGTAATAACCTGCAAGTCCTGGAAATTTCCGAATCTCAGTAGGGCTGGTAGGGGATGCCCATTCTTTTACAGCCTTGATCTTGGCTGGGTCTACGTGAATGCCTTGACTATTGATGACATGTCTGTTAATACAAATAAGCCGTAAAAATGTTTATTTATAATTTACGATCTTCTAATGTTTTGTCGATAACAAACGTAAAATCATTTTAACGAAACAAATAAAATACGTAAATGTTTTGAGCCAATAGTTTACTAACACACTTACATCTTCACATAAAACACTAAACACGTAATAGTGATTTTATGATTTAGTAATACATATTTACAACAACTAGTGTTTACATATTGGGTAGATATATACATAATTAGTATGTATTATAATGGGTAGAAGTTTAAGTATTTGACCCATTGACCAAATATATTGAATGTAGTTAGGTATAACCCAAAGTCCATGACCCATACCCATGGAGCATAACCCATAACCCATTGCATGACATCATGCATAAGTTATGAATGGGAATTATCCATGACCCATGGATTGAACCCATGACCCATAACCCATGACCCATGACCCAAAACTCATGGGCAAAGAGGAGCATCCCATGGTTCCCCCAGTTTACACTGGATGGATCCCTCAAGCAAGGGATCAGTGGGATCCGTGGAATAGTAGACTATTTTCTTCTATAAATAGTAAGCCATTGGGTTACCACTCTCACACATACTTTCTCCTAGTATTGTAAACCTTCTAACATCAGATCCTAAGGATCTCTCTATGTAGTTTGTATTTGTTTTTGTGTGATTCTCTAGGTTCCTCTTAAAGGCGAGATCACCACCTCTTGAAGTCGAGCGAGCTCAAGTCCATGAGTTTCCATGCTTCGTCATCATCAAGACTACTAAGGTTTTCTTGTTGATACTTCTTTCTTTCTCCATAGAAGTGTTGTGTCGAAGGCATTAGTGAAGGATGCCGAAAGAGTCAAGATGTAGGAATTAGTCAAAGGTGCTTAACGTCCGTGCCGAAGGCATTAGTAAAGGATGCCAAAAGAGTCAAGGCAAAGACATTAGTGAAAGGTTTCGAACGTCCGTGTCAAAGGCATTACTGAAGAATGCCAAGGGTGTACAATCGATAAGGTGTATCGAAGTACAAATAGAGATAGGGTGTATCCAAGGATATTGATATCCTTGTTGATGTTTTCATAAGGAGTGAGTCTCCTTTTGGGATAGGTGTTGTGTAGTGTTGGGTAGTAGTTCCTCTTTTGTAATGGAACTCGGTATTTAGCCATGTACCGGATAAAGGGTAGGCGACGTTGTGTTAGGTGTGGTTCTTCCTAGTGGAAGAACCCGGTGTCTAGCCTAGTACCGGAAAAAGAGTAGGCAACGTTGTGAAGGCTTCTCCGCCATAAGGAGTTGGTGTCGTGTAGTGATTACAAACTCTTGAGTAGGTGACTCGGGGAGTGGAGTAGGGTAAGGAAGGTGTCCTTGTAGCCGAACCACCATAAACACTCGTGTCGTGGTTATTTGTTTCTTACTCTTTATCTTTCCATTACACATTTACATATCTATCTATCAATGTACAACATACACATCTAAATAGATTGACATAACTCGATCTAAATATTTTAAAACGAAGTTTAATCGGTAAAACTATTCAACCCCCCGTTCTAGTTTTCCATAATTGGCATCAGAGCTTCGTTACCAAGTTTCTTAAGAGTATATTGTACTTTTAAAAACTTAACACGATCTATGTGTGTTTGAAAACTACAAGGAATGAACTTCCTTAAAAACAAAAGGTTACGTTTTAAAATCATCATATTTTATAATGTTGGACAGTAATAGATCGTTCTAATATTTTCCTTGTTGAGAATTCTCCATACTTGAATTTGGGCATCCTAAGAAGATCATGAAGAATTTCTCTCTAAATACTTCTTTCCTTAAAAAGAATATTTAGCAAATGTATGATCTTTAATAAACTACAAATAAATATTTTTTTCTCTTTCTAGATAAATTAATAAGATCATTTTTTTTAATTAAGTTTTAGTAGTATCTAATCACTAAAGTAGTTATCTATATTGAACTCATCATCAAGAATGGTATTCTTCGTTGATTTCTATAGACAAAACTACAAACTAGTAATAGTGATATCTCGGCTATTCGAGAGCCTTGATCATCACTCCTCACATAAGGATTATTGACATTTCATCTATGTCAATAAGTATCCATGTGAAATTTCTTACATTATGATAAAATGGGATTTTATCATAATCTTTGAAAACTTCCCAAAGAATTATGATTTATTCATAAAAAGGGAACCTCGTAATTTAGGACTAGGTATAACTCGTCAAAACCCCAAACCATAAGTTATAGTGCATAAAAATCGACCCTAGGCAATTTAGAACTCCCAAACCAAAATTATCAAGGATCACTTAAGTTGTCAAATTGCTGATATGTCGGATCCTTTAGTTTGAACTAGCCGGATCCCTCATACAAGGGATCCGTGGGATCCGTGCAACAGAAGACAACATAAGTAAGAAATGATCACTGTGGAAGTTCCACTACCCACTTTCTCTATCAAGACTCACGAACATAAACCTAGTTACTGTTCACAGGAGCAAATTGATCATCTTCTTCAAGCAAAACAATCTCTTGTGTAAGTATAATCTTCACTACATTGTTATTTCCATTCCTTGATTCTTAGGATTACAATTTTCATCTTTAGCAGTTGAGCTCAAATGAGTTTGTCACAATTTGTTACCACATTGTTTTCTAAGATAATCTAAATCAAAGAATTAACATTATTAATACAAATTAAACTCATTCCTTGAATTCAATAAAGATATTTTGAGCAAAATTGTGATCAATCCCATTAGGTCACTATTCACACAATTAACACCACGTTGTGGTTTTGTTGTATAGGAACAATCATGCCTAGTAACCATCAACAAGATTACCATGATACCGCCCACTAGATCCCAATGTACCATCGTAAGGAAGGCCTAAGCCCGGAGGATAGGAAAGCTTTCAAGATGCTAGAAAAGAGGCTTTTCCATGAAGGTCGTGTAGTTGAACCATCATTCCTCGCAAACACAAACATCCGACAAGTCTTTGGAGGAATTAACTTTGATTGCCTCTTGGACATTAACGAGCAAATTTTTCCAGTGTTCGTGCTTGAATTTTACAAGACAATGAGAATCGTTAGGAATGAAGACGGGACCATCTCAATAGCGTTCATAATCAATGAGCATGAGTACACCCTCTCTCTTGTAGAATTTGGAAGGATACTTCGTGTCCCATATCAAGGAGTGTGCATGTATTCCAACGAATGGTCTATGGGAACCCATCATTCCAAAGGTGGAGTGACATTGATCTTGCAGGGGTGTCTACAATGGCAAGCTATCTACCAGTGGCCTCTCAAATCTAAACTCCAGAAAACATCAGGTTCTGCAATGACCTGAATGCTAAGATAAGAGAGCACCCTGACAAAGAAACACTCCTCAAGAAGAAAGTCAAGCTAGAAGCACTGGGAATCCATCTTGAGTGACATCATATGTTTTATCTTTTGTACTAGTGATAGGAACCATGTAATATGATCAATAAACGATTTATGTTTTGTTAAAATATTCAGTGTTCCTTATTGTGTTCTTTAGTACATTCAGTGTAAGAAGAAGCCATTTGCTCACTTATACTGATCAAACACTTAGGGTATTTGTATATCCAAATAGGGGGAGACTGTTGAGTTCAGTAAATACCCAAACCCCTTAAGTCTAGGATTTGAATAGAAAATATCCCAAGTGTTTAATCCCTTAAACATTAAACAAGTCACTGAGCGCATAGTCTCTCAGTGAGTTGTCTTCAGGATACTCAGTAAGAGACGAAGAAGAAGTCTCTCCACTCAGTAAGGCGGAACTTAAGGGGTGAAAACTGAGTCAAGAAGAAGATGGTAGATTTAGTGAGTGATGACAATAACTCACTGAATCCCGAAACTCCTCACCAGCTACAACAATGAAGATAAACTAAATACTGAAGACTGAAGCCTATGAAGACTGAAGCCTATGAAGACTGAAGAATGAGCGGGATAAGGCGGGATAAGTTTGTACAGGTCCTTATCAACCAAAGTCAAACTTTCCCTGAATCGTTAACTATCAGGCTCAGTGTCATCACTGACAAGAAGAAAGTAGCCTTGTCACTTACCCAATATATCCAATGTAAACAGAGACAAAATACATCAGTATTTTGTCTTCTATAACCTGTCAGTTTGTCCTCTAGGATAGAGTCAAAACCACACTTGTATAAATAGCATAAGAGATGGAGTGGAAGAACTTTAAGCTTGTGGATTAATTGTAAAACACACACACAAGCCATCTTCTACTCCTCCAAATACAACTCTGTCCCTGAGATAGCTCAGTGGTTCCTTTGTAGTTGTGCTCAGACTTAGCCTGAGCTTAGTGAGGAGATACCATACTTGTCATTTCAATCCCAAGTACTATTCCGCAAGTACTTAGGTAATGTATTCTTCTTGATTTGTTTCTAATAAAGAATATTAAGTTGAAAATTATTCAGTGTGCTTTTACTTGCATAGTTTCAGTCATTAATTCACAATCTGTCGTTTTATTGTCTTTTTTGTTTTAATACGATTGTGAAACAGGAACAACATCCTTATTCCTTTGACCATAGTTTTTGCAACAAGGTCATGGTGCCGATATCCGATAGAAAGACTACAAGGATCATGGTGGATGGCAAGAGACCTCACCCACCAACGGATTCATCAGATGAAAGGGAAAGACAAAGAGAAGGAGAAGGAAGTAGCAACCCCCTTGGCAACACCGATCTCGACCCTTTAGATTACATCAATTAACTTTCGGACATTCCAATCCCATCACAAGAGTGGCAACAAACTAAAGGGATATTCAAGTGTTTTGCTAACTTCTTGAACAAAAAAAAGTAGAGATGGTGGGATGAAGAGTGAAGGGGATGAAGATGGAGATGAAGACGGGAGTGAAATGGAAGGAGGTGTGGATGGAAGGTAAGGTCATAAGACCTTAATTTGTGAAAACAATTTCTAAAACAATGGTCTGTAAACATCTTAACAATATTTATGTAGATTAGGATGTAGCTTGTAGGAATTTCCATGATTTGGCATTAGACACTTTAACTTAGGAAATAGTAAAATGAGATTTTACGACGACTTGATCCTATTCAAGTAGTCGTTATAACTCATTTTTAATTACCTTTTAGTTCTCCCCACTTGCTATGTGTTATACTTGTTGTTGCATGTGTTTACTGACTGTAGAAATGATTAGGATAAGCATTTTCTAAGAGTGCAAAAACTGCAAAATTGCTGAGAAGCTACTGGTCAGCAGTAGCCAGATCCCTGGGCTATAACTAGCCGGATCCCTCAGATGAGGGAACCGTTAGATCCGGGCAAACAAATATCAGATACAGATCATTTTACATCAAACCTGTCCTTTAGATCACAACATTCTAGCTAACCATGATTCTTTAAGACTACTTAAGTCTTCCTCAAGCTCAGTAGGCCTCACACTCACCCGTAGATAACTTAGGATCAAATTCAAAGTGCTTTTTGATTTATCAACTCACCAAAACTCACCATATTTCTGCTCCAATGCTCACACATTGTTTCTCACATCTCAACACACTTAGTTTAATATTTCTCTCAATTTTAGCAAATTGATTTTAGTCATCCTTACCTTAAAATAAGCTTGAAACTAGTTTTTCATTTCTTTTAATTTTTTAGGAATTTTTTTAAATTTCTCTTAAGTCATCATCTGATCTCTAGGATCGATTACCATCATTTGTCATACTCAAATCAATGAGTATCATCCTTAAACATTTAGTTACACTCTCAAAAGTCCACTTTCCTATGCAATACCATCATTAAGTATCCTCACTCCTTGTGGTTGGACATTTAAGTCACCCATAACTTAAGACATCTAAGAAATGTCAAACCATCAAGATTTATAGGCACTAGATCTTACAAGAGCATAATCACTTCACCATATCTCTGTTTGACAGACGGATCCTTGGTTTATAACCAGACAGATCCCTAGTGAGAGGGATCCATGGGATCCGTGTCTACAGAAAGCTTCTAATCAGCTTTTCTTTCAAAATTCAAACCATCTTTGGTAATCTAAACACTTTTGCTTACCATTTAATGATTCCCTAGAGCTGAACAACACCATAGTTGACCTTGGTGCATGCCAAATTTTCTTAGTGGACATGAATTTAACTCATAAATTCAAATTCATCCTTTATAAACCAAAACACTCTTGAAAGCTTAAGTCACCATTCTTACCACAATCCCAAAAATCAGTAGTTAAAGACTCCTACTACATCCCCATCTTCACTATGACTAAAACGTCTAGCAAGAATTCTTCAACCAAAGTTTTATCCAAAAGGAATACTCATATGGTCCATGAGATATCATCCACCGAGTCATCACCCGTAAGAAGTCCAAATGTTAGAATCCCACCTCAACAATCTCAATCAACAATAGCCAAAAGAACCGCAAGAAATACTATTAGACCTTTCAAGTTAGGAAAGGCTTCATCAAGCTCTAAACCAAACGCACCTAGTTCTAGTAAATGCCTAAGCCTTCATTCCTAGAACATAGACTACATTCCTTTACCGAACCTCTTTCTCATCCAAATCTTTACTCATTAGAGCACTCACCACCGAGAACTTCCCACTCACCAACCTTCTCGTTAAATAGGGAACCACCTACATCACCAAATAGTCCACCTTTGGAGACAAGGAACCACCAAGGACCTAATCATATAGAAGACCTTCCATTACCACCACCTTAATTCTTAGTAGAACCTCATCCTACATTACTCAATGTACCTCCACCATCATTTGTGGAGCCTCCTCAAAACAACCAATCTGCTCCGGTTCCTAGTCATGACAATAATTGCTCTAATTGTCAAATCACCCTAGGACTTGTTCAAGAAGTACGAAATGAGTTACATTTCATGTTTAATCATCTTCTTGAACGATTAGACCAAATCAATAAGTCTACTCATCCTTAGATTCAAGCACATTGTTGCTTTTTAAGTTTTTGGTCAAAAATTAGAATTACTAGAAAATGTATTACATGGTTGAATCATTCTCTTAGTTTTAGAGATTTGTAGATCATCTCTCGTATTTTATTGAATGAGATTACGTGTTTTATGCCATATTGTCTTGAGTGTATGTTTGGTGCCTTATTACATATCTCATTTTGATGTTAATATCATTTGTTCACATCATCATTGTTGTATTTTGTTTACAGTTAGACGGATCCCTCTACTTTGCCTAGACGGATCCCTCCAAGGAGGGAACCGTGGGATCCGTGCAACAGAAGACTTGTTAACTACTAACTTGAGTCTTATTTGCAGGAAATTATGCATTATATACTTGTTTTCTAACCTTTGTTTTGTTGATTTTCAATATACACATGAAGACTTTGACACCCTAAGCTAGGGGGAGTTTCATGTCAAAGCAATACATTGCAAAATCATTTGCAATATATTTCATGAGGATTACGTTACATGACGTCCCTTTTCAAAGTTGCAATCATCAAGGGGGAGTATATTCGTCACAAAGACGAAACCATTTGCAAACATAGTTGCAATGCACTAGTTTAGTATTTTTTTTCTTACTTGACGCCCTCACAAAGGGATGGACTCGTCAAGGGGGAGTTAAGACGAGAATACTTCCCGTCACTTATTCTCTATACTTTCATTTTCTTTCTTCTTTTTACATGTTTTTTTAAATAATGTGTTAATTTCTTTTCGACGCTCTTTTTGTTTCGACAAAAAAGGGGAGAAGAGAGTAAAAACTCCAATTCAAACTTTTACGAATTTTAGTTTTTTCATAAACAAAAAGGGGGAGATTGTTAATACAAATAAGCCGTAAAAACGTTTATTTATATTTTACGATCTTCTAATATTTTGTCGATAACAAACGTAAAATTATTTTAACGAAACAAATAAAATAAGTAAATGTTTTGAGCCAATAGTTAACTAACACACTTACGTTTTCACATAAAAATCTAAACAAGTAATAGTGATTTTATGATTTAGTAATACATATGTACAACAACTAGTGTTTACATATTGGGTAAATATATACATAATTAGTATGTATTATAATGGGTAATATAATGGGTAGAAGTTTAAGTATTTGACTCATTGACCAAATACATTGAATGTAGTTGGGTATAACCCAAAGTCCATGACCCATACCCATGGAGCATAGCCCATAACCTATTGCATGACATCATGCATAAGTCATGACTGGGTATTATCCATGACCCAATGGATTGAACCCATGACCCATGGACTAGATAAATTGCACATACTAGATACATTGTATCTACTTGGATACCCATGGTCCAAAGTCTAGGACCCATGACCCATAACCCATAACCCATGACCCAAAACCCATGGGCAAAGAGGAGCGTCCCACGGTTCCCCCAGTTTACATTGGACGAATCCCTCAAGCAAGGGATCCGTGGAACAGTAGACTATTTTCTTCTATAAATAGTGAGCCATTTCTTCATTTTTGGTTACCACTCCCACACATACTTTCTCTTAGTATTGTAAACCTTCTAACATCAGATCCTAAGGATCTCTCTATGTAGTTTGTATTTTGTTTTTGTGTGATTCTCTAGGTTCCTCTTAAAGGCGAGATCACCACCTCTTGAAGTTGAGCAAGCTCAAGTCCATGAGTTGCCATGCTTCATCATCATCAAGACTACTGAGTTTCTCTTGTTGATAGTTCTTTCTTTCTCCATAGAAGTGTTGTGTCGAAGGCATTAGTGAAGGATGTCGAAAGAGTCAAGACGTAGGCATTAGTGAAAGGTGCTTAACGTCTGTGTCGAAGGCATTAGTGAAGGATGCCAAAAGAGTTAAGATGAAGACATTAGTGAAAGGTGTCGAACGTCCGTGTCAAAGAAGTTAGTGAAGAATGCCAAGGGTGTACAATCGATAAGGTTTATCGAAGTACAAATAGAGATAGGGTGTATCCAAGGATATTGATATCCTTGTTGATGTTGTCATAAGGAGTGAGTCTCCTTTTGGGATAGGTGTTGTGTAGTGTTGGGTAGTAGTTCCTCCTTTGTAATGGAACTCGGTATTTAGCCTTGTACTGGATAAAGGGTAGGCGATGTTGTGTTAGGTGTGGTTCTGCCTAGTGAAAGAACCCGACGTCTAGCCTAGTACCGGAAAAAGAGTAGGCGATGTTGTGAAGGCTTCTCCACCACAAGGAGTTGGTGTCGTGTAGTGATTACAAACTCTCGACTAGGTGACTCGGGGAGTGGAGTAGGGAAAGGAAGGTGTCCTTGTTGACGAACCACTATAAACACTCGTGTCGTGGTTATGTGTTTCTTACTCTTTATCTTTACATTACACATTTACATATCTATCTATCAATGTCCAGCATACACATCTAAATAGATTGACATAACTCGATCTAAATATTTTAAAACGAATTTTAATCAGTAAAACTATTCAACCCCCCTTCTAGTTTTCCACAATGTCCAAGAAATTGTACATTTTGGATCCAAAAATCACATTTGGAGAATTTAGCGTACAATTGTTCTGTCTTGAGCAACTCTAATATGGCTCTCAGATGTTTAGCAAGTTCTTCTTGGTTGCGGGAGTAGATGAGATTATCATCTATGAACACAATCACGAACTTATCCAAGTACGGTTTGCATACTCGGTTCATCAAGTCCATGAATACTGCAGGTGCGTTGGTCAAACCAAATGGCATCACTTGAAATTCGTAATGACCGTAACGTGTTCTGAAAGCGATTTTGGGAATATCTTCTTCTTGAACTCTCAGTTGGTGATATCCCAACCTTAAATCAATCTTCGAGTAAATGCTCGATCCTTGCAACTGATCAAATAAATCGTCGATCCTGGGTAGTGGATACCGATTCTTTACGGTGAGCTTGTTTAACTCTCTATAGTTGATACTGTAGTCGATACCCATTAGGAATGATCCGTCCTTCTTCTTAACGAATAACACTGGAGCTCCCCAGGGTGAGGAACTTTGTCGGATGAATCCCTTATCCGACAGATCTTTCAATTGTTCAGACAACTCCTCCATTTCGGATGGTACTAACCTTGTTAATACAAATAAACCATAAAAACGTTTATTTATATATTACGATCTTCTAATGTTTTATCGATAACAAACGTAAAATCATTTTAACGAAACAAATAAAATACGTAAAAGGTTTGAGCCAATAGTTTACTAACACACTTATACTAAACATATCAAAACATGTTTAGTAAATAAGTTATATAAAACCAAAGACATTTTTATATAATCAATAAGCAAGTAATATTGTTTACATCATATAGAACTGCATATGTATAACAACTAGTGTTTTCATAAAATAAAAATGTACATATATATACTTCGTATATATTGTAATGAGTAAAGTAATGGGTAAAACCAAAGTCCATGACCCATGACCCATGATCCATTTACTAGGTACAATGAATGTTGTTGGGTAAGAGCCAAAGTCCATAACCCATACCCATAGAGCATGATCCATAACCCATGACCCATTGCATGATATTATGCATGAAGTCATGTTGGGTATTATCCATGATCCATGACCCAAATTCCATGATCCATGACCCAAGATCCATAACCCAATGTCTAGATACATTGCATCTTGTTGGGTATCCATAATCCATTACCCATAACCCATGGTTCATAACCCATAACCCGGTTTGCAACCTGAAGTCCGGACTAAACTTACCCAGTAGCCGGATCCCCAAGATTGCACTAGCCAGATCCCTCTGGGGAGGGATCCGTGGGAACTGTGGGACGATAGAAAATTTTTCCTATAAATAGTGAGCCATTTCTCTCTTGCTCACTACCAATTTACACATACTTTCTCTCAGTATTGTAACATCTCTAACCTCTGATCTAACGGATCATTCTATGTAGTTTTATGTTTGTGTGATTCTCTAGGTTCCTCTTAAAGGCGAGATCACCACCTCTTGAAGATGTGCAAGCTCAAGGTCATGAGTTGCTAAGCTTCGTCATCATCAAGACCACTGAAATGTATATTGTTGATAGTTCTTTTCTTCCTCTATATAAGTGTTGTGTCAAAGGCATTAGTAAAAGGTGCCAAGGGTGTACATTCGATATGGTTCATCGATGTTCAAGATAGATAGTTTGGGTTAAAGGATATTGATATCCTTCTAGTGTTGTAACAAGGAGTGTGTCTCCTTTGGGGTAGTTGTGTTGTGGTCTAGTGTTGGGTAGTAGTTCCTCCTTTGTAATGGAACTCGGTATCTAGCCTTGTACCGGATAAAGTGTAGGCGACGTTGTGATAGGTTTGGTTCTACCTCGTGGAAGAAATCGGTGTCTAACCTAGTACTAGATAAAGAGTAAGCGACATTGTGAAGGCTTCTGCACCACATTAAGGAGCTTGTGTTGTGTAGTGCTTACGAACTCTCGAGTGGGGCACTCGGGGAGTGGAGTAGAGCAAGGAAGGTGTCCTTGTAGCCGAACCACTATAAATACTCGTGTCGTGGTTTTGTGTTTCCTTACTCTTTATCTTTGCATTATTTACATATATGCTTATCTATCATTATGCAACACACATAATAAATAGATTGACATAAGTCGATCTAAATAGTTTAAAACTAAGTTTTAATCGGTAAAACTATTCAACCCCCTCTTCTAGTTTTCCACAAACCTGTAGGGTAATTTTGCTACTGGTATCGCTCCTGGAACTAAATCAATCTGAAACTCTACTTGACGAACAGGTGGAAGACTGGGTAAATCTTTAGGAAATACTTCAGGAAAATCTCTGACTACGGGCACATCTTCAAGTCTCTTCACCCCCGACTTGTTTTCCGTCACTTGAACCATAAACACCTGACATCCTTCATTCATGTACTTCACTGTTCGGATATACAAGATAATACCAAATCAGGTCTTACTTCGGTCGCCTTGGACAATAAGGGTCTCACCATTTAGGGGAATATGGATGGTTTTCTCGTCGCAGACTATCCTAGCACGGTGTTGGGACAACCAATCCATACCAATAAAAATGTCAAAACTACCAAGCTGGATAGACATGAGGTCGATAAGGAAGGGTTAGTTTTGTAAGATTATAGTGCAACCTCGGATTACGGTGTTAGTGCCTATTAGGTTTCCGTTAGCTATCTCGATTTCATAGGTGATGTCTAACTTAGTTGGAGAAATGTTTAATAAAGAAGCAAATGAAGTAGACACAAAGCTCTTATCGGTACCAGAATCAAATAATTTTTTTTTCACTTTGCTTATTAATTAAGGACATACCCGTGACAATGTCAAGGTCTCGTGGTGCATCTCCGTCTCCTAGAACATATACTATTCCATGGGCGGGGTTGTTAGCATTCTGGTTTGTGCATTGGTTCTTGTAATGCCCCTTTTCTCCACACCGGTGACATACCACAGCCACTAGCTGTAAGTTTGCACTGATGGCCTTGCGGTCAATGGTCTTATGACCTGTCCTTTGGAACTTTCCACACTTGGCAGTGCAAGGTCCTGTGTGATGCAGTGTAAAACCCGAAAATCTAAAACCTATATAAAGACTAAAATACCCTTGGAACCAAGAATAATAAAATACGTAAAACATGTTTATAATAAATTACGAAGTTAAAAATCAAATAAATAAAACTTAACGAATATAATTTTGTGAACGACTTTGGTACGACGAATGACGTAAATGTTTCGCTAATAAGTTGGGCCGTTCGTTTGTTTAATGGACTCGTGTCTTTTGTTTTGTTTTGCGCCAAGCCAAGGACCAAGAGGGTGTTTGTTTTGTGTCGTGTGAGCCAAGGGGGGGCCGAAGCCCATTTGGTGTTTGTGTGTGTGTTCGGTTGGACCCAAGCCAACCCAAACCCAATTACTTTCCTAGTTTAACTCAAATACTACAACTATAAATACATCACATATTCATTAAATTGGAACCCTAGTTTTATTTGTTCTCTTTTTCTTTTCTTTCCTTTGCTCGGCCGAGACTCTCAAACACACCTTTGGTGTCGATTTTGCTAAATCAAGTGAAGGTATATCGTTTATTTGTCTTCCTTTAACGTACCTTGCATGAATATGTCAAGTTATATTTTGTTTCGTCATGTTTTCTTGTTTTCTTTTTGTGACCGAGAGGTATAAAGCAAAACCAAGGGAAACCCTAATTTATTTAACTTGTATTTAATAAGGAACGTGTAACGTGATAAGTAATATTGAATCGGGTCATGTATATGTTGAGCTAGGTTAAGCCGAAACATGCATGAGGTTGGACCGAGGCATGCATGACTTTCGAATAGGGTGTAAACATTATAACTTGTATACGAAACATGTTTAGATGAACTAGTTCTTGTGTAAAACATGCTAGCCGAAAACCCTAGTTGAACCAAACATGTAAACATGAGATTTAGACGTGTAATTAATGAGTAAGGGTTAAGTAAACATAAACCCTAGTTTTAAAATATGCAAAGCGTATAAAGTATACTAAACCCTAATAACTTATGGTCACATGAAATCATAAACGTGCATGATAAAGTGTAAAAGTAAAGAAGGTTATTAATTACGTATTAGGTTAAGTAGCGAGTCATTAAGACGTAACATGTAAAGTAAATGCATATTAATGAGATATTAAAGAGTAAGAAACCCTAGAACATAAATGAGAGTATATTAGGGTTTGAGCTAAATATAGTAAGTTGTTATTTCATGTGTGAGTTATGACTTATTAAACTATTTTCACATTTAACCTAGACTTTAATAAATGATATAACGAACCCTAATCTACAACATTAATTATAAAATATTTAAGACTCATTAATAAATCCTAAAAGTATGAAGATCATTAAAGTATGAATACTAAATATTAAAAGGACCATTTCGACGATTATGGAATCATAAATAACTTGGACGACCGTTAATGTCTATAGGTTCTGTGAAGAGGGAGTAATCCTTTGCTTTCGTCTTTCTGCTTTTCGATCTTTGCGTTGGAATAAGGTACAGATATTCTGACCTTTTCAGTAAAGGTTTCTCTTAATGTTTTCTTTCGTATTAGGTTTTTCCTAAGCCTTTGCTATGAATCCCAAATCTGATTTGTTTGAGCTATTGCTTATCTGAACTCTGATTTCTGAATTATGAAACATCTGATTTTGAACTATTTGATATGAAAACTATGATTTTGGAAACATGAATGATTTTCTGATAAATATGATCTGTGTCAGTTATGACATTCTGATTTGACCTAAGATAGTTTGACACCCGAGCCAAATATTTAACTAGTCATGGGGGTTCCATGTCCGTATCAGTGATGCACCTCTGATATGACTCTAGGGCAGTAGAGTGATGTTCTGCCACGTCTCTAGATGGTGAAGCATATTTGTGAATATGTAGGAAGGGGCGTATGGATGCATCCTAGATCTGTTATATGTTATCTGTTATATGTTATCTGATGATTGATGCTGCGTGCGTGCACGTCCTTCATAACTCTGGTAGGTCTCCCCTACAAATGTTGCCTTATGTGATTATGAATGTGATCTGATATAAGTTCTGGGCTCGTGGTAGTTGACTATAAACTTCATTTGAAATTATGACTTATGCTTTGAAAATGATAAAGATTTTGTTATTGCTCATTCACTTTATTTCGTATTCGTTATAGTTTAGTATTCGCTTTTGCTTTCATATCTGTTCACTGGGCTTTTGAAGCTCAGCCGCACTTTTCTTTTCTTCCGCGGCAGGTATCTAAGCATTGGAAGCTGGGTTGCTTTGGGATGAGTGCTTGAGTGGACTTACCTTAGAGATTTTAGCTTTGATTTCTTATGATGCCATTTAGACTTATTTATTTCGGATATTATGTTTGAAGTTTATTATGCTTCCCCTGGGACCTATGTATTGAAGTCATTTGACTTGGATTATTTTTTCCGCATTTATGTTAAGACTTTCTTTTGGTTATTTGTGTTTGCTTTGATATGACACCATTACTTGTGATTCCTTTACCCTTGGCGGGTCGGGGCGTTACAATTTATGGCATCAGAGCCCAGGTTCACGACTTGTAGTCAGGACCTGTGAACATAAGAACCTTAAGTTATCCCTTATAATTAAGATTTGACCTGTGAGGATTGGGTAGACTTAGGTTTCCTTCTGCGAACTTCCATTTCGTATCTCACCTTTGTTCTTTTGCTAATCGTTTGAATATCATTCAGATGGTTCGAACTCGTCAGAATTTGGATGGAGACGATGATGCTCCTAACATGGATGCTGCGATTGCGAATGCTCTCAATTCTCTCTTCCCTGGTTTGACTACACCTGAGATGATGGAACAGGTGATCAACAATATTCGGAATCAGACTGGTGAACCTTCGGGAAGCGGTGGAGGTGCTCAACCCGTAGGCATACATACTTGGCTCGAGCGTTTCGGTAAGCTCAAGCCTCTTTCTTTTAGCACTGCTGCTACTCCCACTGAAGCTGAGGACTGGATCACTCATGTTGAGAAGCTGTTTGAAGTACTGGGTTGTGGAGATGGATTTAAGACTCGTTTAGCTGCATTCAAATTGGAAGGTGATGCTTTGAATTGGTGGAAAGCATTGAAACAAGCACGAGGAGGAGATGCTTTCGCTGTTACTTGTACTTGGGCGGAGTTTCGGACTATCTTCTATAACCGTTACTTCCCTGATGCGGAACAGCAAAGGTATGAGAGGGATTATCAGGCGATCTACCAGTTTGATAATGAGAACTCCAATGAGTACATGAGTAGGTTTATGAGATTGGTAAGCTTTGTTGGAGCGATTGCTGGAGATGGTAGGCGCCAAGCTAAGCATTTCAAATAGGGGACTGAAGAAGTGGGTGTTGGACCGACTGCTTAACACTGACTATGAGGATGTGTCGGCCTGCAATGATGCAGCTCGTAACATTGAGATCTTTCATGAGGGTTCAGGTTACAACAAGCGTAATCGCGATGGTGATCGGATTCAAGGTAGGACTCAAAGTAATGAGTATAAGGGAAATACTAGCAGGAGTTATGATTCGAGGGGACAAGTGGATAAGGGTTATGATCAGCGGGGTCAGTCGGGAAGGAATGTGGACTCTAGGCGCCCTGAGGCGAGGGGTCAGGATAGCAGAGCTGCTGGTAAGAATGGAAGTGATCGTCAGAATCAAGGTAATAATAACCAGCGTTACAACAAAGATCAGTCGACTCGAGGATCGAATCAGGGTCGTGCTTCAGGATCTTCTGGTCAGCAAAGGACAGCTGAAGTTTTGCCTCCCCCACCTATCTGTACTACTTGCGGAAAGGCTCATCCGGGACCGTGTTTCAAGGCCACTGGTGGATGTTTCTCTTGTGGTTCCACTACTCACAAGATCAAGGATTGCCCTAAGAGGAACCCGGCGATTCCTGGAAACTACACCAAGCCGCCACCTACTACTGGACGTGTATATGCTACTACTCGGAATCAGGCGGAGCATACTTCAGGTACCATTACGGGAACTCTTTTCATTGATGATTATTCTGTCTTCGTTTTATTTGACACCGGCGCCACACACTCTATCATATCTGTCACATGTGCTAAGAAACTTAATATGAAACCACAACCACTAACGAATCACTTATCGATATCTACGCCTATGAAAAGTCACATGATCATTGATCATAAATACGTTAAGTGTCCTCTTCGTTTTGATGATCGTATTCGCCCTGCACATCTGTATCCTCTCGATATGGTCGACTTTGATATCATTCTAGGCATGGATTGGTTGGCTTATCATAGAGCTTCCATCGACTGCTATGCTAGAACTGTGATCTTTGGAGACGTAAAACATCCTAAATTCGTTTATTATGGTTCTAAACCACTCAAATCTGTTAAGCTCATTACTGCTATGAAGGCACGGACCATGATTGCTCATAGGTGTCAAGGTTTTCTGGCATCTGTTAAGGACATATCTTTGGAGAGTCCTAACATTGAAAATCTTTCCGTTGTGTGTGAATTTACTGACGTTTTTCCCGATGAACTCCCTGGACTTCCTCCAGCTCGAGAAGTTGAGTTTAGCATTGAGTTAATCCCTGGTGCTAAACCGATTTCGAAAGCTCCGTATCGTATGGCACCTGTAGAACTGAAGGAGTTGAAGGAACAGCTGCAAGAGATGATAGATAATGGATTCATTCGACCTAGTGTTTCTCCATGGGTTGCACCTGTGTTGTTTGTAAAGAAGAAGGATGGAAGTATGCGTCTATGTATCGACTACCGTGAACTCAACCGTATTACTATTCGGAACCGTTATCCTCTTCCGCGCATAGACGATTTGTTTGATCAACTGCAAGGAGCTAAGTTCTTTTCTAAGATTGATCTGAGGTCTGGTTATCATCAACTACGTGTGAAGGAGCAAGATGTTCCTAAGACCGCGTTTCGTACTAGATATGGTCATTATGAGTTTCTCGTTATGCCTTTTGGTTTGACGAATGCGCCTGCTGTGTTTATGGACCTGATGAATCATGTTTTCCATGAGTTTCTCGATAAGTTCGTTACTGTTTTCATCGACGACATTTTGGTTTACTCTAAGTCTGAAGAAGAGCATGAGCAACATCTCCGGATAGTTTTGGAGATTCTGAGGAAGAAGAAGTTGTACGCCAAATTCTCGAAGTGTGAATTTTGGTTAGGACAAGTCGCTTTCCTTGGTCATATCGTATCAGCTGATGGTATAACCATGGATCCGTCTAAGGTTGAGGCTATCACTAAGTGGCCAAGACCTACGACAGTGACTGAGGTCAGGAGTTTTCTAGGACTTGCTGGATATTATCGACGTTTTGTTGAAGGTTTCTCTCGCTTAGCTCTACCCCTAACCCAATTGATGAGGAAAGGTGAAAAGTTCGTGTGGACGGATGAAAGAGAAAAGAGTTTTGAAGAGTTGAAACGGAGATTGGTTTCCGCTCCTATTTTAACTCTTCCATCTGGTTCTGGAGGGTATCAAATTTATAGCGATGCATCTAAGAAAGGATTGGGCTGTGTCTTGATGCAACATGGTAAGGTGATAGCTTACGCTTCAAGACAACTGAAACCTTATGAGGAGAATTACCCAACTCATGATCTTGAGTTAGCTGCTGTGGTGTTCGCGTTGAAGATATGGAGACATTATTTGTATGGAGAGACGTGCGATATTTTCACCGACCATAAGAGTCTCAAGTATATTTTCACTCAAAAGGAACTCAATATGAGACAAAGAAGATGGTTAGAACTTCTTAAGGATTATGACACTAACATTCAGTACCATCCTGGTAAGGCTAATGTAGTTGCTGACGTACTTAGCCGGAAATCAGGTATGATTGCAAGCATTGAGATTGAGCCTAGGATCATACGCGACTTAGAACGTTTGGATGTTGAGTTGTGCGTACGAGGTTCTGGTGGATACTGGGCTAGTATGAAGGTGGAGTCGAACCTTATACTGCAAATTAAGGAAGCTCAGAAAGATGACGGCGAGCTGTGGGCCGTAGCTCAAAATGTTGAAGAAGGTAAGCAGACGGAGTTTAAGGTTGATAACGATGGGATTGTATGGTATGAAGATAGACTTTGCGTTCCCAATGATCAGATACTTCGTGAGAAAGTTATGACTGAAGCTCATAGTTCTCCTTTCACTATCCATCCTGGTTCTACCAAGATGTATAGGGATTTGAAACAGTATTTCTGGTGGAACGGCATGAAGCAAGATGTAGCGACGTTTGTGTCAAAGTGTATGAATTGTCAGCAAGTGAAGATCGAACATCAAAGAGCTAGTGGACTGTTACAACCATTGGATATTCCGACATGGAAGTGGGATAAGATATCTATGGACTTTGTGACTGGACTACCTCTTACTAAGAATAAGCATGATGCGATTTGGGTGGTTGTTGATCGACTAACCAAATCAGCTCATTTCTTACCAATTAGGAAGGATTATGGTATTGGCAGATTGTCAGAGATTTTTCAACAAGAGATAGTTAGACTTCATGGTACTCCGACGGCTATTGTGTCAGATAGGGATCCGCATTTTACTTCTCGTTTCTGGAAGGGTTTGCAAAAAGCTTGGGGTACTCGACTTAATTTTAGTACGGCTTTTCATCCTCAAACAGATGGTCAGTCAGAGAGGACTATTCAGACCTTAGAGGACATGCTAAGGGCTTGTGCTCTGGAATGGACTGGCAGCTGGGATGAATATTTGTGTTTAGTAGAGTTTGCATACAACAACAGTTGGCATGCTAGTATTAAGGCAGCACCGTTTGAACTTCTTTATGGAAGAAAATGTAGATCACCTACTTGTTGGGATGAAGTAGGTGAACGTCTAATCGAAGGTCTGGAAATGATTGAGATCACTAATGAGAAAGTAGCTGTTGCTAGAGAGAAGTTAAAAGAGGCTAGGTCTCGTCAGAAAAGTTATGCCAACAAGCATCGTCGTGATTTAGAATTTCGTGTTGGTGATCGAGTATTTTTGAAAGTCTCGCCGTTTAGAGGTGTGAAACGTTTTGGAATCAAGGGCAAGCTTAGTCCTCGATTCATTGGTCCGTTTGAAATTCTGGAACGTATAGGAGAAGTTTCGTATCGTTTGGCACTTCCGCCTCAGTTATCGCATGTTCATGATGTGTTCCATGTATCTCTCTTAAGGGGATACAATTATCATCCATTACACGTTGCTTCGTATCCGTTTGATCAGATTCGATCCGATATGTCTTTGCCTGAAGAACCAGAAGCTATTTTGGAAAGACAAGAAAGAGTCATGAGAAGTAAAGTCATTCCGTTCGTTAAGATTCTTTGGAAAAATCACCCGGAGCGTGAGGCTACTTGGGAGACCGAAGAGTCGATGCGAGTTAGTTATCCTCATTTCTTTGAATAGTTCGGTATGTTCTCATTTCGTTATCGTTTTCGTTTCCGTTTCATTTCAATTTTCGAGGACGAAAATTTTTTTTTAGAGGGGAAGAGTTGTAAAACCCGAAAATCTAAAACCTATATAAAGACTAAAATACCCTTGGAACCAAGAATAATAAAATACGTAAAACATGTTTATAATAAAGTTCGAAATTAAAAACCAAATAACTAAAACTTAACGAATATAATTTCGTGAACGACTTTGGTACGACGAAGGATTTAAATAATTTGCTAATAAGTTGGGCCGTTCGTTTGTTTAATGGACTCGTGTCTTTTGTTTTGTTTTGCGCCAAGCCAAGGACCAAGAGGGTGTTTGTTTTGTGTCGTGTGAGCCAAGGGGGGGCCGAAGCCCATTTGGTGTTTGTGTGTGTGTTCGGTTGGACCCAAGCCAACCCAAACCCAATTACTTTCCTAGTTTAACTCAAATACTACAACTATAAATACATCACATATTCATTAAATTGGAACCCTAGTTTTATTTGTTCTCTTTTTCTTTTCTTTCCTTTGCTCGGCCGAGACTCCCAAACACACCTTTGGTGTCGATTTTGCTAAATCAAGTTAAGGTATATCGTTTATTTGTATTCCTTTAACGTACCTTGCATGAATATGTCAAGTTATATTTTGTTTCGTCATGTTTTCTTGTTTTCTTTTTGTGACCGAGAGGTATAAAGTAAAACCAAGGGAAACCCTAATTTATTTAACTTGTATTTAATAAGGAACGTGTAACGTGATAAGTAATATTGAATCGGGTCATGTATATGTTGAGCTAGGTTAAGCCGAAACATGCATGAGGTTGGACCGAGGCATGCATGACTTTCGAATAGGGTGTAAACATTATAACTTGTATACGAAACATGTTTAGATGAACTAGTTCTTGTGTAAAACATGTTAGCCGAAAACCCTAGTTGAACCAAACATGTAAACATGAGATTTAGACGTGTAATTAATGAGTAAGGGTTAAGTAAACATAAACCCTAGTTTTAAAATATGTAAAGCGTATAAAGTATACTAAACCCTAATAACTTATGGTCACATGAAATCATAAACGTGCATGATAAAGTGTAAAAGTAAAGAAGGTTATTAATTACGTATTAGGTTAAGTGGAAGGTCATTAAGACGTAACATATAAAGTAAATGCATATTAATGAGATATTAAAAAGTAAGAAACCCTAGAACATAAATGAGAGTCGATTAGGGTTTGAGCTAAATATAGTAAGTTGTTATTTCATGTGTGAGTTATGACTTATTAAACTATTTTCACATTTAACCTAGACTTTAATAAATGATATAACGAACCCTAATCTACAACATTAATTATAAAATATTTAAGACTCATTAATAAATCCTAAAAGTATGAAGATCATTAAAGTATGAATACTAAATATTAAAAGGACCATTTTGAAGAGTATGGAATCATAAATAACGTGGACGACCGTTAATGTCTATAGGTTCTGTGAAGAGGGAGTAATCCTTTGCTTTCGTCTTTCTGCTTTTCGATCTTTGCGTTGGAATAAGGTACAGATATTCTGACCTTTTCAGTAAAGGTTTCTCTTAATGTTTTCTTTCGTATTAGGTTTTTCCTAAGCCTTTGCTATGAATCCCAAATTTGATTTTTTTGAGCTATTGCTTATCTGAACTCTGATTTCTGAATTATGAAACATCTGATTTTGAACTATTTGATATGAAAACTATGATTTTGGAAACATGAATGATTTTCTGATAAATATGATCTGTGTCAGTTATGACATTCTGATTTGACCTAAGATAGTTTGACACCCGAGCCAAATATTTAACTAGTCATGGGGGTTCCATGTCCGTATCAGTGATGCACCTCTGATATGACTCTAGGGCAGTAGAGTGATGTTCTGCCACGTCTCTAGATGGTGAAGCATATTTGTGAATATGTAGGAAGGGGCGTATGGATGCATCCTAGATCTGTTATATGTTATCTGTTATATGTTATCTGATGATTGATGTTGCGTGCGTGCACGTCCTTCATAACTCTGGTAGGTCTCCCCTACAAAATGTTGCCTTATGTGAATATGAATATGATCTGATATAAGTTCTGGGCTCGTGGTAGTTGACTATAAACTTCATTTGAAATTATGACTTATGCTTTGAAAATGATAAAGATTTTGTTATTGCTCATTCACTTTATTTCATATTCGATATCGTTTAGTTTTCGCTTTTGCTTTCATATCTGTTCACTGGGCTTTTGAAGCTCAGCCGCACTTTTCTTTTCTTCCGCGGCAGGTATCTAAGCATTGGAAGCTGGGTTGCTTTGGGATGAGTGCTTGAGTGGACTTACCTTAGAGATTTTAGCTTTGATTTCTTATGATGCCATTTAGACTTATTTATTTTGGATATTATGTTTGAAGTTTATTATGCTTCCGCTGGGACCTATGTATTGAAGTCATTTGACTTGGATTATTTTTTCCGCATTTATGTTAAGACTTTCTTTTGGTTATTTGTGTTTGCTTTGATATGACACCATTACTTGTGATTCCTTTACCCTTGGCGGGTCAGGGCGTTACATGCAGCTTGCATCGGTTACACAAGGGTTGATTTCTGGCGTAATAAATCCTGTCAGTTGGTGCAGCAATATAAGCCTTGGCAGCTTCCAGCTTGTGGTTTTGTCTGTGATGGTGGTTGTTGCGGCTATGTTGGTAGTTGTGGTTACAGTGGTTGTTGTTGTGGTACTTGTTGCTGCTGTGAGGGGTGGTTCTCTGATCATCATACTTTCGTTTAAGATCCATATGCCCCGCGGTTGATTTACGCTTAATTTCCCGATCTAGTAGCTTTTGGGAAATGGTCATTGCTTTTTCAAGTGTTGGAAGTTTGGACAGTAAAATTTCCTTCAATACTTTGAGATAGTCCCTCTAGGTACTTTTCCAATGTCCTATCGAGATCTGGCACCATAGTTGGGCACACTGTAGTCAACTCTTGGAATCTTCTGTTATAAGCTCTTAGGTCAACTCTTTTCACAACCAAATGGTGAAATTCATCTTCCATTTTCCAGACTTCGGTACGAGGGCAGTATTTCTTCAGCTTTTTTTGCTTGAGCTCAGACCAAGAGATCCGATGTGCCTCCTCCGTACCCATAGTTTGAGTTATAGCATTCCACCATGATTGGGCCTCATCCAATAGAGTTCCTATAGCATACATGACTTTGCAGTTGTCAGGGCAACCGCTCCGCATGAATACAGTTTTGGAACGCTCAAACCATCGAGTCAGTTCATTTACTCCTTCAGTACCCTTAAAGTAAGTTGGTTGGCAGCTCACAAAGTCCTTGTAGTTACACTTTCGTGAGGTAATAGTTACACTTTCTCCAGTGGACCGATTTTTACTGCTTGAACGGGCCACTGGAGTTGCCTGGGTTTCGAGTGCAGCAGCCATGCCATCAGCTATCATTTTACGAATATGCCATCAGCTATCATTTTACGAATATCTTTCGGTGTCATGGCTGGAGCTGGTGTCGGTGAGGTAGCTGCTCTTCTTACGCATGCCATATTTCTATTAATACAACAAGAAACACAAGTTTAGATTTTTTATATTATGACCATGCTGGAATATCTTAAGTTAATATTTTTGGTAACTTTCTATTTTAAGCAGGTTTCCATAATTAGTAACTTTCCATAAATAGCATGTTTCTATATCTAGTAAGTTTCCATATTTAGTAAGTTTAGCCATTTATGATGCATTCAAAGTCATATTAGGTTAAATGAGTGTTATTATACTTTAAGGATCATTTATGCCAAATTACACAAGTATAGGGTCTTAGGTGTAAATATATCCTACTTACTCATTTTACTCATCTACCCCTTTTAATTATCAAGTTGACATATCACACCTTTAAGTTTCAATAATTATGAATCGTCTTTTAATTTATACAAGTCGTATGCATACATATATACAAATAAGCCCTTGCTTTTATTACGATTACCATATTCGTTGTTAACCCTTTAGACATGTTTAATACAAGTTATATCAATCCCTTTATGTGACCCTTATAATGTCGAGACATAGACCCTCCCCAAATCAGTTTTTATGCGCCCCTTTGAACCACAAAAACAAACCCTAGACCTAGTTTAATTCGACATTAATAGTGCTAGATATATACACATGTTTTACATTCCATTTAGGCATGATAATAACAAAGAATAAGCATGTCGTGAGGTGTTTACAAAACAGATTCAAGGACCAGATTCTATGCACTTTTGATCGACATATATTAAGTGTTATACCATGATTTTATGTAACAATTATACTAGATACATCTTAGTCTCGTTTTAACAATTCATGTGACATGTTATATGATATAAAAGCATGTGTATGGTGACCCTATCTCACGACCAGAATTCAGAAAAACAAAAGGGAGGACGAGGTGATAATGGTACCTTTGTAGCGTGTAAAAAGAAGAAGAAAACAAGAATTAAAACCAAACAACCAATCCCTTTGTTTTCCCTAGTAACCACGACAGCAGACGTAGCACAAACCAACGCCACAAACCAAGTAAACCTCGTACCAAATACACGATTTCAGCCCTACACGAACCTCGTACAACCCTTTTTTTGGATTGCTTTTGTGTCGACAGAAAAATGGAGGAGAGAGGGATCTTTTGCCGTAACTTTTCTTCGGATGATTAGGGTTTAGTGTGTGTTATATTGAGAGAGCTATATAGGATTTTAATGTGATATGGATGAGCTATATTTGGCAAAAATATGGGAGCCTTGGGCGTTGGAATTAGGCCGAACAAAGACGAAGCACAAAGACCAAATCACACATTTTATTTGCTTCCCATATTAACTTGTACATTTATTTATTTTGTTTCTTAAGTAGTACATGTAACCTTTTTAAATGTGTTATGTTCATTTGTAAATCAATTGTAAGTTTTATTATTCAAAATTCCATGAAAATCATTTACCATTAAGTAGTTAGCGTAATTATCGATCTTGCTTTATTTTACGGATTATTAAATCTGTAACACCCTCGATTTCGTGATACGCAGCGGAATTCAAATTGGGTGTTACTTCATGGCACAACAGCTATAATAATAGAAAACGATCTCTATTTGAATCGTTTTAAAAGATTTATCATTCGAATATCAGAGTTTACCAAATGAGGTCCCAGTAGTTTCGTAGTTTATTAAATAAAGTTTCGAATGATAATAAAATTTATAGCCTTCTTGAGTATCCGTGCTCCTCCGTGCCAGCCTCGTTCATTATGGACCTGAGATAAACATGCTAAAAATGTCAACACAAAGGTTGGTGAGTTCATAGAGTTTGTTGTAAATAAGTTGAAAAGTCTATAAAGAATGTTTACACAGCAAAGGCATTGTAAATCCACTCAGTTGCAAATCCCGCCCATACAAAACTTGCAACCTGTGTGTTCACAACCCATTGCTAAAATAATGTGAGTAAGACAGTTGATTTCAATAGTTTCAAGCTCGGTGAATATTTGTAATGATTACAAATATTGATAAAATGAGTAGTGGGTTACGTAGTTATACACCCATAGTTCGTTTGTTTGCCTAACCGGGTCAATCACAAAATTAATTTGTTCGTTTGTCCTAACCGGGTCAATCACAAAAGATAGTTTGTTTGTTTTACCCTAACCGGGTCAAATTTGAGTGAATCCATAGTGTTTGTATAATAATCAGTTGAACACAAGTTTCAAGTTTAAGAAACAGTGGGCTACGTTGGTATACGCCCATAACAGAAACAGTGGGCCATGTTGTTAGCACCCATAAGTCTAGTAGTTGCAGTACCGTATCATGATTACAGTACCGTGTTATTGCTCTAAGTCTCATGAACGCAAACCTTAACAGTGTGTGGTATCATAAAAATGATATAAGTAACAGACATCATAAAGATGATGTAAGTCACGATGCCCTCGAGCTAGGAGTTTGCCAACTTCCTAGTTGTTCTTCAAATAACGTGCATTTGGCTATCAATCCGGCTAGCACCAAGGCTATCTATCCGGCAAGCTCAAATGGGGCGTCAACTGCCAATAAATCTATTCATGATATTCGCGTTAACTCGCAAGTGATTAATGGTCCATGATATGAGGGACTTTTAATGGCAAAAGTGTGTCTTAGGCAATAACAATCAGGATAGCATACAGGAAAATACTTGTGTTCGGGTTTACAGCATAAACGTATAAAGTAGCATTATGTACTCACAGTAATATGTGAGAGTTTAAAGTACTTGTGAAAGTAAAACCAAGTAGTTGAGCATGTATCTCCCCCAAAAATAGTATAAAACTATTGAAAATGAGGCTATGAAACTCACGGTAATCCGTAAATAGTTAAGCATGTATCTCCCCCAAAAGTAGTACAAAATAATTGAAAATAGGGGTTATGAACTCACCTTAGAGTGTAGTGACATAAGTAATGCAACGGTGTCAAGGAGTACGGCGGAACATTATAATGAAGTATAGCGCAACGATACGGAATTCGGCATATCAAATTCACGAAAGGGGAAGAGAGGTGACGAGGTGGAGATGAATTAACGAATTACAGCCACAATCAAAATCCAAACCGAACTCTTTAAATACTTCGATCTACCCGTGTCTTAACTTGAAAGTGGAAGGAGAGATAGATGGTGATGAGATGGTGGGATGGTGATGTTGCTGTTGTTTTCGTTTACCAGAGAGAGAGGAGGGGAGAGATAGAGTTATCTCTATTACTTTTTTTTTGTGTTTATCAAATGAGAGGAAAACAGATAATATTATATAAGGTTGGAGGAGTCGGTTTAATAAAAGAAATATATATATATGAGACGCGGTTTGTGTACAAGTGTTTATCTTAACGATGAGGTTTTGAGGTATGGCGGGTATAGTTTAGTCTCGATAATTACAAATGTTAGATCCTTAAATTGCGAAACTTAATATCGTGTAAGGTAAAAGTATAAAGTTTATAAAAATGATAAAAATTATTAATACACTCAATCATAAAACTGAGTCGTGTATTATCGGAGGGTTTAAACGTTATTCAAACTAAAACAAGTTTAAAGTGATATTAAATAGAAGTTAACAGTAAATTTAATAACCTGAAAAGCTTCGTGAAAACTCTTATAAATGGCAAACATTTTGTTTGAACGTTAAATAATCGTACGTTAACGAAAACGTAAGGTGGCAAATAAAAGTTGAGAACTTTTATACTTGATGTATAAGAAAGTTTATTTGAAATAAGCATAAGCCATGTCGGTGTCGGTGAGCACGTTTGTTGGGAATGTGAGTCACGTCACACTAGTTAATTGTTAATCAGGTATACTGATAATGTTTAATCCAAAAAAAATAGACGTAGAAAATGGATAAGTATTGTTTCGTTAGAATATTATATTAATTTAATACGAGTTGAAATTTACTGGTGGTTACAAAATCGAGGGGTAATATAGTCTTTTAACGCGTTTAAGATTCTAGGGTTTTACAATTCTTCGCCTCTAAAAGAAAATTTTCGTCCTCAAAAATTGAAGTCGCAGAGGTACACAGAGACGTAGGAGTTTAAGGCAGAAATAGCAATCCATAGGTTCGCACAGACCAAAAAATTTCGGTTCCAAAGCGTACGAAACTTATACGTAACAGATGTCGATGAGAATCTCACGAAGAGGTACAGAATTCCAAACGAATAGGAGGATCGACAAATAACTGGTATAAGTCCTAGTCCATTCACGTACCATCCCAAGGAATTTCCCAGGACGTCGTATGACTTCAATAAGTTCATATTATATGATCTCGGTATTATCACATTGATCAGGCGTCATAATACTTGCATCACATAACAAGTCCTTATTGTCATCATATTCTGCCTTGGGTCATGACAAACCACATAACCAATATCACAACAAAACAGATAACATACAGATAGCAAGTAACATACCAAAACAGACAAGATACACATACATGCAGCATATAATACATCAAACCCAATTACCATAACACAAAAGAAGGAAGGCCACCAACTTGCTCGAAAACGGTTCCTCATGACTCATTACTGACAATCCAAATATAAAGCTGAGATAATACCAAAATGCTAAATCATAAAACTTCACAATTCAAACCGAGTTCTGAACAAATCAAAGAAAAGCAATACCGATCAAAATCAATTAGCAAAATATCCAACCGCCTCCAAACGCATGACAAACAAATTGGAGTAACACAAGTCGCGCCCAATCATATGAAGTAGATGAACCTTCTCAGCCACCAGTTGAATATCGTCTCCGTCTTTGCGCCTTTGGTTGATCCGTCAAGCTCCCTTCAGCAGCATCCTGACGTCTCCGGCAGCATCACGATTGGGTGCGGCTTCTGTTTCACGAACCTCTCCAGAAATTGTTGCACCAATGCAGGGTCGGCACTATCATCTTCGGCTCTACGAGTAATCTCCATCTAAATGACCGATAAACGAATGCGCGAAGTTAAAACAAACTAAATCAAATGCAAAAGGAGAAGGTCAAATCAGCGAAGACAAAAGAATATCGAAGTCAAACCTGAACGAAAATCAAAACAATTAGAAGCGATTGAAACAGACGGAAGCCTAATGTCTACCCAAGTCCCCACAGGTCAATCCTAAGGTCAACAAGACGAAACCTTTGCTCTGATACCATAATTGTAACACCCTAACCCGGCAAGGGTAGAAGTATCACATCATGGTGTCGATATCAGAACATAATAATACAATTTTACAAGCGGAAGCCTTACAAAATGAAATACCAAGTCATATAGACGAATGACTTACAATGAAGATTACAAAATCCAAAATATCTAAATAAATGAAAATCAGACAATGGCTTTCAAAATAAGTCCAAAAATAATAAGGTAATTAGGGTCGGTCCACTCAGATAATCCAACTCTCAGCCCATCAAAGCCCATCTCCAAACCTAAAAACCTGCCGCAGGAAAAGAAATGCGGCTGAGCATAGAAAGCCCTGTTAACAAATATAACCAAAACGAAAGCTAAACAAAATCAGAAATATAAAATGCAACAAAGAAGCCTATAACAAGGTCACAACAAAATGAGAATAATGAGTCGATGAGGAACCTGTAGAATACAAAAGTAACAGATATCCAGAAAGAATAGATAACAGAGGAGAACAAGAAAGTAACGCATCGATGACATACACATAAGCACATCTAACTAACAAGTCATACAATTACTCAGGAAATCAGAATACATATAAGCCAAACGGTAACTAAAAGCAAGCGGAAGCAATTAACTAGAAAGTGAGCATGACAATCACACAAGTCAAATAACCCATAGTTAATAACATAACCAGTATCATAATAGCCGAAGTACTAACAACAGTCAAAACATGGTAGCCACACGTATCAAGTAGGAATACAGTACGAACATTATAATTGAATGAATTAAGGACATAGCATGGCAACTAAACAAGTTAACTAGACAGATAACATAGGCTGAACCATTACATCATTAAACAGTGGCATAAGCATGAGTGTAAATATGGCAGGTCAACAATTAGCAGATAAAGACACTAACGGATAATCATAGTCCACGAGATTAACTGCACGAAAGTATACATGATAAACAGATAAAACAATCGATTACACACTAGCATGGTCACCAGACAAATCAAAGGGTCACATAACAGTAAGCTAACATATAGCCAGATGACAACAGGTAAATCATATTAATCATATCGTAGCAGGGTAAACAGTAGTCACATAATACATGTAATAACATAGTCAAATTCAATAATCATATAATAACCCGGTACGTGAATGGAATGATAGTCTGAAGTAACGGAAAAAGAGTATGACAGATCAATGCAATGGAATATAGCATGGTAGTAGAGTGAGTCACATAAGGGTACTGAGTAATAGATAATTAATACAGAATATGGTGCGTTGGGGAAATACAAAAGGTACAATATAGGTATATCAACAGTGTAAGGGTTGTCAGAAATCTATCCCGAGCCAACAATATAATACAATATAATCAATAGTGGCATTAGCAGCCCAGTATCCAATAGTTGCCATTGTATTCGGAGGGGTGACCTCGGAATACCAAACCAATAGGAGGAGAGACCTCAGTAACCAATGGATTAGCTAGCTCCCAGACTATGAGGGGGTGTATTGCACACAGGCACCACATCACCAGAACAGATCAATCAATATCAATAACAGTACAGTACAAATCTAAGATGCATCCATACGCCCCTGCAGAACAATAGTGGCCATAACAATATATCTTGAGCGCGTATAATCAATACAGAATTGGGACGGTGTGGAACATCACTTAACCACACTAGAGTCATGCCATTGGTGCATCAATGACACGGCCATGTTACCTTCATGGCTAGGATAACAATATTTGGCTCGGGTATCAATCTGAAGGGTCAAACAAAGGTCCAAAGTGTAGCAATATATAAGTCTTCATAATCAGAGGTCCAATATCAGTAGTTCACAATCCAAATGTTCATAGCAACAATTCAATGTCAAGGTCCAATATCAAAGGTTCAGTAACAGAGGTTCAATAACAGAGGTTCAATAACAGAGGGGTCAATAGCAATGGCTCAATATCAAAGGTACATAGCATAAGTTCATAATCAGAACATCCATATCAAAGGTTCAATATCAGAGGGTCAATAGCAAAGGTTCAATATCAGAGGGTCAATAGCAAAGGTATCATAGCAATGAAATATCATAAGCGAAATAAAGTCGAATGACCAGAAAGTCATGAGAAACCCCTACTGAAAAGGGATAAAATATTTGTACCTCATTTCGAAGCAATCAAAATAGGAAAGTAAGGTCACACGATGAATCAATCTCGCCATCCGGAATCTATGAACTAGATAACGCTTATTAAGATTAGATTACTCATTTTAGACGGCTTTCCCTTTTTAGCAGGTTTCCACTTTTAGTAACTTTCCATTTTAGGTAACTTTCTATTTTTGGTAACTTTCTATTTTTTGTAACTTTCTATTTTAAGCAGGTTTCCATAATTAGTAACTTTCCATAAATAGCATGTTTCTATATTTAGTAAGTTTCCGTAATTAGCAGGTTTCCGTATTTAGTAAGTTTAGCCATTTATGATACATTTAAAGTCATATTAGGTTAAATGAGTGTTATTATACTTTAAGGATCATTTATGCCAAATTACACAAGTATAGGGTCTTAGGTGTAAATATATCCTACTTACTCATTTTACTCATTTACCCCTTTTAATTATCAAGTTGACATATCACACCTTTAAGTTTCATTACTTATGAATCATCTTTTAATTTATACAAGTCGTATGCATACATATATACAAATAAGCCCTCGAATTAGATCATGCTTTCACTTTACGTTATATACCATTTTAACTCGATTAGTACAAGTTTAGATGATCCTATGTGTTTGTCCACTTTGGTCGAGACATACATATTCAAAACAAACCATACGACCCAAATAACTAAACCAACAAAACTCTTGCTTTTATTACGATTACCATATTCGTTGTTAACCCTTTAGACATGTTTAATACAAGTTATATCAATCCCTTTATGTGACCCATATAATGTCGAGACATAGACCCTCCCCAAATCAGTTTTTATGCGCCCCTTTGAACCACAAAAACAAACCCTAGACCTAGTTTAATTCGACATTAATAGTGCTAGATATATACACATGTTTTACATTCCATTTAGGCATGATAATAACAAAGAATAAGCATGTCGTGAGGTGTTTACAAAACAGATTCAAGGACCAGATTCTATGCACTTTTGATCGACATATATTAAGTGTTATACCATGATTTTATGTAACAATTAAACTAGATACATCTTAGTCTCGTTTTAACAATTCATGTGACATGTTATATGATATAAAAGCATGTGTATGGTGACCCTATCTCACGACCAGAATTCAGAAAAACAAAAGGGAGGACGAGGTGATAATGGTACCTTTGTAGCGTGTAAAAAGAAGAAGAAAACAAGGATTAAAACCAAACAACCAAGCCCTTTGTTTGCCCTAGTAACCACGACATCAGACGTAGCACAAACCAACACCACAAACCAAGTAAACCTCGTACCAAATACACGATTTCAGCCCTACACGAACCTCGTACAACCCTTTTTTGGACTGCTTTTGTGTCGACAGAAAAATGGAGGGAGGGATCTTTTGCCGTAAGTTTTCTTAGGATGATTAGGGTTTAGTGTGTTATATTGAGAGAGATATATGGGATTTTAATGTGATATGGATGAGCTATATTTGGCAAAAATATGGGAGCCTTGGGTGTTGGAATTAGGCCGAACAAAGAGGAAGCACAAAGACCAAATCACACATTTTATTTGCTTCCCATATTAACTTGTACATTTATTTATTTTGTTTCTTAAGTAGTATATGTAACCTTTTTAAATGTGTTATGTTCATTTGTAAATCAATTGTAAGTTTTATTATTCAAAGTTCCATGAAAATCATTTACCATTAAGTAGTTAGCGTAATTATCGATCTTGCTTTATTTTACGGATTATTAAATTGAGGGGTAATATAGTCTTTTAACACGTTTACGATTCTAGGGTTTTACACAAGGAACCGACCTTGTGTTTTAATTTGGATACTTTTGCTCTAAGGTAACATATAAATGTGTTATACAATGTAGCAAAGTTGTGTTTGAGGTCTAGGTTATCACACATGATCAAGGTTGTATCTAGGAAAAAGTTGTAAAGTCCTCAAAGTGTCCACACAACTTAATAACGTGACCAAATGTGACTATAGGGCTCGTTTGAGGCTTAGTGTGACATGAGAGATCTCTTAACATGTTTAAAAATTCATTTGAGAACGTATAAGACACAATAGCAATCGTTTGAAATAGTTTTGACCAAGTTTAGTACGTTTAAGAAATGAGTTATCACGCTTAGCTTTGGTGTTTGTTCATTGTTCATTCGTACGTATGAGTTATACATTTTAGTTGTTCTTGATTCCTTGTAACGTGATTATTCGAGTGTTGTGATTTGTTACATGTTTTGTGTGTAAATATTTCGAGAAAACGATCCAAAGTAAGTGAGTATTGAGTCGTGTAGTATTAGTAGTTATATGTGTTATTGGATTTGGTTTTGGGCTTATTAAATGGGATTAGGGAATTACAAAGCCCAATGAATTTAGTTAAGGGTCCGTTTAGTTACTAGTTGGGTTTAGTGATGGGCTTAAGTGTTAACAAAGCCCAATGTGTGATATTAAGAGACCAAAATTAGTTTTCAGACCCAATAAGAAAAATAGAGAACCAGGGGGGTTTGTGAGTGTTTTGGTGATCAAAACATTACTAGGGTTTGTTTTGTACATGTTTAAAAATATCATGGTGCATGTGTGAGCTCGTTCCAAGGGAATGTGTTAATCACATAACATATATTGATTCATTGTTGCACAGTGTAAGAAAAAATTAAATTCTTGCCTAAAAATGGGTGTATGAACAGTAATACATAATTTATCCTTGATTAAAGTTTATTAATAACTGGGGATTTTTACAGGATGCTACACTGGCGCCCAAGTGCCCAGAATTCTTGTTCTTATTTGTTCGCACATCATCGAGATAAAGAGCACAATTTCTCTAACAGTGACCCACTACATTGCAGTAGTGGCAAGACTGATCCTTCTTGGGATTATCTTTCTTCTTAGGAGTATATTTCTCAGGTCCAAGTTGATAGGCCATAACTTGCTTACCCTTATCAGTCTTTCCCTTTCCTTTACCCTTCTTGTTTGTATGCGGTTTTGACTTGTTAATCCTACCACCCTAAATAGCCAGTACCTGGGGTGTAGGTACCTTTTGTGGTAACCCTTTCTCGTGATCAATGAGCAATGCGTGCAATTCTGTTACTCTCTACCCCATGCAATGCTTATTGAAATTACGAACAAAACTACTAAATTCCTTATTCAGGGATCTACTGATTAAGTTAACAACAATATCTTGTTCATAGATCTTGCCAAGTGCTTGCAGTTGGTCCGTGTAACCTTTCATTTCCAACACATGTGCACTTACAGGTTTACCATCTGCCTACTTACAGCTGTGAAGAGCATCAATCAAATCATAAATCTCTACTGGTGCTAGTTTCTCAAACATACATCTAAGTTCGTTGAGCATGTCATAAGGGAAATAATTCTCAAACTGATTTTGCAAAGCAGATGTCATCATTCCCAACATCAAACAAGCCACTTCATTGTGTTTCTTGTATTCAACTTTCCACTCTACTTTTTTCGCATCAGATGTTGTTGCAGCAGGTTCAGCAGGACAAGCCTTATACAAATAATCCAGTTTCTCAGTCACACTACAGTCAATCCTGAGTGATGAAACCAGTCATTGAAATTTTGTAAGCCGGTCAATTTTTCTCGTTCAAAGAAAGTTTTGAACGCATAACTCAAAGTAATGTTATCAGTTTGAGCCATTTCTACAGAAACAAGTTCAAATATTCGTATTTTCGATAATACAGTTTTTCAAAAAAATAAAAATACCCAAGGAAATATTCATATAACCATAGAAATTTTTTAAAAACTAGGACCCAAATTAACATAGTTTCATTACATCAGTTGATCTGCTAGTAATGAAAGTATAAAATAAGGTAATATGTCGAACAATAATTGGCAAACAATTTCCAATTTCTAGATCTTTATGGGATATACATTGCCAAACAATATTGCAATGTAAGCATGTTTTATCCCCATCTTATGCCTTGAGTCCAAGCTCTCACTTACAACTCAATTAAGTCGTCTAATTTAAAGAATTGCAAATTTGTCCAGTTGAGCTCTCACACAACATGAAGATTTACCTTTCCATTACCATCTAGCCAAGCTCTCACATGACGTAAATTGCAACTTCAAGTTTTCTTTTAACTAGTGGCATTAACTTAAATTTTAAGGGTACTAGTTTTGATGTGTATAATCAAAATATGTACGAAGAAGCATGCATACAACTTCGTATCAATAGTTTAATAAAAACCTTTTTATTAACCAATTCGCTAAGATTAAATTAACAGAGTTTTGATTGAGGTATTGGGTTCACCAATCAAAGAATTTACCTTTAATTATCGTCCATTATATCGTACTTTTGCGTAAGTCCAAAGACTTGGTGTTTCGGATAATTACCACAAAGTGGTGCATGAAATTAAAGCTAATTCACCCTTAAGATGATTTTGTACATTAAATAGTCGTACTAGATAGCTCCAATTTGACACATAAAGGAGCGGAGAAGCGGGTCAGCGCGAAGCATATTAAAAACCTTCTCTCGTCGGATCACAATTTAATGGGTACCCTCCTTATACCCCTCACACAGTTTGTCAAAATTGGGTGAGCCGTTCTTACTATTGGTACAAAACTCATCACTCAATTAAACTCATGAAAAATTAACTCTTCAAAAACAAAATCATATTGCACCATTATTTAGCCCGTATTATTTTTCTATTCAACAAAATTGCCCTTTTTGTTTATAAACATGTCTAACAAAAATAAACAAAAACAGCTAAGAAAAATAAAACAACTAAATAAACACACATAACAGAACAATTAATATATGTAAACATGTAGCCACATGGAAACTTTATTTGATAAAACCTATTAATAATCAATTCTAGGTTTATAATGCATATATTCAACCCTCACTTACAAAGGAAGTGAACCACATGCATCAATGAATTGATTGCGTAAGCCATAATTAAATATATACTACATAGCATGTAATTGATTCATTAATTATATTGAGGTTTTCCCTGTTGGAGTGTAACTTCCAGAACAGGGTAAGATAATCAATTCAGCAGAAACAAGCAACAAGTCAGCATAAATAAATACCACTAGGTGGTTACCGGATATCACTTGGAATCGTGTGATCACTTTCCAAAGTAAACTATTCGACCCTAATGCCTGGGTTACACGAATATCTACTTGGGATAAGACCAAATGTTGTTACGAAATTAGGCACAATTCAATAACCCTTGCGCTTATAAGTGTTAATCGTTTTCTGTGTGTCTTTCATGCATAAACTAATCTCCTATTTATAGGATAATACTCTTAGCTAGTCAAATGGAATTATGAGTATTAATTGGCCCATTAATAGCCTCATAATCATCCCCATTATAGCCGTTAGTGGTTACATGACCAATTAAACGTGGTCATTATGCAGTTGTAATTGCCACTTGAATAGGTCAAAGCCAGTTACAAGCAGTACTATCATCAGTACTTTCATAGCACTATCAGTGGATACACTACATCACTGGAAACACTGATTCAGTGGATACACCAATTCAGTGGAAACACTGCTTCAGTGGAAACCACAACTTCAGTGGTAACCACAAGCAATACTTTCCAATAGCACTACCAATACAAACCACTTTTAGAGTCAGGGTGTTCATGAACTATATGGGTGTACACTCCGTACCTCCTAACCCATTACAAGGTGTGAACTAATCCCAAAAGTTCACTAAATTTTCCAACAAT
The DNA here is from genome assembly GCA_019973895.1 of Chrysanthemum seticuspe. Taxonomy (NCBI): domain Eukaryota; kingdom Viridiplantae; phylum Streptophyta; class Magnoliopsida; order Asterales; family Asteraceae; genus Chrysanthemum; species Chrysanthemum seticuspe. Next base: position 186,179,701 of record BPTQ01000001.1, on the reverse strand, counting down.
CCTCCCCAAATTTAGTTCACTTCCTTTGCATGAAAACAATACATCAAGCAAAACATGTGCATAAACGAAAATGTCCTGAGGATTGAATTTTCATCTTAGTAAATTACACGTTCAAATATTCGAGAATCAGGGTGTTCTAAGAATTGAACCCTTCAACCCATTTGAATACCTGAAGATAAAATACACACAAGTTTTCGAACACTTATGAGCTCCTGACACTATACAAGCGATATGTCCATATCCAAATTCATAAATGTTGTAAAAGCTAAAAGTCCAAAGCTTCCTGAAGCGGCAAAACTTCAACATTTACATAGGTGATTCCTCTTTATTCATGCTCCTGCCAAGCACTTTTTCAAAGAAAATTAACCATTAAGAAGTAAAGACTTCATCCTCCTTTCAGCAGGTTCTGAGCACAACCTTGGGATGTAAAATAAAACATGTGCTCCAGTCCACTGAATGTTCAGCTTTCCACATTGAACTCAGCTCCTAAGTTTCCTCAGGAGGGAGTTGGGTGTCCTAGCATTCAGTGACTAAGTTGGACTTAAACCCATCCCTTTAGCAGACTTTATAACCAAGTCTCTAGCCAGACCCTTCGTCAAGTGATCAGCTAAGTTCTGTTGAGATCTAACAAACTCTATAGATACCACCCCATTCATGATAAGCTCACGAATCATGCTATGTCTGACACCTAAGTGTCTAGACTTACCATTGTACATCTGGCTATAAGCCTTAACCAATGTAGTTGCACTATCACACCGGATAGAAATATGTGTTATAGGTTTAGGCCACAATGGAATCTCAAGAAGCAAGTTTTTCAACCATTCAGCTTCTTTACCAGCAGCTGCTAAAGCCACAAATTCAGATTCTATTGTTAAACTGGTGATGCAAGTTTGCTTCTTGGATGCCCAAGAAATTGCACCTCCACCAAGTAGGAATACCCAGCCACTGGTAGACGAATTGTCTTCAGCGTTACTGATCCAACACTGAAGGAAACCAGTATATGAGAGACTATAATCCATAGTTCTCTTCAAATACTTCAGTACCCTGTGAACAGCTTGCCAGTGATGAGCACTAGGATTACTAGTATACCTGCTCAATTTTCCCATTGCAAAACCAATATCAGGTCTTGTACAAGTCATGGCATACATCAGGCAGCCAAATACCCTAGAATACTCAAGTTGAGATACAGCCTTGCCATTATTAGGCATCAGCTTCTCACAAGTATCCATAGGTGTACTCACAGGAGTACAATCAAAGTAATTGAATTTCCTCAACACCTTCTCAATATAATGAGACTGAGAGATAGAAATTCTTTTATTTCATGTTTAATCCTTATACCAAGGATAACATCAGCCTCCCCCATGTCCTTCATGGAGAACCTTGACGACAAAAATTCCTTTGTCAGGTCAACCTGATTTTGGTCAGTGCCAAAGATCAACATGTCATCAACATATAGACAAATGATGACTCCTTTACCAGATTCATCAAATTTGCTATATACACATTTGTCAGCTTGGTTAAGAACATAACCACTAGACAAAACCACTTCATCAAATTTTTTGATGCCATTGCTTAGGTTCCTGTTTCAGTCCATATAGATACTTAATCAGTTTACACACCTTGTTTTCATTGCCAGGCATGATGAAGCCCTGAGGTTGGTTCATGTAAACCTCCTCATCCAATTCACCATTCAAGAAAGTTGTCTTCACATCCATCTGATGAATAACCAGATTGTGAATAGATGCCAAAGCAATCAGCAGTCTTATGGTACTGATACGAGCCACAGGGGCATAAGTATCAAAGTAGTCTATCCCTGACTTTTGTTTAAAGCCCTGAATGACTAGTCTAGCCTTGAACTTTTCAATAGTTCCATCTACCTTCATTTTCCTTTTGAAAATCCATTTGCAACCCAATGGTTTGCAACCAGGTGGTAGATCAATCAACACCCAAGTGTTGTTCCCCATGATGGAATCCATCTCATCATTGATTGCTTCTTTCCAGAAAGCAATATCCTGGGACTTCATTGCTTCTTCAAATGTCTTGGGATTATCCTCAATAATGAATCAATAGGAATATTGGTCAGAGACCTCATCCCTTGTTCCTTCAACTAAGAATAGTTGAAACTCAGGTCCAAATGACTTTGGAGTCCTGACCCTTTTGCTCTTCCTGAGCCAGGTTCAGGTTGTTGAACCACAACCTCATCAGGGACCACTGATGGTTCATCATCAGGGACCTCTGATACACCAGTGTCATGAGTTCCATTAGGAATCCTCTGACTTGGTCTAGGGACTGATGAGAATCTATTCTCATCAAAGTCTGCATCCCTTGATTCAATTATTGAGTTAATTGAAATATATTCATTAGGTTCAATAACATAGAACCTAAATGCCTTGGAATGCTCAGCATATCCAACAAAGATGCAATCAATGCCTCTTTCACCCAAAGTCTTTAGCTTTGGATCAGGGAGTCTTACAACAGCCCTACAACCCCAAACCTTGAGATAATTCAGGTTGGGTTTCCTTTTAGTCCAGAGTTCATAAGGGGTAACCTTGTTCCTTTTGTTTGGAACCCTATTTAATAAATAGCAAGCTGTTAACATAGCTTCACCCCAGAACCCTTGACTCAGTCCTGAATAGGACAATATGGAATTAACCATCTCCTTCAGCACCCTGTTTTTCCTTTCAGAAATACCATTTTGCTGAGGAGTATAAGGGGCAGTCGTTTCATGGATTATACCAACAGACTAAAAATACAGAGTATCCATGTACTCACCTCCCATATCAGTCCTTAATCTTTTGATCAAAGTCCCAAGTTGTAATTCAACTTCAGTTTTAAACACTTTGAATTTATCTAATGCTTCATCCTTGGTATGTACCAGATAGACATAACAAAACCTTGAAGCATCATCAATAAATGTCACAAAGTACTTCTTATTCCCCAAAGAAGGATCGGCATGCAAATCACACATGTCACTGTGTATAAGCTCCAAGAGCTTAGTCTCACGACTAACACCTTGAAAAGGTTTCTTGGTTATCTTGGTCAACATGCAAGTTTTACACTTTTCAGTGTCCATGTCAAATGTTGGGATTAAACCATCCTTAGACATATCTTGCATTCTTTTATAGTGTACATGGCCAAGTCTTGCATGCCATAGGGTAGAATCAGTGTCAGTGGTGGTCACAAATGCTGAATTAACACTGTCAGTAGAAATATTAAGCCTGAACATTTGATTACATAAATAACCAAAACCAATAAAAACACCATGCTTAGAAAGCACAAATTTATCAGACTCAATAACTTGTTTATATCCATGATTATTCAAAACACTACTTGAAACCAAGTTTTTCCTTATATCAGGAACATGAATAACATTAAACAAAGTTACAATCTTTCCAGAACTAAACCTAAGGTCTACACAACCACGACCATGCACCAAGGCTGTTGACTCATTTCCCATGTGAAGAATAGAACCATCATTCAGTGACTCATAAGTCTTGAACCAGCTTCTATCTTTGCACACATGAACTGTTGCACCAGAGTCAACCCACCATGCAACATCATCATCCTGCACATAATGAGATTCAGATACATATGTAACATAATAAATCTGAAAAGACTTATTAACCATATTCTGACCTTTCAGTGAGTTGGAAGAACCACCACTCCCTGAACCATTAGTGCCTGATCCATTGGCTTTACCACCAACTTTAACACCCTTGCAATCCCTTTTAATGTGACCAGTTTTGCTACATTTCCAACAAGTAGGTGTTGCCTTCTTGTTAGGATCTGCCCTTGTGTTGTCATGATATTTGCGTTTGCCTTTGTTGTCGTTGTACCTGGTGGAGTTGTTATGCTATACCATATTGACAACAGATGGTCCAGCAGCATTGCTACCCTTTGGCTTGTCATTATCCTGCACCTTGAGAGATTCCTCAATGTGCAGATGACTGCCCAACTCAACCAGAGTTAATTCCTCTTTCTTATGTTTCAAGGTATGCTTGAAATCTTTCCAAGAAGGAGGAAGTTTATCAATAACACAAGAGACTTGAATAGCCTCATCCATGTGCATATTGTGTTGTGTAAACCTTCCAAGTATTTCAAGAAGTTCATTGTATTGTTCCATGACTGGTGATAACGTCTAAAATGAACATGTTTTTAGTAGCGTTATTGTCAGTTTTGTGCATGATATTCGGCTATATTTACTCATAACTATTGCAAAAGTGCAAAGATGCGTATTGTGTATGTATATGTAGTCAGGTATCGCGAATAATGAAGAAATGAAGTTTTTATGCACATTTGGAAGATTCTCAAGGAAGGAAGTTGAGATTGGAAGCTTGTGGACTCAATGATATGGAAGCGTAGTGATTTCTAAGCATCTACAGCAAGGAAAGATCAAGTTTGGCTTTGGAAATCATCAACGTAAGCAAAGAATGAAGCGTAAAGGAGAAAGTCAGCAAAAAGTCAAAATAGCAAAACCCAGCCGATTGGTCGCAACCCGCAACCGTATCCGGCTGGGCAGTTGGTCAAGCAATAACCAATTCGGTCGGACAAGAAACCGATCCGGTTTCTGGCACTGCAGTTACACAAAATCGCATTTATTGTTGCCTTAACTCCCCATAATCATTGGAGTCCGATCATTTCTTGATATTAACTTGGAGAGAACGTTTTTTGGGCAGTTAAGCAAGAGCTTTGGCTATATAAAGGACCTAGTACTTGTATACTAAGTGTGACACAACCAAAAAGAGTGTTAGTTTACACCAAAACTAATACTAACCTTATTATTTCAACCCAAAAGCTTAGTACTTACTGAAAAACGCCCAGGAGCAAGGAGGGAACCATTCTTGTCCATTGTTTCGGTAGTTTGGAGTTGTGCGGTGATCCTAGGTGATTGGAGGCGCGTGGTTGCTACAATCCACGATTTCTAATTCTTGTAATCACAAAAGTTTAGGTATTCTATGAACTTTGTTATGGAAATCTATTCTCTTGAATTGTTTGAATTACCTTGTTATGACTTGTGTTTAGATATGATAGTTTTCATGGAGTAGTTTGTGATATACTTGTGTGTTGGAATGTGATTAATCATAATAGTGTTCTCAAAATGTGATGCATGTATATATGATCTTGTTTAAATGAGTTTGTTGGAAAAATACTAGTCTTGGATTGATTTGTCAATAAAACATGTTTTAAGAAAAAGGACCGAAAGGATTTCTCTTGTGTTTTATTCCAAAAAGTGAAGTGACAAACTAGTGTGGGGATATGGTGATTGACAACCACCATGTTTTGCTTATTAAAACAAGACTAGGAACATTTTCATCACGAAGGGTCGAAAGATTCGTAAGAACAAATTTAATGAGAACATGTTGCAAACAAATGGAACTTCTATCGGATAATCATTGGGATAAGGACCGAAAGGATTACCTAAATGTTTTTGTTCTTAGAATGATTTTTACAAACAAATACCATGGTTGGGGAATCATTTGCTTATGATTTGTGCATCATACTAAGAGTATACACCAAACCTTTATGAACACTATCTATGGTTGATTATAAGACTACACACAAGTATATATTTATATTCTTGATTCGTATTTTCACTAGAACACTTATTTGAGGAAGCCTTGACAAGCTTTCTTGTTAGAAACTTTTTAATCAAATCGATTTCAAACAAAAAATCCCTTGGGACGATCCCGACTTACCAAACTTTGCTATTACGGACGAGTATACTTGCTCGTATGTGTTAATAGGTTAGACGGTTAATTCGTGTTTATAAATTTTTAAAACTTGCACCAACCGAGCACATCAAGTTTTTGGCGCCGCTGCCGGGGATTTTTCTTTAATTTTCTTAGAAATTAGTAGTTTTGAAATATCTAAAAAAAAAAAAAAAAAAAAAAAAAAAAAAAAAAAAAAAAAAAAAAAGTTTTGGTTACAAACTAACCGATTCGGTTGGTTAGCCAACCGAATCCGGTTGGACATTCTGTGAAGTTTTCTGGTTCGAATTTATTTGTCTATCTTTTTAGTTCATTGTGTTTTGATTTCTAGAATAATTCTTGTGGTTTAATCATTTCTTAGATTTATTTTTCCATTATTTTTTTTACATTTGTCATTTATTAGTTAATCAATTTTTAATTAATTTTAATTTTAATAATTAATGGTAATGGTTAGGTAGTAATTTTATTTTCAGTTATAGTTTAATTTAATAATAGAATTTATTGGTAGTTTATTTAGTTTTAGTTTTAGTTTTTTTTTTTTTTTTGGTTTTAATGAGATTTAATATGTTATTTAATTATTAGTTTATGAAGAGTTTTATTTAATTAACTGGAGTTAGTACACCTTAATGACACTTAATTTGCATTAATATCTTAAAATATATATATATATATATATATATATATATATATATATATATATATATATATATATATATATATATATATATATAATCTTTTGATCAAACCGATCGGTTGCAACCCGCAACCGGATCCGGTTCGTATTTCTGTCTAACATTTTCAACCAACCGATTCGGTTGGTGATCCAACCGAATCAGGTTGAAGTTTCTGAGTTGATTTTTATCATTTTTAGGTTTTGAGTTTTTATTTGAGTTTTTAATTTTGTTAGATGTCTTAGTTTGTTTTATTATATGTTTTTATAGTTTGTTCTTGTTTTACTAACTTTAACGCTAATCATTCGGGATTTGTTTTGTTTTGCTTTGTTAAGTTGTCTAGTAACATGGATAGTTTGAGCGGAATCTCGGAATACCTTCGTACTTTGGATGAAATGTTCAAGGATACCGGAAGTTCATTAGAAAAGATTGGAGGAATTTTGGAGGAAAGCAAGAAAGAATTGGGAATTGACACGGGTGATATGGAAGAAGTATGTGAAAACAAGGTTCAACTACCCAAAAAGGAAAGAGTCGTAGTGTTCACACAAGCACCGTTAACGGTGTATGATTCACCGCTAATGAGATTTGGAATGCCTTGTAGCGTGGAAGGAGTAAGTGCTTGGGATGCACAGCTTAATATGGCTTATGGAGAGAATTATATCTTGGAAAAGGTTCTTGACGAAACCGGTCATGTGCGTATGGACTATGAAGCATATGGAAGAAAGATGGTCAAAAATCTGAAGGTCAATATTCATGGACATATTTTTGAAACTGATTTTGTTGTTTTAGAAGAAGGAAATGCGGATGAACCTAATGTGTGTTTTGGTCGAGATTTTCTTGTCACGACCAAGTGTCAAGTAGATTTTGGTATGGGAGAAATGCGGATTAATATAACTGAGTTGGAAGAAGGAAAAGGAGTCAACGAGATGCTAGTGGAAGTTTGTGCAAACATGGAAGAAAAAGATGTGGAAGTGGTTAAAATGGGAAAAGCAAACCGAAAGAAACCATCATCAAATAAACTAACCCCAACAACAACCTCCACCACCAAAAATGATTACACACCATCGTCACCTACCACTACTATCAAACCCTTAACCGACAACCAAAAAGAAGCTATTTTAGAAAATCTAGAACAAAAATTTCTAGAGCTCAATGAAAAGAAACCGGTTATAGAAGTTCTCCAAGATTATGTGCTTTACCGTAAGAAGTTGGATGCATTGATGCTAGCAAGGGCTAGGTTGGAAGATAAGAATCTCACGGATGAGGAGTGAGATCGAATTTTGTTTAAAGGCATGCCAAGGAAAGAAAAGGATCCGGGTAATTTTGTGTTGCCGATCAAAGTAAATGGAACTACACCAGTTTATGCTTTAGCTGATACGGGGTCGAGTGTTAATGTGATGCCGTATCCATTGTTCAAAACTTTGGGACTAAGTAATTCGCAACCTAATCATTCTAAGCTTACTATGGCGGATAACACTCAAGCAAAGGCAATGGGAGAAGTTAAGAATGTAAGAGTGCAAATTGGCTATCAACCGTATTTGGCAGATTTCCTTGTCCTGGATATTCCGGTGGACAAGAGTTTACCGCTATTGTTGGGGAGACCATTCTTACGAACTTGTGGAGCAATTATAGACATGGGAAGAGGCACCATGACTATTGACGATGGGATTTCGAGGCAAACATACTACCCAAAAACCAAGAGGACCAATTTTAGAATGTATGGAAGATTTGGAATGGATGGATGCAAATGATGATTTAACTTGTTTTGAAGTGGGACGTGATGTCCACGGTAATCCAATGTACGGACCTTTAACTCCACCTTATTTCGATATAGAGGACGAAATGGAACGTGCGTTTGCGATAGAAGCTTTCTATAACCCATTCAAAAACATATTAGTTTACAAGAAGTTGACCGACTTTTTAGGATCTTTACCGGTGCAACTTAAGAATTTGGAGTGGAAACCCGAAGGGTCGGGGACTTACAAGAGACAAACCGGAGATGGAGCATGGCATGTTAAGTTTGATATACTATGCCCGGACGGACGAAGATTTATGAGAAAATTCAAAACTTTTGAAACGTTCCGTGAGTTGACCGGAAAATTTCAAAGCGAGGATATTCTAAGACAAGAGTATTTTGAGGAATTTTGAGGAGAAGGCAAAGACCGTAATAACAAGCAATCATTTGCTTGAATGTCATAAACTATTTCTTTTGATTTGATGCATTAGGATTTTTGTTTCTTATTTATTTTTCATTTTATGATTGAGGTAATTTGGTTTAATGCATTATGACTATGAGTTTTGAGTTGAAGTTTGGATTAGTTCATTAGTATGATGAGTTGAGTTTTTTTTTTAGATTGGATGATTGTTCAAAATTTCATTTGGTGAATGAATATTGTGTGAATCTTTAGCAGGAATTTTTGAGTAAAAAATGTTGCTTGGAGGGTAAATGCCTAAGTAACATATTAAACACATAAAAAGCAAAATTTGGCAAAAAGCAAACCGAAACGGTTGTGTCCTTGACTGAACCGGTTGCACCAAAGTATAAAAATTTCACTTTTCCAAAAAACACACACACACACTAATTTTCCAGGTGGTTTTGCAAAAATTCATCCAAGAGAGCAGATTGAAAGTTGTTTAAGTTGTAGGAAAACATCATGGCACCCAAAAAAGTAAGCATCTACATTCAATTAACTCAATTAAGGTCTTATTAGAGCATTTGATTCGAATTGAATATTAGGTCACCAATTTGGGGGTTTTTTTGTTATAATTCGAATTAAGTGGTAATATTTTAGGATTGAGTGGGTAATTGATATAGGAGTGCATTACAACAAGAGATTGATTGATTGATTCACCATAGAATGGATGTTAGATGATAAGAATTTTCGGAATTAGTTGGGTTGTGCTTATGAAACGAGATAAGTTGTAATTGGTGGTTCATTATGATGGATGATATGTTTTTAAGAGTGATGGATGCCACATTATTAGAACTAATGATTTTAAAATATAGGATGAGTTCTAAGATGTTAGATGTTTGATGATTTGAAAGCGAGAGTAGAATAATTCTAGGATGTGGGAATCATTGAGGATGATAGAATGCGATCTAAGAGTGGTTTGGGCATTAGAAATTCGAGATTATAAGGATTCGAAGGCAAATGCCTTATGCAGTCTGCACAACCGATTCGGTTGCGCATTGCAACCGAATGGTTGGTGTTTGACAAAATGGGAAACCGATTCGGTTGGTGATCCAACCGAATCCGGTTGTGGTTTCTGTGTGGAATTTTTTGTGAAATTTTGAAATGTATCTTAGAGGGTTCTCTAACCTTCTTGTTTGTTCTAACACTCTCATATGGTCTTATATTTGTGATTTCTACAGAGAATTATTGCAGGGAGCTCGAGTGGGGAGGAAATTCTAATTAACCCACTTGTTACGAAGTTTTGTGAAAGGAACGAGAAGAAGAAGGTTAAGTATAGTGTGAAGACGGAGGCAAATGCTAATTTAAAATTCAAAAATCTCACCGACGGAGAGAAACATGCTTTTCGGGAAAGATTGTCGAAGTTACAACATAGGACATGTTTGGTTCCAAGGGTGATTGATTGGGATTTATTTGAGGAATGTGATTGTGAAGATGAGTTAAGAGGAATGATGCGAACGTCTTATGTATATCCAGGAGATGGAGATTCGTTCAATGATTTATCATGGGAAAGAGCATTTAGCGTCAATGAAGAGGTCTATCGAGAATGGTGTATGGAATTCTTTTCAACCATGTATTTTGAAAGAAAGGTGGATGTTCGGAATTTGATGACGGAGATTTGTATTTGGTTTAGGCTTTGTGGAAGGGATCATGCTTACACGTTGCCAGCTTTTGGCGTAGCTCTTGGTTTGTATGAGCCACATGAGGTTAATCATCGATTATTTGAAACTCACTTTTCTAGACTTCGGAGGTTTGAAAAAGACTACCCTAGTATTCCCGCTTATTGGAATCAAGTGGGAGATCCTACTTGCGCTAGGAGGAATGCTTCAACCATCAGGAATCCATTGATGAGGATACTTCACAAGTTGATTGTGACTGGGCCATTTAATAGATTTGGAAGCAGGGACAAATGTCAGAAACCGGACTTATGGGTTATGAAGTTACTGGAAGAAACTAAGGACGGTAATGCCATTTGGCAGATAGCCGAATATTTGTCTAGGAGAGCCCCGGGAATTAAGAGCAACAGTAAAATTTGTGGAGGACATTTTGTGACAAGATTGGCGAAGAATCTTGGGTATTATGTTGATGAGGAATTGGCTAAGTGTGGAGAGCCAAAGTATAGTGAAACGTGGACTGCGAAAGGTTTTGGTAATGCTTTGAACAGGAGATTGAAAACCGTAGGGTTATGGGTTGAACCAAGACCACAACAGCAACCACCACAACAGCAAGGTAACATACCAATGGAGAACGTGCAAATGGGTACGTCCAGTAGTTTTGATTCAGGTTGGGGAGAGTGGAACCAACATCTAGATGAGATTCAATGTAGGGATGTGTGGAGAGACTCGATGATGTTAAGAAACAACTACATCAATGATTATTCGATGCCTATCTTTCAACACATGGCTCGAGAAGCCAATTATGAGTTGCCACCCTACAATCCACCTAATGTTCCACCGTATCCTTTCCCTTACACTTCTTATCCTGGACCCTATCCGTATCCATATCCTGGGTACGCACCGTTTCCTGATCCAATACCCCCACATGGTCAATTACCTGAAGTTGGAGGAACAAGCTACGAGGTTGGAGGATCATCATCAGGAGTTGGAGGTAAGAAGAAAAAGAGGAGAGTTCGTTCAGAAATCATAGACGAAAACTACGTAACCGAAAGTGATGATGATGAGTATGATGATGAAGAAGGAGAAGACATGAGCGAGGATGACGAGTGATTCTGGATCATTCGTGAACTATGGTTTCAAAAACAATGGTCATGATGTGTTTTTAAAAAAAAATTCTATCTTTTGATCCATTTCTTTAGGATGTTTGGCGTACTTTGTTTGATTATATCTAGTTTTAGTAGTTTTGTTTTGTTTTGTGCATTGCGTGTTGCAGTTTTTGTTTGCAGGATGGATGTGTCGGAAGCTTATTGATGGTCAAATGTTTCGAGTTGGATAACTCACAGGCTTGCTAATGACCCAATGTGCATATTGCATATTCTATCCCGTGGTATCTTTTAACTATTTCTTTTTCCCATTTTCTTTACTTTGAAGTTCATTTTTCATTACATTGAGGACAATGCAAAACTTAAGTATGGGGGAGGGAAGAAAATAGGAAAAATGATACGCATTTTTATTTTTTTTAGATAACTTTTGGATGCAAGTGATTAGAATAAATTCGCCCTTGATGGTCTAATGGTTTTCACGCGTTATTGATAATTAAAATACATAACTTGGGATTTCAATGGTAAAATGAGGTTTTTGAAAATTTTTGGATTTGAACCAAATTACTGAAGTAATTCATTTTGGATTCGATAGCATTTTCTAGCATGCATAATAGCCTTTTTCCCACATTTTTGTGAGGTTTCTTTTTGTATAAAACACATCTTTTGTTTTATATTTGCTATGAGTGTGCCGGTGATTATGTCAATTCTAGAACTTGTACTAGTTATGCATTACGGTTAAAATCACCTTCGAGTGATCTAAATATTTTCAAATGATAAGAGACACCTTAGGAATAAAACCAAATGGCCTTCCATTTTTACAACTAATGATATATTAGCTAACCACATTGGTTAGTTAACCACCCACATGGACCCATTTTGTTAGTGCTCATTTTTAGCACTAGATACCCCTAGTTACACCTTCTGAGCCATTCCTTTTCATTTTTGTTACATCCAGAAAAATACAAAAATATGTTACACTTTAAGCTTTAGCCAACCCTTATCAAGTCTATTGGTTTGTTGCTAGTTGTTTGGAATGATTGGATTGTTTTTTATGATTATGAGTTAGCCGCACTTTACCATTCGTGTGTGCCATTCCGACAAAGACGAAGGATGCATACTTCTTATTTGTATTTTTGTGGTGATGCTTATACGAAGTGTGGGGGAGATGTGATGTATGAAGAAGGATAAGTTTGTTGAAAAAAAAATTATATAGCCAGCGAGCTATATGAGGGATATTGATTAGCCAATGAGCTAAATTGAGTTATACATATTTGCGGAGAATCGATATGTGAAGAGGAGTAATAATCATTTTTCGGGATCGTGGTTTGTATGATGACTAGCAACATGGAGGTTTGGACTTGATTTTATTTTTATTTTAAAACCAATATCATAAACTATCTCATGCCTTATCTATACCTATTATGAACCCTTAGCCTTAACGTTATAACCCGAATAAAAGACCTCTTTGATGAATTTATTTTCTTTGTTTTGATACTTGTACAAGCTTATGGTAAAAAGCATTGATCATGACTAGGCATTGAGTGATTTACATATACCCACCAATATATGAGTGTTGAGTGAAATCTTAAAGCCATTCGTGAGGTATCCTAATTATGTTATCTAAAGTGTTTGGTTCATTTTTAGAAAATTTTCACATATTATAAGCAAACCAATGATTATCTTTTATGGTAATTGTTACATTTTTCTGGAACCATGGTGTTATGGACCATTGAAATCAATCTTTGCAAATGTTAGACCTACTCGAGGGCGAGTAGAGCTTAAGTGTGGGGGAATTTGATAACGTCTAAAATGAACATGTTTTTAGTAGCGTTATTGTCAGTTTTGTGCATGATATTCGGCTATATTTACTCATAACTATTGCAAAAGTGCAAAGATGCGTATTGTGTATGTATATGTAGTCAGGTATCGCGAATAATGAAGAAATGAAGTTTTTATGCACATTTGGAAGATTCTCAAGGAAGGAAGTTGAGATTGGAAGCTTGTGGACTCAATGATATGGAAGCGTAGTGATTTCTAAGCATCTACAGCAAGGAAAGATCAAGTTTGGCTTTGGAAATCATCAACGTAAGCAAAGAATGAAGCGTAAAGGAGAAAGTCAGCAAAAAGTCAAAATAGCAAAACCCAGCCGATTGGTCGCAACCCGCAACCGTATCCGGCTGGGCAGTTGGTCAAGCAATAACCAATTCGGTCGGACAAGAAACCGATCCGGTTTCTGGCACTGCAGTTACACAAAATCGCATTTATTGTTGCCTTAACTCCCCATAATCATTGGAGTCCGATCATTTCTTGATATTAACTTGGAGAGAACGTTTTTTGGGCAGTTAAGCAAGAGCTTTGGCTATATAAAGGACCTAGTACTTGTATACTAAGTGTGACACAACCAAAAAGAGTGTTAGTTTACACCAAAACTAATACTAACCTTATTATTTCAACCCAAAAGCTTAGTACTTACTGAAAAACGCCCAGGAGCAAGGAGGGAACCATTCTTGTCCATTGTTTCGGTAGTTTGGAGTTGTGCGGTGATCCTAGGTGATTGGAGGCGCGTGGTTGCTACAATCCACGATTTCTAATTCTTGTAATCACAAAAGTTTAGGTATTCTATGAACTTTGTTATGGAAATCTATTCTCTTGAATTGTTTGAATTACCTTGTTATGACTTGTGTTTAGATATGATAGTTTTCATGGAGTAGTTTGTGATATACTTGTGTGTTGGAATGTGATTAATCATAATAGTGTTCTCAAAATGTGATGCATGTATATATGATCTTGTTTAAATGAGTTTGTTGGAAAAATACTAGTCTTGGATTGATTTGTCAATAAAACATGTTTTAAGAAAAAGGACCGAAAGGATTTCTCTTGTGTTTTATTCCAAAAAGTGAAGTGACAAACTAGTGTGGGGATATGGTGATTGACAACCACCATGTTTTGCTTATTAAAACAAGACTAGGAACATTTTCATCACGAAGGGTCGAAAGATTCGTAAGAACAAATTTAATGAGAACATGTTGCAAACAAATGGAACTTCTATCGGATAATCATTGGGATAAGGACCGAAAGGATTACCTAAATGTTTTTGTTCTTAGAATGATTTTTACAAACAAATACCATGGTTGGGGAATCATTTGCTTATGATTTGTGCATCATACTAAGAGTATACACCAAACCTTTATGAACACTATCTATGGTTGATTATAAGACTACACACAAGTATATATTTATATTCTTGATTCGTATTTTCACTAGAACACTTATTTGAGGAAGCCTTGACAAGCTTTCTTGTTAGAAACTTTTTAATCAAATCGATTTCAAACAAAAAATCCCTTGGGACGATCCCGACTTACCAAACTTTGCTATTACGGACGAGTATACTTGCTCGTATGTGTTAATAGGTTAGACGGTTAATTCGTGTTTATAAATTTTTAAAACTTGCACCAACCGAGCACATCAACTGGTCTTGAATCAGTCATTTTGTAATTTGTGAAATTACTTACAAGAAACTTCTTACTTGATGCATCCTCAGCCATATATTTGGCATCTAAGGAATCCCACAGCTCTTTGGAAGATTCAAAGTTCTGATAAATATCAAACAGAGAATCAGACATACTATTGAGAATAAGACCTCTGCATATGTAGTCATCATTCTCCCATTTGCTCCTCCTCCTGATCTGCTCCACAGTAGCATCATCCCCATCATCAGGAATAGGTGTAGTTAGAACATACACCACACTCATGCTTGACAACAAGAAGTGCATCTTCTTCTGCCATCTCCTAAAGTCCACCCCTTCAAACTTATCAAGCTTGGCAAAGTTTGAAGCCATGTGTTTCATTGCAGCAGCAGCCATTGATTATCACAAAATAGTTTACTTTGATTGTTGGAGTGTAACTTCCAGAACAGGGTAAGATAATCAATTCAGCAGAAACAAGCAACAAGTCAGCAGAAATAAATACCACTAGGTGGTTACCGGATATCACTTGGAATCGTGTGATCACTTTCCAAAGTAAACTATTCGACCCTAATGCCTGGGTTACACGAATATATACTTGGGATAAGACCAAATGTAGTTACGAAATTAGGCACAATTCAATAACCCTTGCGCTTATAAGTGTTAATCGTTTTCTGTGTGTCTTTCATGCATAAACTGATCTCCTATTTACAGGATAATACTCTTAGCTAGTCAAATGGAATTATGAGTATTAATCGGCCCATTAATAGCCTCGTAATTATCCCCATTATAGCCGTTAGTGGTTACATGACCAATTAAACGTGGTCATTATGCAGTTGTAACTGCCACTTGAATAGGTCAAAGCCCGTTACAAGCAGTACTATCATCAGTACTTTCATAGCACTATCAGTGGATACACTACATCAGTGGAAACACTGATTCAGTGGAAACACCACTTCAGTGGAAACACTGCTTCAGTGGAAACCACAACTTCAGTGGTAACCACAAGCAGTACTTTCCAATAGCACTACCAATACAAACCACTTTTAGAGTCAGGATGTTCATGGACCTTATGGGTGTACACTCCGTACCTCCTAACCCATTACAAGGTGTGAACTAATCCCACAAGTGCACTAAATTTTCCAACATTCCCCAATTTTAGAATTATCAAAACTATACATTTGTATAAACTTAACAATTAATAATAATACATCAACAATAATCCATGACAAACATGCACGTTCTCATGGATTGAACATAACAATTATTCACGTTGTCACAAGATTGCATACAAAAATACATAACATAACATGTTAATCCTAGGGTTCCTAATCAAATTAAATAACCAAAACCAAGCCCTAAAAAATCAATAGGGCAATCGGGCCTAATAAAAAACTAGGGATTCGATTTTTAAAACCCTAACAAATCGACAACATGCATAAACACAATTCAAGATTCGTTTTTTATATGCTTTGGTAATTAATTACACATTATCCAAGGCTCGCGACGCCACTGTTGGAATTATATAACATGACAACTCATAATTATAAACAATAAACATCAAAGTAACCATGCAGAAGCGTATAGATCATATAACATGTAAATTAATTAACCAAACATGCAAGTATGCGTACTTTTTTGATTCTAGCAAAACAAGAATCAATTCTTCAATAATCAACAAGATGAACCCTAATTAGGGTTTATGTGGATTATATGAATTACCCCTTATCGTTTTGTAATTCAATCCAAGATTCAAATAATAGTGTGTTTGAATCACGTTCTTCTACACATGTACTAATACTAACGTTATGCAAGTAAAGAACACAAAATAATTTGTTTTTCAAAACAAAACCAATCGAAACCCTTAGAGGGTGTCTGTTCGACCGGCCACAAAAGGAAAAGAGGAGAGAAAACAAGGTTAGGGTACAATGTGTGTACAAGTGTAACAAATAATGAACCCCTACCCTTGTTTATATAGTTAATGAAACTTAGTGTCCAAGTTTTGTTTGGATTGGGTAATCCCAATACCAAACCGATCGGCCCTATTCACAAGAGGGATCCGGAACCTTCTTGACATATAATTTCATTCTAGTCCTTCTCTTTTGAACTTAATGGTCGTTAGTCAATTGTCCATTAATTACTAACGGTCATTAAACATTTTGTGTATATAATAATTAAATATAACCTTTTATATATAATTATTATTCATTAACTCTTTATACGTAAAGTGTGCAATCTCGTGATCTCGAGTTCGATCCTAACATACGACTAGTTATTTATGTCCATAAGCTAACCGCCCATACGGTCAAAATAAGTATTTTTGTAAGCTGAGCTGGGTAAGTCCTTTGTCATTTATTTGAAAACTTTTTGGTATATTATCAATATATTTTTCTCTGGCTTATAATAATTTAGTTGGTTGAATTGCTGATAGAATTTTAAGTATTGATTAAAGGGAAATGATATGGGTACATAAATTTAAGCTTAATTTTAGGCCTAAAAACAAGTGTCATCATCTTGATTTTAGGTCTCCGTATCATTTTTGATTAAATTATCACTTTGTAGGGATAACTTAATTATATTCTTCTATGTGATACTCAAATGAATAAATCGTGGTGTAATGAAAAAGAAGGATGGCATTATGGGTGGCGACTGTGAACGTGTCTCCATGCGTCTTCATGCTCAAGAGCTCAAACATCGGTACAACATGTTGATCAATAAGAGGGTACCTTTAATCCTTCTACCATGTTTTTGTTTCCTAAAATTTTTACTTTTTGTTCTTCGTAGATTTTGGTGAAATTGTTGATGGTAAACTAATCAAAAACCATACTTGTTTATTATATTTGATTCTGTAAAAAAAGACTTGAATCGCCCGATAGTTTCTTTGCCTCACCTAAAGTGCATAATTGCATATATAATTTGAGTTTTTGCGGTTTTCAACAATCTTAATGGTCTTCAACGTATGTATAGCAGTTATTTGTTCACGTCCAGATTTCATTTGATAGCATTATGACTATTTTATGTTAAAATAAATTGTGTCACATGGTGGCCATAATTTCCCAAATACAATACTTCTACTAGTATGACTTTTTCAAGTGTTAAACTTTAACTCTACTCATTTGTTTTAACTTTTCACCAAAGTACATTAGTTCTTTTAATAACCGATGGAGTTGAAACTTTGTATTATACAATTCACCTTTAAAACTTTAGAAATGTTGGACGGAATTTTGTTGAGTGCAGATAGGGTATGCAGAGTTTGTTTGCATAGTTAGATCGAAAATGGCCTTTCAGGAATTGGTGTTTATGGATTGCGCAAAATGGCATTAAATCGTAAGGCAGTAGGTCATGTGTTTTTTCCCTCTTAAGAAATTGTTGAGTTCTTTTAGTTTAAAATCTCTATGGGTCATGATTTCAAAATAAAATTCACCTGTGCGACTATAGTAGTCATCTAAATAATTTGGTTTGCCTTTTTAGCGCAAATATGATATTATGATGCTTTACTATATGGTATAGAGGAAGGGGTCATAACTTGCTAAGATCGATTAAGAAGTTTTCTTTTTCCTATGATGTAATTTGTAACCACTTTTTAGTTTCAAAATCATGAGGATTTTCAAGTTAACATTTTGTAAACAGACTTTGTTTTCGATTATTAATAATAGATGATGATGATGACTTTTGCAAGAAGATTGTGTAGAAAGGAAAATAATTATTGATTCATAATTTTGGAGACATTAGTTAAGCTGGCGGGACTTAATGTTCAAGGTAGAGTTTAATGGTTCAAGCAAGTTTATAGTTTTCTCTTTGATCTTGAGTAATTTTGTGTTTGTATCAATTGTAATAACACTGATGCTTTTTTTTCTTCAATTTTTGCAGTGAGAAAAGACGTAAACCAAGATACTTCACCTAATATGTCGGTGATGTGCAAGGAAGTAGAGTTAAATTGACCGAAGCGATATCCAGTGGTGATGATCAACATGTTACAGAAAATCGTCCAACTATACTACGAATGTACTTATTATTATAAGTAGTTGCTTTTGAATAATTTTATTTTGTTGTGCATAGTCTCTTGGCTTTTCACTTATATAAAAATGGTCACATTATTTCAACAATATTGAAGTAGGATCACTACAACAAAATGTGGCTAATGCAACATTTTATTGGCAACACTTTCTAAAAGTGTTGCCTTTTAGAGGACATTAAAATTTAAGCAACATTTGCAAAATAAGTGTTGCTGTTATAGATGTAAATGCAACATTTTTGTCAAAAGTGTTGCACTCCTTTGTATTTGGTCCTCAAGTGGTAATCACGGGTCAGTTTGGTGGATCTGGGTGAAGATTCAACAGTGGCGTAGGTTCAGGAGGTGGAAATAGTGGCTGCGTTGCTACATGATCCCTTAATGGTAAAAACTAGGTAGACTAAATCTGTGAGTATTAAAAAAATGGAAATAGGAAACTGTTTCTGCATTAACGCCTGTATAAGGTCTACATTGGACTAACTGCTGATCTAATGTCATCCTCGATTAACATGTATTTTTCGAGTCTTGAAATATGTCGATTGTTTATTTGAATACAAAACGAGCTAATTTACTTAATTGTTTGTTGGTTTATTTTCAGGTTCAAATAGGAGCATCGCCAGTCTAGGGGTGTCAATCGGGTCAACCCGACCCGATAAGCCTCTATCGGGTCGGGTTGAATCGGGTTTGACCTTTAGAAATATAACCCGCAACCCGACCCTATAAGCAATCGGGTTATCGGGTTCGGGTCTTATCGGGTCGGGTCGGGTTGTACACCAATAACAAGCCTATAGGCTATCGGGTTTATCGGGTTGACCCGACCCTATAAGGCTATCGGGTTTATCGGGTTGACCCGATAAACCCGATAAGCTAAGTTGGACCCGAATCAACCCGACCCTATAAGGCCTTATCGGGTTCGGGTCGGTTTCGGGTCGGGTCGGGTCGACCCATTTGACACCCCTAATCGCCACTATATAAGGTTGAGAGGAAGTTAGGTGAAGGTGGATTGTTCAGGTGTTTGTACATCATGTGTTTTTGTTGGAACTGATGGTATATTAGGTCCGTGGGCCAAGGAGGTAATTTTGTACCTAAGAATCACGCTACAAAGCAATGAGAGTATACTTATCTCTGAAACTAGATTTTGTCTAATATGTTTTTTCTACTTGCAGAGATTGAGGGGTGGGTGAGAATGAAAATGAAATATTGCCTGCCAAACGACGTTGTTTTCGTGCGAACTTAAATCCCTTACAAGTGAGTTGATAATTTATTACTTTTGTGATTACTATGCATAGTTTACCCAGGCCCGTATCTTGGCTGGGCAACCACACCAAGATTGTGGTTGCAGCCATGGCGGGTGTTTGTTAACGTCGCTATTTTTACAAAGATCTGAGCATAAAATGCAGGTTATATTCCTGCTGCTATCACAAAACCATTTCTCTAGCAGCTTTATTCACATGATCATGCTTTTAACTGTAGCTGTGGTCGTAAGTTTTGATTTTATAGGATGCTATAAGCTCTATATAAGTTGTAGTCATAGACCGTGTATACGTTGTAGTCATAAGTGAGTCATGATATGTCTAGAAATTATGTATAAGTTGCGGTCATAAACTGCAGATAATGAATTGCTTAAAGTTCTTGCTTATCATATGAGTTTTGTTTATTAGTAGAGCCCGTTTAAAAAGAGGGTGATATTTTTGGATTTTATTGCAGACTCTGATTTTCGGACTCGGCCTATGGGAATCGAAGCAGGTAAACAGGTTTGTCAAATCATATATACGCCCGCGGAAAGGTCAGTTTTAATCATCAGTTGTTTCGTTTGTATAGTTATAAATCATTAGATTCTGAATTATAACTAACAGATCTCACTTTCTGAACTTCAGATACAGAGACGAAAGTAAGTTGGGGATGTAGGATCCAAAACAATGCTATAACAGGTTATTTGCTAACCAGGTTGTACCTAAAAAGATGGGTCTCGGTTATACTTTTAATGTGATTACTGTGTTTCATTTTTCAGCTGTCATTGATATGACGAGGATTAACTGGATTTTAATTGCAATTTTTCTTCTTGCACGTTACTGGAAAGACTCAAACGCGACGGAAAGATGAAGGTGCATTTTTGTTACCTGTTTCTAGCTGAATAAGAGCATGATTTACCGACACATATGACACTAACTGATCATATGTGCTGCTTAGAGGGTCTTTGTATGTGTGTTCTAGGTTTAGTAAATCAAAGTCATTGTATGCTACTTAGAGGAAAGTACTATGTTGGTCTATGGACAATGGACACATATGATTTAAAAGTTACTTCGCTGTAAAAAGTAAGCCAGATCCGTGCATATATATGCTACTCATACATATCATTATTTTGTTCGTGTTTAAATAGTGTCTTTCAAAATGGGTATGTGTGCAATTATCCATGCATATGACTCCTTTATCATGTATTCACAGGTTTAAAGGTTTATGTAATTTGGTGTAGTGGTATGACTAACTTATTTTATCCGTTTGCAGAAATTTGTTGCAGGAGTAGATACTAATACAGTGATGTTGATGCCTGCAAGGGCCTCTAGAGTGGTAAACCAAGTCGCAATACACGCTGCTACAGTAGGGCTATATACTGACCCAAGAGAGGTATGAAATTTTTGCTGCAAATGTTGTTATTGTTGTACATTAACTTAGGCATAAAATAATATCTCATTCCTGGATTGTGGCTAATGGAGATAACGGTATATATATATATATATATATATATATATATTTTTTTTTTTTTTTTCTTTTTTCTTTTTTCTTTTTGTAAAGGTTGTGGTATATATGTGTAGTATGTTAGGATGTGTTGTTGATAATGGATGCAAGGTGGTACTGTGACGTTCCCTGCTCTTGAGTTGGTGGCGAACCCATCATTTGTCTCAATAGCGTAAGTACTCCAAAAAAAACCTTTTTTATAATTTACGCTGCTCATTCTTAATAGACGATCAACACATTTGTGAATCAAAATATTAAATTGCAGCGTCGATTGATCTGGGGTTCATGTGCTGCTAACTAGGACGCCAAATAAAAAGGTGACAGCTTATTTCACTCATTCGTTAGTTCTAAAATAAGGGGGTGTTTGGGACTTATTATTATTAGACTATGAAAATGTAGTGAGTAGTGTTTTGGTTTGGTCGTGTTACAATAAGCATAAGCTGTTCCGAAAAGCCAGCTTATATAAGCTTATAAGCATAAGCTTCAAAAGTACTCGAACATAGAGTACTTGATAACGTGGTGAAATAATTATGTACATGCAGTGTAGTTTCAGTTTGTATCTTTAGTTTTACCTTTAGAATAGTTAAAATCTAGTTAAAAATATGCTTGTTGTTAGAATAACTTAACTGCATCAGTTGGAAAAAAAGGTGACAAAAGGTATTGTCTCAGCTTATTTTTAAGCTGTGCAGAGACCTGTAGCTTATCCCCAGTTAACATGTTGTGCATCCCCACTATTCTAACTTCATGTTTGTAGCTGCACCTCTCTTGGAAGTTCACTGTGGAGCTTATCAATAAGCCAAAAACAGGTCACCCTTTTCATCTTTAGTTTTTTTTCTTTACTGATCTTTACTCTTCAACTGCTTATTAGGTTAACTTAGGTATCTTAGCTTAGTTCAATTCATAATTAGTCACTTAGGTTCACTATAGTGCTTAATAGCTTCCTTTATTGCTTATGCTCCCTAACTAGTTAGCTTAGGACCCCTCTTAGTTAGTTCACTTGACAAACTGCTTTTCCACTTGCTCATTTGCTTAAATCAGTTGAAGGTAGCTTATTTTCTTTATAAGTTACTTAATCTGTCATTTGATTGCTTAGCTAGTCTTTTTAAATTGGCTAAACTTTTTTTCTGGCCTAATAATCTAGGAATGATTGAAGAACTACAAGGCTCCTGAATTTGGAAATGAACCTAGATCTTCCTTTGGTGGCTGTGATGATCGATGGACACCATAGACTTTATGGTAGAAGTGTTACTAGTATGTTGATAGAGAAGGTGAATGGGGGTGAGAAACTGAAGATCAGTGTGACAAGTTAGTTGAAGTCGCGGTGCAAAGGCTTATAAAAAATTACCGCATGGAGTTGTTCGAGAGCTTTTAACATGAGTTATCTTCTAACTTTTTTACAGGTACATAATCATCAGCCTTATTCTATTCGATACTTCAGCTTGCAATAGTATAAGTGACTTTAACATCTAGCTTGAGTTGAAATTAGTTGCATGCTGATGTTCAGAATTGTGAATAAGAAAATTAGATAGGACCATATTGTTCACCAGGTATGCTATTGAAACGAGCATCAGGTCTATCGCATATCTTGATCTTAGTATAAATATACTTAATGATGCTGCATTTAGAAAACCAGTAATTTAGAAACGAAATTTCCATTGCTCACTTTTGGATATTACGGTTCTACAATAAACTTTCTTGGGCTATTGTTTCATAATTTTCTACTTATGATGTTGCTATCCGCTCTAGTGATTAATTTTGGTGCTGATCGATGACATGGATACAAAGGAGTTTCTATTGGATATAACAAGCACTGTTAAGTTGAATACAATTGTTTTCAAAATGGTAGCTAGCATTTTCTTTCACATACCGAAGAAAAGTACTAACCGTATTCTTTATCTATTTATATGTGCCAGCGCGAGGCTACATTATTTTGACGTATAGAAAGCTGTGAGTGGTGATTTGCAAAGATGAAGACAAGATTTCAAGATTTGGAAATTCGAGAACTCCCTCTTTGTTATATAGACAGTTATTGTTAGTAATGTTACATAGGACGAATTTGTCAAAGTACAATTGCGTATTATCTTGTATTTTGCTTATTGCTAGTGTAAAACTGAAGATTATCAATTTATAAGACTTTGGGAACAAATGTGTAACATCTTATCTATCATTGCTATGAGAAATAAAAGTGTTGCAAATTATTCCAAAATCAATGTTGCCTTATATGCTTGGAAATCAACTAGAAAGTGTTGCACTTAGAAGTATTAAGTGTTGCATTAGTGTTGTTAAAATGAAAAAGAAGTGTTGTAATAGATGATGGAAGTGTTGCACTTGATGCGTAGAAGTGTTGTCATTGGTCGGTGTTCTATAATGAGAAGTGTTGCACATAAGTATCAAAAGTGTTGCAATTTAAAAGTGTTGCATTTGTAAACACGAGCAACACTTTGACATAAGTGTTGCACATTATGGCGAAAGTGTCGCTTTAGACCTAAGGCAACGGAGCCTAAGGTAGCACTTTAAAAAGTGTTGCACAAGGCATTATGCAACATTTTAAAGGCCTAATACAACACTTTACGAGTGTTGCTTTAGCCCCATTTTTTAGTAGTGGATTTAGACCTTATTCATGTACTGTAAAAAAATTTCGTCAAAGTATATATATATATATTTTTTACCAACATAATTGTGTCTGTAACTTCAAGTAATTACTTACATTGTTCGTGTTGAACACGGTTTTTGATCTAGTTTGTTAATATAAATCAGTTTAGCTAAAAAAACGACTGTTGGGTATCTCAAGTTTACGGTTTTGGTTATCTTTTATCACCCCAACTTTTAACTTTAGTTGACAGTTACAAATTTGCAACATCTGGAAAGTTTGGGGGCAGATTAGAGTAGAGTTTACAAGACATACATCTAAATAATAAAGAAAAAGTCAAAGCATTTTTGGGTGCATAGTAGCCTTCCACTTCTATAGTTTTACGATTTCTATGGTTTGAAGTTTGAAGAGTTCCTGACAACTTTAAACTCACACAAAACATACAAACATGTTTTCTCTATCATAATTTACAAACACCAAGTCTCATGCTGATCAGATTCATCTAGCATAAATAGAGAATGGAGAGTTACCTAAAGGAAAATTTTGACGTCGAGCCCAAGAATCCGACTGAAGAAGCGTTGAAGAAATGGAGATCAGCTGTGTGGCTTGTGAAGAACCCTCGTCGAAGGTTTCGTATGGTGGCTGATCTTGCCAAACGGGCTGCAGCCGAGAAGAAACGAAAGAAGATCCAGGTTTGATATATTTTTCTGATAAATAAATTCGTTAGAATATACTGTATATGCTGTATGATTTTAGCGTTAAAAAACACGTGATAACAGATATTAGAAACGATTGCCTTGCCTCATGGATCGTATGCTATTCTACATGATCAGTTGCATGTTCATGTTCAAAATTACGAATCATCATATATAGTAGTTATATTGATACGACGTCTTTAATTTCTATGTAACTTCGTATGTGTGTGTTTGTATATATATATCAACGCATGTATTCACATAAACGCAAAAAGAAAGCATCAAATTAAAGGCCACAAAATGATCAATAAGTTGCTTGAAGGAATTAGCACAATGATCATTACGTAATTGTTCAATTTCTATTCAAGGGTTAGACGGATGATATCTAGTAATAGAGTCTGAAAATCAGCGTAACCAATTATCAACGTCTTCTACAATAAGCAACAAAGTAATACATTTTTTTGTTAAATTACCATAACTTCTCTCATTTTTTTTACCATAACTTTGCTCTTTAAGATTATTCGACTAGAATTAGATGTATATTTATTCATTTAGATTCATCTTTTATCGTTTCAAAGTGACTTTGAAGTAAAAAATATGCAAGTAGCACTAGAACTACATTTGACATTTGGAGAACGAAAAATACATATGATTCATCTAATTTGATGAAATACATTAAATATATGTATATGCATCTAATTTTTAAGCTAAAAAGTACACTATGATGCATTTAAATGAATAGAGATACATCTAATTCAAGTTGGTGCATCTCGAATGTGTAATTTTATTTTCGCATCCTTATCATTTAAAGTTTTCTTCTCATGTTTCAACATGAGAAAGTTGGCATTGTATTTGTTAAAAAAAAAAGTGTGGCGTATCAATCAGGACATGCACAGAACATGCTGGCCAAACCTTATAAGCCCTGTATAAACGTAACTTGTCTAGATTAATTTTTGAATTTTATAGTATATATTGCTCTAGATTTAATTCAAGCAACATTTGATATCTTATTTCATTTTCTTATTTGATTTTTGTCCCTTGCTCACTTAGCTTCAAGCCATCTCATTCGTTTATGAAAAAAGTGTTGCTACATCAACACATTTTCTCATAACATCAGAATTTTTCACAACACAAAAAACACTCATCCCCCCTATAACACTAGATTTTGGTGCCGTCGTGCACCTCTGAACCCTACATATTTTATTTTATTTTTTATTTTTATTTTTTAAATAAAACAAAACATTTAACTAAAATTTAAATTTTATTAATTAAAAAATACATTAAATAAATAAAAAGGGCAACACATAAAAATAAAAATACATTAACTAAACTACTTTGGTCCAAAATATTTGAGACGGATTTGGCAAAAGAAAAAATTAAATAAATAAAACATTACGTACTAAAACTAAAAACATTACATAAGAAAAATATATATCTTGTCCAAAAAAAGGTTAAGTTATAGGAGGCCCAAATTAATATTTTATTCGATTTGAATACAGGAGGCCCAAAACTAATCGTATTATAAGCCGCCTAAACCTAATTTTACTCATCTTAACCAAACTCTATATTGCAGCCACCAAAACTTAATTTTACTCCCTTTAACATTTCTTTTTCCTTTCTTAAAAAAAATCAACTTTCTTCTTCCTTCAGCAGTTCCAAGACCTGTAACAACAACATAAAACACACATAAAAACACACAAACACATCACAGAAAACAAACACATCACACAACACACAAAAAAAAGAGAAAAAGGAAAATGCGGCAATAATACGGGAAAACGCGAGCACCGGTACCCTCTTGGCGCCGTCAGGTGGCGTTTTTCGGGACCATTTGAGCTGGTCGTGACGACTCAAGACGCGAAAACGTGAGGTCCAGTGTGGTTGTGGCGTGCTCGTGTCGCATTTTCTGGGAAAGCATCAGGATACCCTCCCCTCTTAGAGTAGTATGATGCTAAAATATTGTGGGATTGAGTCGTTGAGATATAAACAAAATACGGGGAAATTGCAAAAATCATCCTTGTACTTTGGCAAAAATGCGAGAGCATTCCCTACCATTTGATAAGTGTAGAGACTGTCTTTGTGGGGAACTGTCGGCTGCAAATTTAGTCTACATACCTTTATCTTCTTCATCCTTAACTTTTTATTTACGAAAGTAGTTTGATCATTTCACTAAATTCCACACATTCCGGTCTTTTCACTTTCCAAATAGTAGGGACTGCACCATAATTTAGCCAAAGTATAAGGATAATTTTTGCAATTTACTTAAAATATTCAATTCCTTTATTTGTCAAATAATCTTCTGAAGCTCGAACTAAAACCTCTTTTGTAAAAATCAGTCCAGGCGGCCGATTAATCCTTGTATAATCGTTGATCGCTCACTAAGCGCCTTGATTTATTATAATCGGCCTATTTAATCGGTTTGGTCAAAGATCGCTTACAATCGGTCGACAAACCGATTAATCGGACAAAATTGGTCTAATCGGATTAATCGGATAAAATAGCTTAAAATTGGTCAACAAAATCGCTTAAAAACCGGACAAAATCACTTAAAAATCGGTCCACAAACCAATTAATCGGATAAAATCGGTCAAAGATCGCTTAAAATGGTCAACAAACAGAGTAATGTCTATGTTTGACTTTGAACTTTGAAGAATTATGTATTATATTTATATTTGAACACTTGAAATATTTGAATTTTGATGTACTATGCGTATCTCATACATATAATATAATATAATATCTAAAATTATAATTTTAAACATAAAAATTTCAATCCGATTAATCCTCGATTAATCTCCGTTTAACCTATTAATCGTTAAGCCCTACCCGACTGTCTCACTAGCGCCTAGCGATTTTTACAACCTTGACAAAAACATGTGATATTTTCTGATAGAAACCTCATAATCTATAATCTCGAGGTTAACTTACATTCCCTTCCCCTTCCATGCACGGAATTCGAACTCAAGACCTAAGTGCAAGTAATAATAATAATAATGATAAAAAAAATAAAAATATAACTTTTAATGTAACAGATGAACCGGTATATAACACCAAATTTACAGATATATATATTTTCAGCTTCACGAAAGAAATCTATACAAAGATTCTGTATTTTTTATTTCTTGTTGTGGAGCTGGAATGCTTCTTGTTTATGGTAAGAGCATAGTGTCTTGTTTGTTACGTTGTTTGTTTGTTAAGAGGTTTTGAGTTTGGTCCGTACATCTAAATCTGAATATGTGGTTTAAAATTCTGAATCTGATTGCAACTTAATGTGAATAAGAGCAAAGGGGCTTTTGAAATTTAAGCCTCTTAGCCAAATACAGCCATCATTTTAACACCAAAGAACATAATACAAAAAAATACCATTTATCATAACACCAATAATACCACCTTTCGGGACTCACCTTTTTTAAAAATTACAATTTACAAATTCTACCCTCAACAATTTCATTCATTAAACAATCTAATACTTCATTAATAAAATTAAACATTACAATACGAAATAAAAACGTTACAACTAAAAAAAATACGCCTAAAAAATTACGGAAAAAAAGTACGAAATAAAAAAACCACTACGAGTACATAAAAAAAGTTACGACATAAAAAATACAATAAGTAAATAAAATAAAACTATTCAGGTAGGGGTGGCAAATTATAATTTTCGGCGATTTTCTTTTTCTTCATTTCGATCCAAAACGCAGCGGCCGGATCTATCTCTTTCGTGTTAAGACCGAGAAATTTAAATTCTTCTAAACGCATTATCGTCCGGTCTTTCTCTCTAGCCGCCTCTTATGCCTCTTGGGCCGCTTCCCGTCTAATTCGAAGCTCGGATGACATAGCTTCCAATTGGCTTGACAAACTTCCCACGGTGCTCGTTCTGGTATTGGATTTTTGTTTTTTTCTGGCGCGTTGCTTTCCGGCCGGACGTGGTCGTATGGTAACGCAGCCCAACGCCGAGCTACGTCGTTACCACACCGAGTGCTCTAAGTGGTTAAGAAATCTGAATCTCGACTAATATAACATTGTTTGTTTTGTAAAGATATTTGAATATGTTATTAACAATCTTTATTAGGGGTGAAAACTTTCACCCGCCACAAAATATGACTTGACACTGACACAAAACGGGTTAGCGTTGTGGTTAAATGGATGGTCAACATGGTTAACACGTTTAATAACGGGTCGGATTTTGGTTGACATTCTCTACCTATCAAAACATGTTTGGGTTTTGATTTAATATTTCAATACGAATTGTCACCATAGTTATGATCATCTTGTACATCCATTATTTAACAAAAAAAATCATGCGATGATTTTCTTTAAATGTGCATTCTATACGAAAGCCAACTGGAAAAAGAAAAGAAAAACGACAACCAAATATAAAACATAACAAAAAAACCACATGAAAAAACAAATTCATGAGACTTTAAAAGCCGTTTAGATGCCTCTCAACATTTAATTATCTTTTTATATACAGTCACTTTGATATACTTTTGAAAAAAAAATGGTCGTTTTTTTCACGTTTTATTTTCTGTATTAAAATTCGCATGAAATATCACATGTTGTTTAACACTAATATCAAAGTTCAAATGCTAACATCTTTACTAAAATGACATAATTGTTTGTCTATAGTCGAAGACTTTTCTTGTTTTTTGCAAAGAAAAACACACATTCATAACTTTTCAAGCATATATCACACATTGTATTCAAATATAGATTAAAGCAGTTTATTCGTGAAACTTCTATAATCACATGTGAAAATAAAACATGTATTAAAAATCACATGTGATTGAGATCACGTGTGGTTAAAAACACATGTGATTTTAAATTTTATTCAACTTTAATGAACTAACTAAGCTAATCTACAGTTCGAAATATAATATGTTCTATATAATTGGAAAGCTATAAATGTCGAGATTTCAAAAAAATGGTAAAACTTTTAAAATATTGTAGAAAAAGTTATGTTCATTTTATTACATGTTAGATATTCGAATATTCAAATTGGTGTTTAATCATATATGTTTTTTTATGCAAGTTTCAACAACGAATAAAAAAGAAGACTAAAAGATGAAAAAGAGTTGTCGAAAGTATATCAAAGTGTCCGTCTATTGAAAGATAATTGAATATCCGTCGTGATGATTTAATTTTTTTCACTTAACAATTAACGGCTTAGATGATATTAATTTTTGAATAAGAAAAGACAAAGATGGGTGTAAATGAGTTTGTTATCTAATATAAAATATTAGCGACTATAGTTGATCTTTTGAGATGTAAGTTAAACTTTTGGTATGTAAATGAACTTGAATAAGTGATTTATAGTAATATGAGAATATAAGATAACTTCAAATAAATAAAAGAATTAAAAAAAAAGCCTTTCATCATGAAGCTTTTTGGTTTTTTTTCCTTCACATTTTGAAGCTTTTTCTTAAAATTAAGAGCCTAGCTCATATACCCAAATAAAGCCTCTTTTTCCGAGATTTATTTTTTCAAAAATAAAATGATATTTAGCTCTAAAAAGCTTGTTACCAAACTGGCACATTGTAAATTTAAAGGTGGTAACAAATTGTTGAACAACGGATCAAACCTAAATCCGACTCAAATTGAAAACCGATTTTGAGTAAAACGTGAATCGAGAATCGAATCGAAGTTAACCTAACGAAATCGAAATCCGACCGAAGTTAACCTAACGAAACAGGTTTAGATAGTTTGGGTGTATTTTATTAGTTTTAAACCAAACCGAACCGAGAAAACCAAAACCGAAAACCATAATTATATAAAACCGAAAACCAAACTGGATAAGATTGGTTCGGTTCATTTCGGCCCTGTTCGGCTCGGTTTGTATGTTCGGTTTGGTTTTTGGTTTATTTTGCTTGACCCTAGTAACAATTAGCTCTGAAAACTAAAAAAAATATGCATATTCAACATACACAACTTAATCATTTATTTATTTTATTTTATTAAACAACTTAGGGCCCGTTTGGTATGAGGTAGTGTCTTTTGGATTTGGGTTAGAATTAAAAAACCCATGTTTGTTTCAAAAGTTCATTTTGTAAGTTGGTGTTCATGCCCAATGGCCCCACAGATTTGAAATACCGATTACTTAGCCAGGATTAGAGTATTCCCTGGGACCCATTGTCTCTTCTCTCTATCTCTCTCTTATCTCTCTCTTAATTTTGTTTAAAAATAATTTAAATAATAATTTATTTATTATATATTGTATTTTATCTTTTCTATATTAATTACAAATCCTAATCCAAATCTAAATCTAAATCCAAATCCAAATCTTAATCATAAACCCACCTACAAACCAAACGGGCCCTTAATGAAGTTTGAATACTGTGCAGGTGAGACCTATACCTACAAAAATATATTAAAAATAAAAATATTTGTTAAAACCAAATTATTAGGTAAAGCAGTAAAAGTGTGAAACTAAAACAGCTTTACAAACATACAAACGAGAATACACACTTGACAAAATATTCTAACCAACCTCAATATCCATCACGACTTGAAAGATATTAGGAACATTTTGTAAGTATTTAACTATTTATCATAGGATCGACGAATTAAAGATTTTTGACCGGTCTACATTATTAATTGTAGACTTTTTTTTTTTTTTTTTTTTTTGAAAGGTGAATTTTTTATAAAGTGCTTCGTGTCGTGGTTCGACAGCGGAAGGTCTAGACTACGTTGTTTAAACTGGGTCCGTGCTAGAGAGCTCCCTAGAAGCGGAAATGCCTATTTCAAATTAGGGGTGGCAATTTCTGACCCGACACGAAACCCGACCTGAAACCGACACGAAAATTAACAGGTTCGGGTTGTGCTAAATAGATTCTGGGTCAGGTTTGGGTTGACCTATCTAACCCGTTTATTAAACAGATCAGGTTCGGGTTGGGAATAAAATAAGCGGGTCGACCTGCCAACCCGTTTAAGAATTTTTTTCATAAACTCAAAATTATTTATATTTTATTATGCGGGTTAAATGTGTTAAACGGGTCGACCCGACAACCTGTTTAACTCGTATAATGTGCCAACTTTTGTATATAAAAATGGTTAAATGGGTCAACCTGAAACCTGCTGAACTGATTCAACCAGTTTAACATATTCAACTCGTATAACCTATTTTACCAGCCAACCCAAGTATATATATACGGGTTAAATGGGTTAGGTTCGGGTTATGTCTAAACAGGTTAGGGTTGACAAAGTTGACCCGATGATTTAAATGAGTCAGGTTTGGGTTGGGATTTTCTGACCCGCCAACCTGACAACCCGAACCCGCCAACCCGAACCCGACCCGAATTGCCACCCTTATTTCAAATACCCGATGGGGGAAAACCCCCTTCTAATCACCCGAAGGCACGCCAATTAATAGGGGTAAACTCTTGCCTTTTCCAAGATTCGAACCTGGGGTTACCATGCCCAAACCCCTTTATTAAAGGACTACCTTAAAGAAAAATCCCTCATTCAAACCCCTTGCAGGATTTGAACTCAAGACCTCCTTCCACCAATAGCCCTAAGGACTCCCAAGGTTATAGTCAAGGTTTGCAAAGATGTATTAAATAAAGTCTTTGTAATGTTACTAAAGGGTGAGATGATCACATAAAAACTAAAGATATGATCAATATCTCAACCATTCATTTTCCATTAAATTAATTAAATTTATTTTCATTTTTATATTTAAAAGTTAAATATCTCACAAACCGTTAATAGTTAGATAAAACTAATTATATCATTGCGACAAGAATAAAATTATCTTTTTATAGAGATCCAATATTGTATACTTTCGACGAACTTATTTTTAACGTTTTTTTGCAGGTTTTAATATATTACACTATAAATGAAAATTTTAAAAATACTCTTTTGTGTTAACAACCCTAACCCCTAAACCTAAAAACCCTAACCCATAAACCCTAAAAAACCCTAAACCCTAAAAACCCTAAAACCCTAAACCTCTAAAATCTTAAACCCCTAAATACCTACACCCTAACCGTAAACCCTAAACCACAAGAAAGTCGGAAAAAAAATTCATCGAAAATATATGATATGTGATATCAAATTAAAGGTAATTTTATGTTTGTCGTGATGGCATGATTAGTTTCGTCTAACGATTAATGGTTTGTTAGATATTTAATTTTTTAAAATGAATGTGAAAGTTTATTTTATTATTTTGATGAAAAAATGAGTTGTTAAGAATGATTTATTTGATCTTTAATTTTTCTTTGATCTTTATTGAACCAAACTCGTGTTACTAATTGCAATTAACATTTTTAGAATATGCAAATGTGTATCTTTGTCAACCCATGTAAATTGGTCTGAAGCAACCAACGAGCCAGGTCCAGGCATGTCGCAATCTTTGGAAAGTTATGTGCATGGCATTTCCGTAATTAAGAATTAAACTTCATTTGAAATATCAACTAATTTAAACTTAGAAGACAAAACATTGTGTCTATACATGATCACATTTGCTTTCCATGGGGTTTTTGTTAGACAATGTGTACTTATTTATATATAGCAGGGTACTCGCACGTTGCAGCGGCGGACGTCACACAATTAAAATATTCAACGGAATTTTTTTTAGATCTATATTTTACAATACAATAGATATACGAACGACGATAATTTTAGTTTTGAATACTGTTATGCAATAACAAAAAAATTTATATAAAAATTGTAGATTATCCACGTGATGTAGTGACAATAATGAGTTGGTAGTAGGTATATTGTAAAGGTATGAGATAAAAGTAGTTGATAATAGCCCGTAGTCATAAGTTATCATTAACTAATAACACCATAACGACTTTTAAAAATCACTTACATTATACTAAGAAAAGTTAGTTCTCAAAAATAATGTTTGTTAAATTTGTACCACATAGATGGATGATACAAGTAAAATATTACTTATAAAGATAAAGTAAAAATAAATATTCAATAAATCATGTGTGTTTTATTAGTTTGTACAATATGTATAATAACCAATATTTTTCATATTAGGGGTGTTTTAAAAATAACATTTATTACGTATTTATTATTATGAACGTTTTTTTTCTTATATTAAATTACTTTGTATTTTTTTTATTATTTTTTTAAAACATGTCTAAAAAAAGTGCTTTAAAGTGTTGCAACAAATGTTATTATAGACGTACTTATTAAAATTTGCCATTATTAGCATGTGTTGAATCTTAATTTTTTAAGCCTTCCTTTTTAAGAATGTCCCAAATACTTTGTGATGTAGTATAGATATTTGTTCAGT
Source organism: Chrysanthemum seticuspe (assembly GCA_019973895.1). Taxonomy (NCBI): domain Eukaryota; kingdom Viridiplantae; phylum Streptophyta; class Magnoliopsida; order Asterales; family Asteraceae; genus Chrysanthemum; species Chrysanthemum seticuspe. Next base: position 186,145,667 of record BPTQ01000001.1, on the reverse strand, counting down.
TAATAGTCTTTAAATAATGTTGAACACTCTTTGCGTTTTCTTGGACTCCAATAAATTAATTCAAGTACCCACTAACTATTTGTAACTGAAATTAAGCTGATAATGATCAACCAATGTTGATCATTTTAGTAGTCCATTTTATCAACATTTTAGACTCATAAGAGTACGGTAATACAAGTGTTGTATTTGTTATGCACAACTCATTTGTACTTAGTCGCGGGTGTCTTTGTAATTGAGTTAACGTAATAAAATCTCCTATTTTGTGACTCATTCGACATACTATCATGGATATTTCAGTATGTAATGATTTCGAGATTTTAAAGGTCAGTTTTGGCTGTAGTTTCATTCCATATGTTTGAATTAGTCTGTTTACTAGCACATTTTCCGTCGGTTGACCGAAGTAAATCATTCAACAAGTTTGAAACATATGCATTTGGAGGCTTTTCACTATATAGTTTTTCAATATGGAAATTCATTGAATGTTTCTCATATGTTGTTTGTTTATGTAACATAATGACAATTTGTTTCTCTGTATATCAGGAGAAGATACGGATCGCTTTATATGTGCAAAAAGCAGCGTTGCAATTCATTGATGGTATAGTCTAAAACTTTATTATAAAAATAGAAAGTTCATATACATGTCATGTTTATTCCTTCTAAACTTTGTGCTTTAATTAGTACAGCTGCTAACCGAACTGAACATAAGCTCTCTCAAGAAGTCGCTCAAGCCGGTTTTGATATAGAACCGGAAGATCTTGCATACATAGTCCGGTCTCACAATAACAAGACATATGATTTCCATGGAGGACTTCAAGGACTTGCACGAAAAATAAAAGTCTCGTTAAGAGATGGTGTCCTTTCGGGTGATATATCTAAAAGGCAACAAATCTTTGGATTTAACCGGTTTGTTGAAAAGCCTTCGAGACCTTTATGGATGTTTGTATGGGACGCGTTGCAGGACATGACTTTGATCATTCTCATGGTTTGTGCTGTGATATCTGTTGGTGTCGGGATTGCAACTGAAGGGTGGCCTAAAGGTATGTACGATGGGTTGGGAATTATTCTATGCATACTTTTGGTGGTGGCGGTTACTGCGGTTAGTGACTACAAGCAGTCATTGCAATTCAAAGATTTAGATAAGGAAAAGAAGAATATAATCATTCAGGTTACACGAGACGGGACTAGAAAAAAGGTGTCTATTTATGATTTGGTGGTTGGGGATATTGTCCACTTGTCGATTGGTGATCAAGTCCCTGCAGATGGGATATTTATAGACGGTTATAGCTTATCAATCGACGAATCAAGCTTATCAGGTGAAAGTGAACCCGTTAACGTAGACAAAAAGAGGCCTTTCCTTTTATCAGGGACTAAAGTTCAAGATGGTTCGGGTAAAATGCTGGTTACATCTGTTGGAATGAAAACAGAATGGGGCCGATTAATGGTGACTTTAAGTGAAGGTGGGGACGATGAGACTCCATTACAAGTGAAACTCAATGGGGTGGCTACTATTATTGGAAAAATAGGACTCGCTTTCGCTGTGTTGACTTTTTTAGTGTTGACTGCTCGATTTATACTAATGAAAGTTGTTCGTGACGAGATGGGTATATGGAACATGACTGATGGCTTAGAGATTTTAAACTATTTTGCAATAGCGGTCACTATACTTGTGGTTGCTGTTCCTGAAGGGCTGCCATTGGCGGTGACACTAAGTTTGGCTTTTGCTATGAAGAAACTAATGAATGATAAAGCACTCGTGAGGCATCTTTCTGCGTGTGAAACAATGGGGTCGGCTACATGCATTTGTACGGACAAAACAGGAACTTTGACCACAAATCATATGGTTGTGACTCGACTATGGGTTGCTGGTGAAACAAAAGAAATTAAGAGTAAAGAAAAGCTAAGATCTACAATCACTGAGAAATTTCTAGCAGTTCTTTTACAATCAGTGTTTCTAAACACTAATTCCGAGATTGTTAAGGATGAAACTGGGAAAACCAACATAATCGGTTCTCCAACAGAGACTGCATTGTTGGAATTTGGACTACTATTTCAGAGTAATTACAATCAAGAATCCAAAAATGTGAAGATAGTCAAAGTTGAGCCTTTCAACTCGGTGAAAAAAAAGATGTCTGTGTTAGTAGCTCTTCCTAATGGTAAGATGCGAGCATTTTGCAAAGGTGCGTCCGAGATTATATTAAGTATTTGTGATAAAATTGTGAGTGAAGATGGAGATATTGTACAAATGTCAGACAAACAAAGGAAAGCTATAACAGATGTGATAAATGGTTTTGCTTGTGATGCTCTTAGAACGATATGTTTGGCTTTTCAAGATCTAGAAGCCGGTTCTAGCAGTGATGATATTCCAGAAAATAATTATACTATTATAGCAGTGGTTGGAATTAAGGATCCAGTAAGGCCAGGGGTCAAGGAGGCTGTTAAGACTTGTTTAGATGCAGGCATTATGGTTAGGATGGTGACTGGTGATAACATTAATACGGCTAAAGCTATTGCCAGAGAATGTGGGATATTGACACCGGATGGGTTGGCTATTGAAGGGCCGGAGTTTAGAGAAAAAACTGTTGAACAATTGAGGGAAATAATACCGAGACTTCAAGTTATGGCAAGATCATTGCCTCTGGATAAACATAAACTAGTTACTCTTTTAAGGAATGAATACAGGGAAGTTGTTGCTGTAACGGGTGATGGGACTAATGATGCTCCTGCATTGCATGAAGCAGATATTGGATTAGCCATGGGTATAGCTGGAACTGAGGTATGTATTTGACGTTGGCAGATTTTTTAATACTCCGTATATATTAGATGTGGAACTGAGGTATGGGTTATGTCGGGTATGTGTTCTCTCTAACGGATGAAACAGGTAATAAAGCTTAAAAACATATAAGGAAATGCGCAAAACCTCTAATATCTGTTAGTTCAGTTTGTTAAATTATTCTTAAGGTAATGTAATAATTATATGTGACACACTAATCTATAAAAACTCATAAAAAGGTTGAACAAAAAGTGTTTCGGGTCAATTCAACCGACCCATTCCAACCCAGGCAAAAAAATTACCCGTTACCTGCCTGATTTGCCCATTTTCGCACTTATAATATTTATATGATCTACCTGAGTGAGCTTATTTCTTTTTAAGAAGACATAATTAAAATAATGGGATTGGATATAATGTTTCACCAAATAGCTTATGAACTACATCAAATCTGAATAAAGTACATACGTAGGACTTTTGGACGAGCTTAAGTATTGACTATTTTTGATGCAATTTTGTTAATATTGTGAACTGAAACTTCAAAAGATTCATCACTACCAAAAAATAAGAGATTTTTTTCGTCTCCACAGGTTGCAAAAGAAAATGCTGATGTCGTGATTATGGATGACAACTTCAAGACAATAGTAGTCGTTGCTAGATGGGGTCGTTCGGTTTACATAAACATCCAAAAGTTTGTGCAATTCCAGTTGACAGTTAATGTGGTTGCACTCATGACCAATTTTGTTTCTGCATGCACATCAGGTCTAATAAACTAACCAACGTTTCTAGTTGCAACTTTTATTTATTTATTTACACGTTATGGATTATTTATCTTTTAAAGTACTATTTCAGGATCTGCTCCTCTTACTGCTGTCCAATTGCTATGGGTGAACATGATTATGGACACACTTGGTGCTTTAGCTTTGGCTACAGAACCTCCAAATGATGCTTTGATGAAAAGACCACCTATCGGGAGGGATGTTAATTTCATAACTAAGATTATGTGGAGGAACATTATTGGTCAAAGTAGTTATCAACTTGTGGTTCTTGGCATCCTTCAGTTTGATGGAAAAAGCATTCTTAATATAAATGGCCCGGGTTCCACTGATGTTCTTAATACGATGATCTTTAATACCTTCGTCTTCTGTCAGGTACTATCATCTCCATATGGTTATAATTCTGTCAGGTATGACGTGTTTCATGCGCCGTGTTTAGTGATCATATACCAGATATCAGAAGTTATGTTTAGAACCAAATATGCTGCAAAATGAACTAAGGGTCTGTTAGATAAAACATGATGATTTAGTGTTGAATACATAAATGACGCAAATGATTCAAATACTGTGGATGATTAAAAATTTATAGTTTCATATAACCATCTTTATGGTCTAGTACTGAATGAAATATAATTGTTTGACGACTGCTCTAAATTATACTCCTATATATGATCTAGAAAAAATTGGTAAAAGAAACATCTTTAATATGTTTGGACGTTTCCGTGGTCATGATTTTTATATCTAATAATTATTTTTTTGTTATATTTATGTCTTTTAGGTATTTAATGAAATAAACAGTCGTGACATGGAGAAGATAAATGTGTTGCAAGGTATTTTGGGGAGTTGGGTGTTCATGCTAGTCATGGTCTGTACAGTGACGTTCCAGATCATTATAGTTGAATTGTTAGGTACATTTGCATCGACAGTGCCATTATCTTGGAACTTGTGGTTTGCTAGCATTCTCATGGGTGCTATTAGCCTGCCAGTTGGAGCCCTCTTGAAATGCATCCCGGTTAAATCTTCTACAGACGTTGGTGTGTTCAAGCAGCATGATGGCTATGAACCACTCCCCAGGGGTCCGGACATGGCTTAAGGCTTCTTCTAACTATCTTCAAGTTTTTTATTATATATTCTTTGGTGAGGTTTGGTTTCATATTCTTAATACCTTCATGGTGAAGGGAGGGTAGAATAGAAGGGTTTCGGATTGGTTTGAAGTTTTGCATTGAGATAACCATTATATTATTTTGATTTGTTGCTCTTAATTTATGGTATTCTGGAGTATGTTATATTTACAAGATTTATGGAACTGCTTGGGAACTTGTATGCCTTGTTCCAATCGGACTTGATGAGGACCAAGCCGTCAATGGGCGGGTAATCAATCCTCTTATCAACTCAACGACAAAGGCTAAGGAAATTATACAGGATTAGCTAATGATGGTGATCAGTTTCAATAGTACAATACAAAGAGAATCATAGAGAAGCACGATAACATATAATCATTCATTCATACCCTTTAAGCACATTCTGTTTATATATCATCTTACTTCTCTTACGCATGTCATAATGACGTAATTACTACAATTTGAAAATAACAAGTAAAATGCTAGAAATTATAAAGGAAAAAAAAAATAGCTTGAACACCTACTTGTCTTGGGATGTTATTTTGGGTCAGGTACGTAATAATATGGATACAAACACGACCCCAACATAATTTGTATATTCACGTAGAATATTGTACGCATTGGCGCATTGTACCTAGTATCTTTCTTGTCTGTACCGCTGTGAGACAAGGAACATACATATGAATACGTTCTATTGACAAGCATATACACTGTGCTAAAACGCACCTGATACCTTGGTATCCCCTCTCTCTGGTCCAGTGGGACAACGATACTTGCATACCATCTATAATGTCACCATATGGTAGTTTCTTGTTGGAAAATCTATAAACATGAAAGCTCAAACAGGGGAAATATACGCCTACAAACTTAACAGTTGTCGAGAAATGAAGCGGATGCATAAAACGACAAAGATGGCCACATGTTATAGTCTCACTTCCAAATAGCATCTTACATGAGGAGCATAAGACCCAGAACAGGTGGTTATTTATTTTTACTTTTTTGCGAACGACCCAGAATGGGTATTAAACAGCCAAAAACAACTTTCTACACCATATACACTATGCACCCCATGCTCCATCAGACGCGTACGACGTACATCAATCCAAAAACACATGTAATTACACAAAACACCAGTGTTTTGATTCATGCCAAAGGTACACTTTATGACTATTCATATGGATAAAGAGTAATATGTTACTGTGTCAGGTTCAAGATATTTCAGTCATTTTATAAGGAGCAAAAGATCAACATGATACATGTCCCTTATCCAACTTCTGCCTCGCCCATCTTTAACAACCTAATCAATACATCTACGATCTATTCTCGAAAACCACTAACTACTTCAAAACGCATAACACAACTGTCTTTCCGGAATATAAGAAAATAGAGAGCAACAGTATTTGGATCCTTGTGTATTTTAGAAGGTACAAAGAAAGAAACCACTAGCTAAGGTTCACTTGGAGGTCTGCTAGAAGATGGTTCACACCCATTTCTTCGTGTAAATAATTTGTTTATATCTTCTGTAACCACATTACTCCTGCACCAAAGGTAAAAAACAAATGTGGGAAATGTCAGTATAGTGCATCAGGAAGAACAAAAAGTTATGCATCCTTCCTTTATTCCAAAATCAAATGAACTAATAATGTCAACATCAAAGTTAGAATATAATCTTACGGAGTACAATATTGGGAGTCTAGATACCTATGTTGAACTATACCATAATAAAGACTTCAAAGGGTGACAATACTAAACTAAGGATTAAAGATCTAGATACCATTACTAACAACATGCAAGATGCCTTGCAACAGGTCAAGACTAGAAATTAAACCACGGGAAGCACGGCATACGCTAACAAATTAAGATAGGTCTAACTGATGCATTATGATGATTGCTTGAGTTTAAAATTTTATCAAGCCTTAAAAGTGATTTTTTTTTTTTTTTTTTTGGGTAAAGGGTTTCCCCAGTAAATTTATTACTCCAAAAAACAATTAAGAACACCGAATGATAATTTCAAAGGTGCGTATTCATTAATAATAGTTGGACCCCTTCTAAACTTGATTTAACAATCCAAAATATAACAAATAGTCACTAGAACGCAAAGCAAACTCAACAAGAGTCACTAGAACGCAAGCAAACTCAACAAGAGTATTTGTAGTTCACCAGTAAGAGCTGAACTAATCTGCGGTAACTTCGTACCCATAAACGAGCCATATACAATTTAACAAATCAAACTTTAAAAACTGACTATTGTGATTACTAGTCGCAATAATCAGCGTCGAATGTTCGGATAAATGAGGCTAGTGTAGGTGTCACATAATCTGTTTAGATATTGGTTGCTGCAACATAAATGATTACCAATACAAAAAGAAAATTACCTAATTACCCCTTCTTTTAACCTAATTTCAGAAATTTTTACTGTCTCACAAGATGCATCTCCTTTTTCACAAGAATAGCGTTTTTGTTCATTTTAATCATTAAAATTTTAACATACATTTGCATTTCTCTAACACTATAACAGCTTGATCTGATTTTTTCAACATATGAAGATGATGCACAAAACACCATCTCCTATAGCATATTTTATAACAAGTGGTCATCTGATACTCACATAATCACTTTCAAAACGCACATCCAAACACCCCTTAGCAGGAATGCATAGCAGACAACATATAAAATAATATTATTTGATAGAGATTCTACCATTTTATATAAACATCATGCCATACAAACTCACCTTCCACTAAGCTGAGGTGGACGAAGAAGACCACGTGCTGTCTCAGGAACGTTTTTTGAATGAGGCAAGTTCCCTTTTGGAATTTTCCCTCGAGGATAAGAGGATGTCGATTCTTTTGAATCTCTTTTGCGTGATGCATTTTGAGCCATGGCAGCTGCAACTCGAGATGTGTGATCATAGCTTCCACTCGTATTGGATGGCAAAGTAGGTGAGTCCAGGAGAAATGATGCATCAGGTAATTTAAAGGTAGAAGGCTCTGGCTGCTTTATAGGATGGTTTGACTGTGGGACTGGCATCTTTGCTGCTTTCCTACACATGAAGAACCAATGAAGCATACGGAAAGCAAATAGCATTGTGTCACACGTCAAGATGATAAACATAAGAGAAGAAATATTTGATATTAAAAAAAAAACACTTAAATCCAACTCCATAGTGATAACAGTTATCGATACTAGAGGCTTTAGAAACTTATAACACTCCCAAACTCGAAATAAACTTCATACTATTATTTAATTATAAAAACTACAAACTCATTTTAAGGTGTCAGGGTGTGGTGATATGGGCTCAATAATAGCTTTTAATATCTTGAGAAGCTGAAATCAAGAAATGAGCAAGTAAATGGGCTAAAGTTCAATTCACAAATCTAAGATTTCCGCTTGCGAAGAGAGTAGAGTGTTTGGAGAGATAAATGAAAAATTGGTGAAAGAAACTTAATCTTTTGTTAATTTGTAGCAAGCAATATGAGATTTTGAGGCATGTTTTCACATAAAGGCTTTTGAAGAGATATTTTGGGAGTCGTAGATAATTTGGGGAAACTAGTCCAAATGACTGAATAAATAAGAGGTTGGGCAATCTATGATGGGGGTATGTATGTAAAACTCTGTGTGTGGTGTGTAATACTACGAAAACGGTTGTAAGAACTGTGAGCAAAATGGGTGGCAAAGTAGAAATCGCAGCAAAACAAACCTGACTGCACTGCAGGGTTAGCATAGGCTACGCTGGATTGTGTTTTTGTTTTTGAGCAATTACCTATGACGAGGGACATTCCATGTTGTCTAGGTAGACCAGCAACAAAGCACTAGCATAGCAAACGAGCAAAACATAACCAAGAAAACATTTATGAAAAACATGGATGTACGTTTTACGACTGTGTATGAGATCTATTATTGGAGAAGCAACACCGGAATATCATTATTCACGTCAAAGTGAGTTTTGTTCTGGTTAGGAAGACTGGTTACATGCCAAGAATATATTATAATGTATAAACATATGGATCATGTGTCAGAGTGTTATATTTTATCTTTTACCTTGATAATGCAAAGACAATGTCGAATTGTCGATAATAGCATAGCGATTGTTACTTTGCTAGGAATACATATTTGTTATTCTTTGTAAGCGCTATAACGGAACAGGGTGTCTTCCAAAGTTTTCTATGTAAACAGCTACTTATATTATTATCAGCGGTGTCTTATCTTAAGAAACTATATTTTACATTTATTTCATGTTGCAGTATAACTACTCAAGGACAATCCATCTTTAAAGGTTGTATAATAAATTTAGCTTGGTCAAATGATGTAAACGCGTAAGTACATATACAGATTGGTAATCATGATAGATATAAAACACGTTACTTAAGAATCCCTTCTCGTCTTCCTCGTTTTTTATTCTCTTAATAGCACTTACCAATATTTTCTTCACAAAAATCCAGTTTTTGATACATCGTAACAATAGAAACTGTTACATCTGAAGTTATTTCTCCATATACTTGTTACCACTAAACAAAACTAAAAACAAATTGTTAATCAGAGATAACCCCTTTCCATGCCATTGTATGTTGTAACTCAAACTTGTAAATATTAAATGAGTGAACTACACTACATTGTGTTAAGTAAATTATAAAAGTTACAGAATACAACAATTTCCCAAATTCTACACCGAATACACACTAATCGTGCATAAGTTTCTAATCTTATAACTGAGTGGTTGATCAAAAATAAGCAACATGTGTAACCAAACGCCATTAAAGCCAGAAAGATGCACCTTGCATAGGTAGCACACATCTGCTTTCGTTAAGCTCGCCCATTTTTCTTACATCCCCTCATATCTTATTTGTTTAAATTAATAACCATCAGGCCTGCTAAAACTTGATAAGGTTCTATCCAAATTCTTATTATCAGGTTCGTGAATGATTTTTATTTTTTTGGTAAACATGGTTTCCGATCTTTTGGCCGACTAATCCATGGGGTTTGAAGAACCCACCGCCACACATATTCAAACCAGGTAAAACCCTCCCTCGGGAGGTTGGCGTGGCCACTTCATGGTTTGAAGCTGGACCTCACACATTTTAATGATATTAGTCGCGAACAATAAGTAACATAGATAATGCTCACAATAACACAATGGTTTTGTGCAAAATAATGTGCCCGATACATTCGAAACAAATTGAATCTATAGCTTGAACGAAATAAAAACTAAAATATGTTACAAATTAAGCATCTATCTATATCAAATAAACAGCTAGTAGTTTTGGATGATAATTAAACGGAACAGAGGGGTTTGATTGTTCATGAAATTAAAACAGATAATTAGACATAACGAAAGTAAATAACCCTAATATATAATTACTGTGAAAGTGGAATTAGGAATATGTAACTTACTCATTGGGAGGGTTAGTTTTGTTGTGACCTTCCGGTTGTTGTTGTTTAGTAACTGGTGCTTCATCGTGTTCTTCTTCATCGGATGACGAAGCATCATAATCAACCAGCGACATCTTTTTTTATTCTTTTTTTTTTTTCTCTCTTCAAATATAAGGCTGCCCCCAGGGTTTCAATGTCACGTCAGCTTTCTTTTTCCGGCTACCTTCAGGCATTAGGTGCCGAAGGGCGACCAAGTTCATTATTATTTATTAAAAAAAAAAAAAAAAAAAAAAAACATTTTTAACACAAAATAAAATTTCATTAATAATTAAAACGTTACATAAATAAAAACGATACGAAATAAAAACAATAATATATTAAATATAAAAACGATACGAAATACATAAATCATAAATCTAATCTGAATGCTCCCCGCATGAAGAGTCATACGAGGGAGTACGAGAACCGGCAAATCCCTCGAAGCGAGCCAAATCTTCCTCGTCTAGCAGAGGTTCCCCCGGTAGCTCGAAGTTGGTAGTCGAAGTTGATGCACCTACACCATCGTTTTTGTTCTCCCGATAGCTCCAATTGATTTTGGTGCTGACGTTGTCCGTTATCTTTTGAACACACCGCCACAACTTGTCAGCAACCTCGCGATCTTTGCGGGCTTGATCTTTCAAAAATTTATCGATAACAGCTTTTCGTTCAGGCGTAATGTCGTTGCAACTCTTGTAGTTTTCTCTCATCTGTTCCTTCTCCGCCTGGTCAAACAATTCGATGACGCTTATAATAGCGTTTTTTCGAGCCTCATCGTCGTTATTGCATTGATTTTGAACGTACACTTGCATACCTTCAATGAAATGGGGGAGACGGCAAGCCATATTAAATCTTGTGTTGAGAAGTATTTTGAGTTTGAATTGTGTGAAATAGATTTGTGAATTGAAGTGTGTTTGTATTGTGTATTTATAAAGGTTAATTTTTTATTATTTTTTTAAACCGTTGCAAAAACGGTAAAGTTTTTTGAAATTAAAACCTTTAAACTCGATCGTCCAGACGATCTATTTGGTTGGGTTTGGTTGGCGATCGAAACAACCACATCGAGACGATCGAGTATAATCGATCGCCTATACACTCGATTGAGTGTGTCGAACACCTCTATTGGGGGCAGCCTAAAGAAACTAAAAATGTATAAACAGGGCCCGTTTGGTACATGTTTTTTCATGGGTTTGGAGTGATATACTCTTTTAAAAATTTGTTTGGTTGGATCCTATACCTCTGACACACCACTATTAGGAGGTTTTGACTCCAAATTTTCATTTCACTCTCTTTCGGTGGGTTTTACAAAAAGTGATCAATCAACTGTACTTTTTTATTTATTGTTTTTGTCTCAGCCACAAGTTCTTCATTTCTATTCTTATTTTTTATTTTTTTTATTTCAAAATACATTTATCAATCATTTTTTTTCTCTCTCTTCATTTAATTCAAAACCTATATTTAATCCAAATCTAAATCTAAATCTTAATCCTAAACCCATCTACGAACCAAACGGGTAAATGTTTCGTTTGATTACACTTGTGACCCTTAACGTTATATGATTTGCAGTTACTAGTATTTGACTTTTATATATATATATATATATATATATATATATATATATATATATATATATTTGCGTTCATGTGGTGACCAACCTTAATGTAAAAACGATAAGAACCAACCAAATTTTGCCAAGTGTCATTAATTATTAAAGAAAAATGAAAACAAAATTTAAATCTCTAATTAAATCAAAAGGGTATTTAGGTAATTTTTCATTCCTTTATTATCCCTAATCTTTATCATAACCTCTCTCATACTTCACCAAAATTAAAAACCACAGATCTGGTTTTTCTCTCTAGGCCAACAGGTCCCTTGCCGCCTCCATCATGTCGCTTACATTTATGTTTACCAGATATGAAATTTCAACAATTGAAAACCAACAATTAAATCAATAACACTTACCACTATCAAAACATGGTTGCTATCTTTTTCTGGTAAACCGACGCTACCTTTTTCTGATAGGAAGCACCAACCACCGATCTGACGAAGATGTTAGATCGAGACAACGACATCCACCACCTCTCCATTGACGGAAACGGCTGTACGTGCCTGAACATGGGCTTGAAAACCCCAACCGCCGCTACCTTTTTCAGATCTTTAGCCAACGCTACTGCCCTGACGGATAATGCCGTCAAGTAGGCTTGAAGTGTGATGCGAAAATTACTCGGATTTCGTTTATGTTATGTTTTCTAAGTCTTTTTATTTTTCATTTTTTCCAAGGTTTTTAATCTAACAAAAAAATTAAACATCGACCATTGTCTCTCTAATTCGTTTATTGTTGTAGTCGAATTGGCCTTTTTTGGGCTTCGAGTATTTTAGATCTAAATATTAAGATCTGCTTATGTCTTCGTCCTTGTTGATTATGGGTTTTTGTTCATGATTGGCTTTTCTATTTGTGATGACAAGTCTCGTTGTGATTTCTTCAACGGCAGTTACGTGTTTTACAACTTTTCGATAAGGTTCGAGTTTGGAACGGTTTACATATCGGGTTTTTATTAGAGAGTTTCTCTTTATGGGGGTTTCTCGATATGTTTTATGGGGTTTATAGTGTGGTCCGATCATGTATCCGTTTTGTGTATGAACCGATTTGGGAAAACGCGATGCTATGTGGTTTTTCGTGATAGCCTTTATATTTGAGATGATATTTTATTTGGATTTTTGCATCAGTTCAACTAGGAATAAAAGTATGCATCATTTAATCTGTTGTTATTATCTCAATTCTCACGTTCATTACTTCACTAATAGAAAATATGTATGCATTAGTTACTTACTTAGGGTGTCGCTTAAATATATAATAAACTAAATGTTTCACTTGAAGTGTTGTGTTAGAAAATTTTAGTATGTCATTTAAAATGTATCAAGAAGTTATATGTGTCAAAATTATAGTATGTCAATAAAAATGTGTAAACAAAAAATTTATATATCACTACTAATGTATCAAACGATTAAGTGTGTCACTAAATATGTATCAAAAAATTTAATATGTTACTAGAAATGCATCACAAAATGAAGAGTGTTAAAAACACTTAATTGGTTACTAAAAATGTATTATGAAATAATGTGTCACTAAAAGTGTACCAGCTTTTGTTTATGCATCACTTGATTAAGTATATGTATATCACAATAATAAATTTTGTGTAACAATAATAAATAAATTAAGAAAAATAACTCTATTAATTCAAAAAGAGAATTGACGAGAAAAAATGAGCAAAAAAATGACGGTGGAAAAAAAAACCTTCATTTCCAATTTTGCCCTTATTTTTATATTATTTACTAAACTGCCATTCTTTAATGTTATCCTTAAATTTGATAGTTTTGGACACTTGGCATCACTTAATTGGTTCCTATTGTTTTTATTTTAAGTTTGGTCACCACAAGAACGCCACCCTATATATATATATATATATATATATATATATATATATATATATATATATATAGGGTGAAGTTAAAATAAAAAGACAAATATCCGTAAAAAGAATAAAAAGATTTTTTTTTCAAAAAAAGTTCACGAAAAATTCCCAAAAAATCCTACAAGATCGGGTATGTTGGTGCATAAAACTTTTGTGAAAACATTTTTTATAATTTTGAGTTTTGATACGTTTTTTTTAATGCACAAAAAACGAATTTTGATGCGCAAAAAAATTTTGATGCACAAAATTTTTAACTTGATTTAGTTTGATGCGCAATGTTATTTTGATGAAAAAAGTCAAAAGAAGTTGGGTGCAAAAACCAATTTTTGATGCACAAAAAAAAGATTTAATGCGCAAACGTATATTTTCATAATTTTTTTTCGGAAAAAATATCCACTTTTAGAAAAAAGTTTTTCACAACTTTTTCATGCACCATCATACCCGATCTTGTGGGATTTTTTGGGAATTTTTCGTGAACTTTTTTTGAAAAAAAAATCTTTTTATCTTTTTACGGATATTTGTCTTTTTATTTGATCTTTATCCTATATATATATATATATATATATATATATATATATATATATATATATATATATATATATATATATATATATATATATATATATATATGCGTCATAATTCTGTATTCAATTATGTCTAATTAGATTTAAACATCAAGTGGGTTTAAGTATCGTTGATAACAAAATCAACGAGCAACTCAACATATTTAGGCAGGAATTTTTCAAGAAAGCAAAAGAGTATAACTCAAAATAACTTTAAGATGTTTAGAGAAGACTTTTTTAAAAAAGCAAAAAAAAAAAAAAAAAAAAAAAAAAAAAAAAAAAAAAAAAAAAAAAAGCGCGGAATAAGATAGTACATGAAAAAATTCAAGACAAATACGAGTTGGTAAAAAAGTTATGAACAATTGTCAACATTTTTCACAAAGTAGACTTTGTTTCTTTCTAATACTAAAAGCGTTAAATGTAAGATATACTTGTCCATTAAATGTTTGACACGTCAAAAGACTCACATGTGGCATCCTCGTACAACTGACTATACAAAGTGAACGTTGGTAGAGCTAAATGTCATCTCTTCCACATTTACGAAGAGCATTTGCTCTCAACTTGAACTCGTAGCCTCATCCATCCAGAAAGTTAAAAGTTCATTTACAAACTATAACATTTGTTTTAGGTTGTTTGGTCAGATCGAAAATTGGGTGCGTTTGGTTTGTTGCTATAAATCATAATGGGTATGGGTGTTGGTATAGGGTGGAATGATAATAGAGGGTATGATTAAACCACTCACACACATAAGATATGAGGAAACCTTCACATTTGTGGTGGGCCCCATAATCAACCAAACAACATTAATGACTTTCAAAGTCATAGATTCATACCTATACACCTCAACCAAACGGGCCCTAATAGTTCAATTAAGTGTTTGTTTCGAAACACACTTCGTAATTCATTTATGATAAAAAAATTTATCATTGAAAAGCATAACGTGTTTTAAGCTACTTATTTATACAAACACTTTAATAAACACTAGATGGGTACCCGCGCAATGCGGCGGTGGGTACCCGATAACTATTTTTCTGGCGAGCAAATATTTTTTATTTTAAACTTCCTTATTATAAAGTAGTAGATAAATATTTTTCAAAAGTAGATAGTCTAAATTATTCATAGTGTAAATGATAAACATTTTTATTTTTCAAATTTTAGCATTAGATTGGTGGTTTAACTAAGTGAGCTTTTCTTATAAACAATTCCATTAAAATGTATCATTATTGGATGGCGGTTACATATAGTTTTAATGAGACTTAAATTTTCAGATTTTACATTCATTTTCTACTTTTCCTTTTATAGTAATGTTTTTGGTCTTAAAATTTTAAGACTTCCTTTAATAGAAAGTCTCAAATGCTTTATAATGTAGTATAGATGTAATGTGGAGTTAACTACTTAGTTATATCATAAAGTCACATTTATAAGGCTGGGTGTAATGGTAGGTGGTGCACCACCTGGGTGTGACCATCACCATGTGTGATACCATTACCCCCTCCTTAATCGCGCGCTAAAGCCCACTTTATGCATTGGTTTGGTGGTGCAAACCACCGAAGTGTTGTCATCTTATTCTTTTTTCTTTTTAATCTTTTGTGTGATATGTTTGTATAAAGTGAAGTATTAGTATGTGTTTAATTTAGTGATGGGTTTGATGATGTGTTGAATAGTGATGTGATGCTGATGTGAAAATGATGAGTTTGGTGACCTTCGGAACTACTATCTAGTGATAGAGCCAGTTTGCCAGTTTGAAGATTTGCTAATTTACTAAATACTTTCCTTTTTTAACTTTGACTTTTCACAACTACGGAGACGACTCTCGTATATTAGCTCGACACGGCTTAAGCTCTAATTAATTAATTGATGAGGTTGAAAATCTAGGTTCGAATCAAGTTTCACGTATTCTAATAGAGTCAAATACAAGAATGGAGCATAACACTTACACACTCAGCACAGTTTGAATTACATTTTGACCCAAACAGATTATTTAAACATTTTTTCTTCAACTTAGTTTATATCATGGTTGGGTGGGTAAGTGAGAACACTTCAATACGTACATATAACCCGAACGTGATCCGGTTAACAAGTTATCTAAGTGGTTTTGCGGCTCTTACATGTTAATGGGTTGATGGGTCTGACATTTTTAATCCGCTTTTAACCCGAACATGTCTTGTTTGATTACAGGGATTAAATGGGTCAGCCAGAACCGATCTCTTTAAGTTCGAAGCCATGGTTACCTAAAAAAAACTCGATCCAAAATCTTTTGTAGTTCATGTTTCGAGTTACAAGTCATGCTAATTTCAAATCAAGACTATCAAACGTGAACAAAAGGCTGCATATAAAGACACAGTGACCCTTTATCCATTTCTTCATTTCAAAGTTTCCAACAAGATGCACCTATGCTCCTTTACTTCATGAATGTGATCACTGTAGTTTTCCAAGCACGAAAGTGTAACCTTATTAACTAAAGATCTAAGAACATGAATATCCTAAGGCTGCCCCCAATAGATCGATCGTCACTCGATCGTCCAGGGGATTGTCACTCGATCCTCTATTGTGGAGGCAATCGATCGAGTGGATATTTTACAAACTTGGTCGAGTTTGCGATCGGTAGAAACAACAAGCAAAACACATTTAATACACTTTCAAAACACAATCAAGTGGGTATTTCCTTACTGGGGCACCCAATCGCCTGAAGGTCACTGGAGAGAGAAAGCTGACGTGGCAGGGAAAATGAGAGGGATTGAGTGCCCTTACTGGGGGCAGCCTAATGCAAGATGACCAATGATTTATCTCTGATTTAACACAATCAATACCAACATATATATTACAAAAAACGCAACTTACATAGTTCATCTCAATCGTTCCTCCGAACAACCAACAAACAAGTACTACATACTCAACACTAAAGTTTGGAAAACAAGGCTACTGTCCTAAAAGTGAAGGCATGTAGAAAGCATGATTTTGTGCAATTTCAATCCGATCTCGGGGGTCATTCATAGTTTCATCCCTCAAAGCCTGGAGAATAGCCTCTGTTGGAACCTCCCTGCAAAATCAAACAAAAGGTTATTGGTTGAAGTTGCTCATATGTTTAAATACAGCTTTCATTGCATTATGATAGTATATGTTTTAAAGGGTTTACCTAGAAATTAGTATTTTGTGGAGGGTTTTCAAAATGGGACAAAGCTCGACCGGAGCAACAGGCTTTTTCTCTTCCGGGTGGAGAATGCTTAAATGAGATTGACCAAGTAGCTCATAAAAAGCTTTCACTGCTGAAACTCCCTGAAATAGAACATTTGCAGTTTTCAGAAACCATAACTGAGAGATGCTATCAAATTCGGTTCACAAGGTTTTTTTATTACTTTGTAGTTATTTGAGTAGAGGGCATGTAAGGCAGCGACTAATATTCAAACAATTTATACATCTATGTGTCAAGTCAAGCATGGTAGCTTTAGATTTGTTTTTGGCAAGTGTAGTACAATCAAATTGAGTAGTTAGCAGATCAATATAAGTAAAACCAATATCATAAATCAAATTATCAATCATTAACGGCATCTGCAATTTTGAACTCTAAACAATACTACGAAGGATTTGATGGTCCATATTGAAGAACTAGTAGCACTGATTTTAGATTAATGAGTAGCTGAGTATCACAGTCTAAATTATTTTCAGAAAAGCATTCCATTTTTGTCTTTAATAAGGTGGTGTTTTGATTTGTGTTCTAGAGCTTATTATAGCGACTCACTCCTGTCGAAGAGTAAAACATAAATGGGGCAATTACATATATACCCACTAAAACTTGCATATATGCAAATTTACCCAAAACGTGCTTAAACATCATTGTACATTATGCATTGAAAACTTGTGTTTTGGGGAAATATGTAAATATTTAAGTTTCATTGGGTATATATGCAATTCCAATAAAACCCACCTAGTTACTTTGTTTGATCAGTCCTAAGAGACTTTGACTTCCATCTCAAAAGATTTCATTATTAATCATTTAAAAATACAGAGTTTATAAATCATCAGTATGTTATCAAATGCTAAAACTTCTGACAATTTGATCTTCATACAGCGAAAGAGTATCCAAAAGGTATTTCTCATAGCCAGTTTCATTAGAATTCACTGTAAGATTCTGACTGTAACACAATCGCTTTCAAAATGCACATTCATACAGTTATTCTATCAAGAGACTGATCGGCACAGGCACAGGCAAATTGGCACATGATGAGAAAAAAGTGGCAAAGAGAAGAAAACGCACCTGAATCATACCCTTCCCCTTGATGCTATCACCCATATCAAGAGTTAGTTCTCCATTGGCCAGCTTTTGGCCATACCACGCATTACGACCTTTTAATAATGTAACATACGTGTCCGCCAATAGCGGACCTGCTAGCTTCTCTGGGTTTTTCGCCAACAGATGAGTTATAAATATCATTTCAGATGTACAATGTGCAAAGTACACCGACTTGCTGGTGGCACTCTCATTCGTTAGAGATGCTACCATACCTGTGAAATCAAAATTGAATAAATTAATAAAACATCAAAAAAAAAAAAAACTCAATTCCTTTCAAAATGAACTCGAGAAATAGAAGAGAATTACATTAATTCCAAAACTATGAACAAGTGAATAATACATGCCCAGATTGTTATAAAATAAGTTCAAGGGATGAAAGATACTCGTATAAAAGATCATGGTCAGCCCAAAATCACTAAATAAAAGTTCAATAGGCCAATTATCATATGTGTTTGGATTTGTGTTTTGGATATTCAGTTTCTGATTAGTTTCATACGAGCTGCAACAAAACTGATCATCTAAGATTAAGATAAACTTACCGAATTACACATTTTTAACTTAATTTAACAAACTTACTCCCCTTTAACAAAAAGTAGTCTCCTTTTTTCTCATATAAATGTCCTTTTTTGTCATTAAATCTATGAATTTCTAAAAAAATGAAGAAAGCTCAATAGATATACGTGGAAGCTGCGTATGCAAAGACGCATGTGTAGGCATAGCCATTTTTAAGTGGAAGAGATTTTTCTAAGGCCTGTCCCCCACACTAAAGATGGCAAAATGAGTGGATCAAAACGGATTTAGGTTGATATAGGGTTCTTTTTGGTACATGTTAGACAGTTAGAGTTGACACACAAACATTTGTTTTTTCACTTACATGTAAACAGTTTGAGTTTGATATGATCACAGAAACCATGTAATTACAATAATAATCTTGTTTTTTCAAATAAATCAATTTAGCATGCTAGAAGATTAAGACTACACTCATAGCAACTTAAACCTAATTGACCTGTTCCTATTTTAGCTAAATTTTTCCAATAGATCCATTAGGGATAAACCACAACCCAAAGAGCCCCAATAATCAGCAAATTGGTTGAAATTGCCTCCTCTCTATTGCATATTTTATTTATCACAATATTGCAAAGACTTCATCTCAAAATCCACACAACTCCTATTGGTGCCGTTTTATAAGTCTTCAGCATATCAATAAACACCATATGCAACTAGTAGCCTTTAACCCAACCGGTACCAAGTCTTTTGAACAACTGGTTGCAAGATTTAGACTTGCTACTAACTAAGTGTTTCTTTATATACAACTTTTTCCATGTTACCTTTATATCTTAATCATATATTTAATGAATAAAATAGCCTCTATCATTGATCTCCCACCTATTACTAAATTTTCTTTCCAATCATACACGCCCAACATTTAACATGTAGACTAACTAATGAAAGAAAATAGTATACACAAGTATAGATATATGAATATTTTCCTGATCAATTAATACCGGAGGTTAAATCTTACCAGCTCCAATGGCATATACATTCTTTAACCCACCCATCACTTCATGAGTGACGAGATCGCCATTATCCCACACAATGAAGTGGGGTTGCCTTAGAAACTTGGCAAGTGGTTTCCTCCATTTCTCTGCTCCACATATTCGCGCATTAGCATATTCCTTGTTGTATATCTCTGATGCTATATTAGGTCCACCCAAATATAGGATATTCTCCATTGAAATACCAGCTGTTCAAAAAACAGCATTGATATCATAACAGGGAAAATTAACTTGAGAATAAACATTAATGAAACCGCAAGAGTATATCAATCAATGAGTAGCAGATATGTTATCAGTTGCAAGTTGCAACATATGCTAGATGAAGCTATTAACAGATCACTGTTAACAAAATATCAAAAATGACTTTATAAAGACAATTTAAAATGAATTTAGGCCAAAATCAATGCCACGGATATCTTGTAATGGTTGCTAATACGAAAAACAGGCAGATTAGGATTTGAACAAAAAAAAAAAAGCAAATGATTCATTTTCTGGATGGAAGACTATTTTTTATCAATAGAAGCATAGAACATTCCTTCCTCTAAAAAATTAACCAGCTCAGAACTCCTTATTTAATGGGGTGTGGATGTGCATTTTCAAAGTGATTAATTCGACCCAAAGAGCTATCAGGAAAAAAATAATAATAAATAAAATAAAATAAAATAAAAATCTTCCCCAATTGTTTACTACCTGCCTATACAAATGGAAATCCAGTCTCATAATCACTCCAAGTCACAAAAATCGGTTTTTAGGCACACCCAAACATCCATACACAAAAATGAACACATTAGCTAAACATGAACACGAATTAGAATTAACCACTAAATGAAATCAACACAAAGCTATAAAGTCAAAAAAAACAGTCAGAACAAAAATCTTACTTGATCTACTAATCATCTGAGTGGGAGTAATAATATGCGGTTCAGGTTCCAACTCAGCCTCAATACCTTTAGACAACGATATTATAATAGGAACACTAATCCTCTCCTTCCAATACTTACTAATCTCCTCAAACACTTCCCTTGTCTCAGTCGAAGGCAACCCATTAATAACAATATCCGCATCCCAAACCGCCTCTTGCAAATTCGTCACAACTTTCAAAGGACAAAGCGGCGTATCAATCATATTCAAACAAAATCCATCTTTCAAAATCTCATCAGCATACAATATCCTATCGCCTAGTCTAGCTTCAACATATTTCAAATACGCACACCGCCTAATCAACCTCCTTAAAACATCTTCCCTAGAGTTTATAATATCAAACAAATGCTGAGCAGTCGATCTATCAACCGACCGCCCACCACGTCTCCAAATACGAATTTGAACTTTCTCGCGAAAATGACCATAATTATCTTGTAACATGGCTGCAAATACACTACCCCAAGCACCAGCACCTACACTAACTATTCTTAATGGATCATCATCTGATTTACCTAATAGTTTTCGCAATTCATCGATTTTATCCTCTATTAATGGCCCATTACTATATGCATTGTTCATACCCTCAATTTCTGTCCCAACCATCTTTTTTTAATCTTTTTTTACAAATGAACAATCTTTCTTAACAAGAATCCTATAAATAACAAAACCCTTGATGGGCTTTTGTCAAATTTATATATTCTAAAACAAAATGTGTAAAACTCACAAAATCTTTATTGTTTTTTTGTTTAATTTATATAAACTACAAGAAAATATGCTTTTTAGCACAATTTTTTATAAGAAAAACATGGGTATTTTTTAAAACACGTTTAAAATCTAGAAGAAAGTGAACCCAGATAGGAAGTGTGTAGAAATGTGAAATTTAAGTAGAAATGAATAAGAATTAAAAGCGGTAACAAGCTGCAACATACATATCCAATGCGTGTGGGATTTAAAGACTGTTTTTAGGTATTTGTTGGTCGATATGTTTGATGAATTTATTATTAGAAAGAGTGTTCTGCTTGAATTAATTGTTTGTACACGTTTTCGTGATCATCAAAGGCAATTTGGCGATGTTTCCAACGAGGTTATCCACCGTCTCAAGTTTGTGAATTTTTTATGATAAATTGTTTATACTATAATTTTTTTACAATTTATTATGATAAATTGTTTAAAAAGAATTTAATATGAGCATAGCTTGACTACAATTTTTGTAGCCAATTGGCTACAATCCTTCATAAAAAATACACTAGCATCAAATTTGGGACCACAGAAAAGAATCAGAACCCACAAAAAAATCAGGGACCCACATTATATAACACAAATTTGTAGCTAATATATTATCATTTCATATATATCCAATTTAACATAAAAATTACATATATATATATATCTAATATAAAATATATATATATATATATATATATATATATATATATATATATATATATATATATTCAATCTAACTTAAAATTTTTATATATATCCGATCCTAAACTTAAAATTCTCATATATATATCCAAATACCCAATTTATATATAATTAAAACAATAAAATAAATATTAAATATCATTTGATTTTAAAATAATCATTATATCTTTGTTTCTCTTTCCATTATTATCACACATAGGAATGTTAGTCAGGCCAGGTTATAATCAATTCGGGTCGAGGCTAAAAAAACATACATGTACCCGACTCTATTTAGAACCTTGGTTAGGGTCGGGTTTTAAGTAAAGTCGGGTTCGAGTATGTTTTTTTTAGCCTCAACCTGAATTGACCCGAACCCGACCTGGCTAACACCCCTATGTGTAATTATAATAAAAAAAATAAACAAGGGTATAATGATCATTTTAAAATCTAATGATATTTAATATGTATTTTATGGTTGTAATTATATATAAATTGGGTATTTGGACATATATGACAATTTTATATATATATATATATATATATATATATATATATATATATATATATATATATACTAGTGGCAAAACCCGTCCGATGGACGGGTATGACTTGTGGTTTTTATTTTTAGGATTTAGTAGAACAAATATATATTAAAAAGTAATTAAAGTTAAATGAAACGGTTAAGATCTATAATTGATGTTACCATAATCCAAAAAACGGATAAAAGCAGGTAAGTATTTTTATTTTTGGTTTTTATTTTTAGAGTTTAGTTGAACAATTATATACTAAAAAGTAATTAAAAGTTAAATAAAACGCTTAAGAACTATAATTGATGTTACCATAATCCATAAAATGGTTAAAAGCAGGAAAGTACTTTGATTTGTGGTTTTAATCTTTAGGATTTAGTAGAACAAATATATACTAAAAAGTTATTAAAAGTTAAATTAAATGGTTAAGAACTATAATTGATGTTACCATAATCTATAAAACGGCTAAAAGGAGGTAACTACTTTCTAACATTTTGTTCTAAACAATATTAATTATGAAGATTTTTTACATTTGATAATATTATTAACATTTATTATTATTATTATTATTTTGTTTTTGTTAATTATGTTTATTTACTTATTGTATATAGGTGCTTCTAGCTGATTTTTTTATCAAATTTAGATGATGTTGACGAATTTGAAATATCTGTGACTTGATTTATGGTTTGTTTGATGTTCGTTGTGATGAGAATATGTATGTATTGTCGGGTGACAAGTGGAGTTTTGTTGTTGATACCATTTGTTTGTTAAGTGGTGATGTTTTTGTGTTTACCAGGAATAGGGAAAAGGTTATGGTTATATGCTTTTGATAATGATGGTAGAATCCTTACAGAGGTGGTTTTCAAAAGGGCGGCTTCTTTAAGGAGGCTCCAACTACCATTTACTGAGTTAGAGCAGTGTTAGTATTTTTGTTCAGACTTATTAAATTTTTTTGTTTAAATTTGAGTTAATTAATTTGTTAGTTTACATTATAATTATATTCTGGTGTGTTACGTGTTTTAATTATTTTTTGATGACGTAGTTAATAGTTATATAAGGTTTTATTTTCGATATCATCATTAACATTAGGATTACTTTATATATACAAGACATGTTTCATATAGGTTCTGTTGGTCAAATATGCTAATGGAAGGTCCAAGTCTTACCTGAACACATAAGAATGTTTTGAAATCAAATCATCCTATTAAGAAGTCTATTTAAGTTGGCATAGAAAAGCTTCATATGTTCAGTATAATAATAGGCCTGATTTTCTGCTACTTCATAAGTCATTATGAACATAAGCTTTGACAATTTAGTTATTGACAGCCTACTTTTTGTCATCAAATGCTATTAATCAATGTGCACTAACATTGCAATTAGATGTGAATTTCATTGATCAACGTATGGAATTACATGTTCCATGCTCTTATCAAATATTACCAATTTCATGTTACAGGAGGGAAAGCCAACAGTGCTTTCTAATTCTGTATCCTTGTATGCATATCTTAGTGTAGGTCAGAGGTAGTTGTTTAACCATGTGAGTAATCATCATAATTTTTGTATGTATTTATATGTTATGAAGACTACGTTGTTGAGAATACCCGACAGTGAACAAAAACACCCCCTATTATAGTACTACTCAGATGCATCAATTTAATTTGAACACCCTATACCAGCTTTAAGATGTTTTAAACATCCATAAAGGTGGTTGCTTGTTATTCTATATTTAAGGTGTTATTGCATTCTCTAGGGAAGGAAATTAACCTTTGGAGTTTGTAGTTTTTGGATTTCTTTATTCTTATAGTCGTCATGTATGAAGGTAGTGTGAAATTTTTAAGGTGTTTGTGAAATTGATACCTAAAAATATCCATTGTAAGAAGTTACATGCAAAACAAGTTTTATGAGAAGCATATACATAATGTATATGAAATTCTTAAAAGTTGTGGTATTATTGGATTAATTTTTTGAAGTTACTCTTTAATTGCTATAACTTCACTTCATATGTGGAAAATGACTTTGGGGGAAGCTGCAACTGTGTCTGATTAATTTGACCGAGTTTTGTATTGTCTTTCATTAGTGTAAGTTATGTTTCACCTAAGTTTCTACTTGGCGCGTTATCAGTTTCCCACCAATATTTGGGTATTGTTTATTCATCTCATTATTAGAAATGTAGAGCCACGTGACTGAATTATTTGTTTTATCAATGCATTTGTACAAAATGCAAACAAATATCAATTTTAATTGTCGTAGTAAATTTTACTTGTAAGCCCTCCCGGGCATATAAGCCGCCGATGGGCGGCCATGACTTATAATTATCATTGGATCATTTCATTTTTTTATGTTGAAATGGTCATGATGAAGTTATCTGATGGTGGTAAACGAGCATGACTTATCGCTTCAACTGAACATTGACTCGCAGGAAATTGGTTACTGTTTTCGCCATGGTCGGAGAAATCAACATTATCTGTTACAATTTAATTGTTAAAACAAATATATGCATCTAATAGAGGTGGAAAATGGGCAGTTTGAGAACATGTTAAAATATGTATTTTTGTTTACTAAGTTAGAACGGAATTGCTTGTTTACATGCTTAATCTGCTTATTAGCTTATGAATATTGTTGAGACATTTGACTATAACGAAAGAAGGCGTGTTCAGCTGATTATTAGAGAAATGACATAGTTGAGACTTGTTTCTTTCGTCACCTTCAGACACAAATTTGGTACTATATCCACTAAGAAAATATTCCGACACAAATTTGGCACAAGTATGAGCCTATTTGCTTTATAGATGACAGAGATATAATAATCTAACCAATCACACAAGGACACAAGAAGGTCCATTCACAAATTTTAGTCTATATCAACATGTAGTCCCAACCATACGGCCTCACAAAGGTAATACAACAAATAAACTATGCCCTGTAGCGAGAGAAATGACATAGTTGAGACTTGTTTCTTTCGTCACCTTCAGACTCAAATTTGGTACTAAGACACCAAAGTTGTTGTGTTAGTGACATTTGGGGTGTTTGGATGACCTTATGGGCTTATCAGCTTGTTCAGATTTGTAAAAATCAATAAGCTCTATCTTTCAAGCTAACATGCAAATCACCAGAACATAAACTAATCCAAACACCCTCTTATATATCAGCTCAGTTTCATTCCAATCACTTTTATTTGAGGTCTTTTAAAAAGATAAGCAAAGCCAAACACCCTCTAGCATAACTTATTAACGTATACTAATTAAACAGTTAGAACAATAATATTAACATCTAGTGTAGTAAAATATCATATAAACCTGCTATATTAACACCAAGATCATCAGTTAAACTAACAGAATAAAGGAAAGTAGGATTATACCAGCAAAAACTAAGCCATAAACTCAAGTTAATATACTTATACACCCCAACATGTATTTTATAACAATACTTCAGCAACTTGTCCATTATCCAAAGACAACATGTATTTTATTACGTCAACAGCTCTTGAACGACGGTCACCCAAATCACGAATATTTCCAAACCATTATCAACAGCAATATGGATCAGATCAACAATCCTTACCTTCAGCTTGTAACACCGTAAAGTTGTTTATGCTCTTAGTGTAGTCCCATAAACCCTACAATACATCCCACAATCATACATACAAATCAACAATTGCCTCGTTTAACGTAGTGACTTTAGATGGGAACCTTTCATTTTCACCGGTCTGCATAAATAAATTAGCGAATTAATTGACAGTTTACGTTATAGTAAAATATTAGAAATGATATTGCACGCCAACTCGAAAACTGTAAATAGCTTTTTAACCTCTTTCATGTTGCTTGAAAAACAAAATATTTGATAAATTAAACTCACATTCCATTAAGAAGATACCTCTATAAGTAAAAGGAAGAAGACGGGGAGAGTAAAAAGTAGCATTGAGCTTACTTTTATAGCCAAATTGTTTCCACTATGTTTGCCACCAATTATTAGTGTGAAGGCCGGTTACTCTACCCGATATATTAGCAATATGTTTGTAAAATGGAACCTGCCAAAAAAACTATATTTTATTGTTAATAAAAGAAATAACTGAATTTTATATGTTTGCATCTTTATATCCGAAAGATTTGATCATGGAATACCACTCTTTTGTGGAAAAGTCATTATAGCATTAAAGAAACTTCCCTCACTGTAACCAAGAGCGTAAAACTATGAGTCAAATACAGTAATTGATCAATAAATGAAGTACATACAGATAACATTGCATAGCATAACGCAACGGTTCAGATAGTTGCTATTTATAAAACCATTAAGAAAAAAGCAAGGAAAAGATCATAAAAATGACAATGTATGTGAATATATGTGACATATAGTTGCTCAAAGTTCAATGCATGTGATTGGTGGCGGCACTCGAGTACCAAAGTTGCAGGTATGTTGGGTGTGTTTGAACCTCGTCAAATTCTCCTGAAATAAATACTCTTCTAACGTAGAGCTTGAGGTTAGATTTGTTGGCATTGTAGTAGCTCTTTCATAGAAGTAGCAGCCTTGGGAGGCAAAAGTAGAACGGCCTTGAACTCAACATCACCTTCAGCATTGAAGTAGCTCCATGCCATTGGATTCTCATCACCAAAATCCTGCCATAACAAAACACCCACTACTATTAGAATTGCATGGTTGAACCATATAAACAATATTTTTTCAATATTGACCAAATAAACAATTTAGATACTAAACATGAAATGTTTCAAGACTATAAAATGCGAGAGTTAGAGTCATAGTATATAAACCTTGCGGAATCCTGATATTGTAAGTAAATCAAGAAAATAAAATTCATGCGAGTATAATTGTTAAAGAAGAAAAAGAATCAGGACTTTATTCGGAATAAGATAACAACAAACAAGATTAATAAGAAAAACATGCATATGCACATCTCTTTTAATTGATAATAGATATAAAAGTATTTGGCACAACTTCACTATAATATGATGCAAAAGCAGCATTTCCAATTCGAGGCATTCCAAACGTTGTAACCTGAACGTTCTTTGATCCATATATGAGTTGTAAAACAATAACCAACCCTTTAACACAAATTAAAAACGTAAATAAAAAGATAACTTTTCAAGGAGAATGATGGTTTGAGTATAGTTACTGTAGAAAACTAGAAGGGGGGTTGAATAGTTTACCGATTAAAAACTTTGTTTTGAAACTTATTGAAAGATCAATTGATATTGATCTTAAGTATGTTAATGAAATATGCAAGCAATATGTAATAAGTAAATAAGAAAAGAAATGATCAAACCACAACAAGTTGTTTATAGTGGTTCGGCCTACAAGGACTCTTTTTCCTTGCCCTACTCCACTCCCCGAGTCTCACACTCGAGAGTTTAACTTCACTAGTCAACAAGCTCCTTTCACCGGCGGAGAAAACCTTTACACTTCGCTTACACTATTTCCGACACTAAGCTAGATGTCGAGTTCTTTCCAAGGGTACAACTACTCCCACACACAATGTATTTTGAGGACTAAAATACTAACCACTCACACTCACAAGATTATGATGGTTTGATACAACAACGAAGTATGGATCAACACTAGATCATACAACACTAAACAAACAAGACTTCCAACTTCTCGTTGAAGCTTGAATATGACTTGATCTTCTTTGCTACAAAAGAGATCATTAATATGATATGAAACTGAATTAGAAAGGTTAGAGAGAAGATATGTATGAGAGTATGTTAGAAAGGGATGAGAAACTACTTGGCTTGGCATTGCTATTTATAGCCAAATTGGACAGGAGCGTCCACGGACGGCGGACCTCTTAAAAGGGTTCCGCCCGTGTACCATTTTGGTACCGCCGGTCTGACAGTCAAGATATCAAATCTTGCCTAAAGTCAACTCTATCTAAGTGAGATTGTGCAAGATATGAAGAGTACAAATCTTCACAAAATATCTAATGGAATCTTCTAATGATTTCCATGATGTAATACATGATGTCAAATGTTGTATTACTATTTATAGAAATATGCAAATGCTTAAGTAGTGTTTGGTTTTAAGAACCTAACACACTCTACAAACTACTATCATACATAATGATTAGAGTCATATCAAGATGTTACTAATCATAAATGTAAATGCTTGAATGATGAATATATTGTTTGAGAAAGCTTGTTTTAATATCTAATAAACTTGACAAGCTTTAAGCTTTTATAAATTAAATTTACTTTTGTCGTTAACAAAACTTAGGAAAAGATCAAAAATATAAATAACGTTTAATGACGATATTTGTATTAACAATCTCCCCCTTTTTGTTGAGGACAAAATATAAATTTTATTTTTATAAAAGAAACAAAGTTTGTACAAGAGTTATAAAAATATTAGTTTTAGAACTTGAAAAGGAAATGATAATGCAAGTGTATGAAATTTGACTTTTTATGAAAGTCAAAGAATTCACTAGTTGATGCATGATGTTGACTTTTTCAGAAAGTCAAAGTATGCAGTTTGACCTTTTTAAAAAAAGTCAAGTATTATCAATGAGGGTTCCTGTTTGACTTTTAGAAAGTCAAATGTATGCAGTTTGACTTTTTCAGAAAAGTCAAATATAAGTAATTTCAAAGTTCTATATTTTCTCCCCCTTTTTGTCTCAACAAAAAGAAGAGGCGATGCGGAATGTAATGAGCCCGAGCTATTATCTCCCCCTTGTTCAAAGCTCCCCCTAAATTGGGTACTTTAATGGGAAGATACATGGATTGTGAAAATAAAGCTACAAAAAAATTGTTAGTAATAATGATCATTCACAAGCATTTCCAAACACTATGTAATGACACCAACAATATAATAAACAACATTCATTAGTTAAAATTTTTCATGAGTAAAGATCATGAAAAGAGAACACAATGATGTGTTTCTAGTACAAGAAAATAAAAATTATCCTAAGAAAGCAAATAAAAGGAAGACTATTCTAAAACCATCCTAAAGTGATGGTGGATGGGAAAGAGCGTTGAGACGCTCAAGAATGTGGTTGAGGATGAACCTCATTTCTTCGTGGAAGTCATGGACCATAACCCGGGTCCGTTCCACGGTTTGACCCGTTTGCTCACAAGTTGAGCAACCATGCCTTGGAGGGTAGAAAGTTTGGGGAGGTTGTGGTGGTGGAATGGTGGATGTGTTGGTGGTGTTGGGGATGTTTGGAGTGGTCATGATGGATGCAAGCAAAGCACTTTGCATTTGCATTGTCTCACTTAAGTGAGAATCCACCATGCCTTTGAATTGGTGGAGGTTGTGGAGTTCGGCTTGAATCTCCTCTCTAGTGGGATTGTCATCCCACATGCACTCTGGGATGTCCTCAATATGAGGGGACATTGATGATGGAAGTGGATGATCCCCGTATAAAGGACCATGAATGTCCTTGTGAATGGGGTGGAAAAGGAGAGGTCTTGGCCCTAATGGGGCGTTTGGGTCAATGGATGACCGAGGTGACTCATGAGCGATTCGCTCAATGGTGCCAAAGGATGGCAATGGTGGTGGATGACTTGTCCTAGGAGGCAAGTCTTCCAAGTCCTCTAGGAAAGGATTTGGTGATGTTGGTGGAGTTGAAAATAACTCCATGGGAGTGAGAGTGGGAGACCTTGGTGAAGGTGGTGAGGGTGTTTTGGATGTTTGGATGGGTGCCGGTGGAGGTGAAGTAGGTGTTTTTGTTGGTGGTGGAGTGGTGATCACAATGTGTGATGAAGTGGGTGTAGCTAAGGTAAGATGTGTATCATCTCTAATGGGAGATGAGATGGTGAGTGGTGAAGATTCGGATGATGAGCTAAGATGAACAAAACAACAAGGCCTTACGCTCATTCTAGCGGTTTTCTTGCAAGGTTTTGGTGATGATTTAGTCATTTTTAACTTGGGTTTTGATTTGCTAGATAGTAGTGAGAATGAAGAAGGTGTGAGGATGATCATGGTAAAGCCTTTCAATTTATAGAGGTAAGAAATTGTTGAGAAATGGTTTGATTTGATGTTGAACCATTGAAGAGATGAGGTTCCTAATGATTTGAAAGTGGGTTGAATGCTAGTCATATCACCCAAGTCAATCCATACAAAGAAGATGGAGTGAAGAAGAAAAGATATGCAATAAATGTGTTCTAGTGAGTGGAATTTCCTAATATTCAGATTACCCACGGATTTGAAGGTACCAAAAATTTGGTTCCTTCATTTATGCCAAAGGGCTCCTTGGGTGGATTTTTCAAATTTTTGAATTTTGGTGGGAAATGGATTTCTTATATACCTTAGTGAATAATACTAGTTCTAATAACAGTATAAACTAGTTAAGATTGATTTATAAGTGATGGAAGATAATTTGGAATCACGAAAGAGTCGAAATTCAGAAAATTACCTGGAAGATCCACGGCACCAAAATCATACACGGACGGTACCCTAAAAAGGGTGCCGTCTGGTCCGCCTGTACAGGTATGGCGGTACCAAATTACATAAAGGACGGTACCAAAATTATGGTGCCGTCTGATCCGTGGAGTGCTGAAATATGGACAGAGTTCGTTTTTAGGTGTCGGGGAAATTTTCGAAACCTGAAATTTTTCTTAAAAGCTGTTATACTAAACATTTCTAGTTAGGAAAAGTAAATAACACATATGTAAACATAGTGGAGCATAGATTTTGAGCAAGGCTTATTGATTTTCACAATATAGTGAAAATGGGTAAAATTTGATAGCATACTTGTGCTATCCCCCTGCATGAGATTGTTAGCATACACCATTGTTTCAAGTTATATTATCATCCTACACAATAAAAGCAACTAAATAGTATCAAACATTAACGATAATGCATTGTTCCAAACACTCCTTAAAGTACCCTTATTTGTCCAACTTCTTGTAAATCTTGTTCATCATCCTACCAAGGCACTTGAACATTCCCTTAGTTTGTTTGAATTCTGCTGATTCATTCTCAATCTCGGGAAGAGATGCGTAATACTCTTGAGGTGGAAGATGAGAGCTTGGAAGACCATCCTCGGAGCTATTTGATGATGATGATGAAGGAGTTGGAGGTTTATCTCTCTTGCCTTTAGTCTTAGCAACTCGAGCATCACTCAAAGGTACAAAGATGTGAGGGATGAGTTCATAGTGAAGGTGCATCCCTTTTGGGGTTGGTGGAATTGGAGCGAAGTTTCTATAGAGACGGGTGAGAAGCATCCCGTATGGAAGAGCAACGGATCCTTGAGTTGGAATATCAATCATTCTCCTAGCTATGTAGTAGGCTAAGTTGAATGGTTGTCGGGTGGACAAGTTGTAAAGCATGTGGCAAAGACAAGTGTTTATGTGATCCCTATTCCCTATGGTGTTAATGACGTTGGCTCTAAGTAGTTCCTCCCATTTCTTAAATTCGGGCTTAAGTTCATTTAGCTCCATTCCATATGGATCTCGGTTTACCTCTTTTCCCTTTCGGGTAACTCGGGTTGTATCACTTTTTGGGTTAAAAAGGTGTTCACGGATGACATCCTTATCGGCCAAACGGGTTATGTAGGGAAGAGAGCGGTCATTGATTGTATCAAGAGCCATGAGTGACCACTTATCCGTGTAGACACAAGTTCCTCGGTTGGGAATTCCTAACACTTGAGCAAAGTTGCTTAAGGTGATGGTGTAGTCATTTTGGTTGATTCTAAACCTAAGACAGAATTCATCATCGTCTTCATCACTAAAGCCGGTCACACTAGCATAGAATTCTAACACAAACCTAGGACAGATTGGTTCATCGATGTCAAGAAGACAATCGAATTGAATGGCGGCTAGTTCTTCACGAAGATTGGTATTTTCAAGGAAGGATGAGTGAATGGTTCTACCCTCATGGAAATACCTTGATTCTAGACTCTTAAATATTTCTACTTGTTCCTTGGTAAGTCCTTTGGTTTTGTGGTGTTTGGGAATGTAGTTAAGGGTGTCTTTGTGATCATAGAATCTTGCGGCTACCATGGTTATTCCTAAGGACAAGAATTAATATGTTAAAAAAAAGTGAAAATAAATTTTAACGTGTTTGATTCTAGTGTGTGCCTATATGAAAACAATTTGGAGTTGCGGTTATCTTGACTCATTTTATGCACAAAATGGTTTTAGTGGGGTGTTTGGCAAATACCATGAGATAACCCAAATGCTCCTAATTCAATGTGGCTACATTTGAATATACCCGGGAGTGCATATTAGTTATGCAATACCTTTAGTATTCAAGAGCATGCAAGTGATGAAAATTCTAACGTTTCTATTTGTATTAGCAATGAAAAATGTTTTCCTATAAGTGAGAAGCTTTTCAAAACTTTTGACATGGGGTGTTTGGTTGTTTGAATAAGGCCTTATATTTATTATCTATCAATTAGTGGGAAACATGATTTGTTTATGCAATATGATAATGTAGTACCTAATTTGAATGACTAGTTATGCAATTTGCCAATTGAATTCATATTTGGTATAAAAGCATACATAAAACCCCATGTAATGATTTGTGATAGTTTTGTGCATAAATAAGAATCCTAGACTCAGAATTAAGAGATGAAATGTAGTTAGGATACTTACAATGATGTTATCTTATCAGTGATTAGTGAGTGGGAAGATGACAATAATGAGCTTGGTTTAAGTTTTACACGTTTTGGTAAAGTGGGTTGTGAGGAAGAGGATGTTATGTATATAGCTGTTTTGCTTCTGTAGACACCACGGACCAGACGGAACCAAATATTTGGTTCCGTCCGTGTTGTCGTTTGGTGCCGTGGCTACAGTAGCAGATATAAGGCAAAATTGTTTTGGTTTAACTATTCTAATGTTTTAGGCTATGTTTATCCTACATGTTTGGTTCCATTAACCCTAAACCAAGTCTAAGAAGATTAAAAGGTTCTCGTTTAAGAGGTTTAGTAAAGATGTCGGCAATGTTGTCTTCGGAGGATACTTTCTCGATTGAAATGTTTCCTTTTTGAACATTGTCGCGAAGAAAGTGATGACGGATTTCAATGTGCTTTGTACGAGCATGTTGAACGGGATTCTTGCTGAGATCGATGGCTCCTTTGTTGTCGCAAAGTATCACAATGTCGTTGAGATGAATTCCGTAGTCTACGAGAGCTTGCTTCATCCAAAGAGCTTGTTGACATGCTTTTCCGGCTGAGACGTATTCGGCTTCAGTAGTAGAGATGGCTAAAGCCGTTTGCTTCTTTGCAAACCCTGAGGTGAGACAATGTCCAACAAAAGTGCAAATACCACTTGTACTTTTTCTATCAACATAATCACCGGCATGATCCGAGTCGGCATACACTATGGTTTCTATACCCGTTCCTTTGGGATACCATAATCCTAAACATGTTGTTCCCTTAATATATCTAAAAATCCTTTTTAATGCTTCTAAGTGTGATGCCTTTGGGTTTTCTTGAAAGCGAGCACATAGACAAACACTAAACATAATGTCGGGTCTACTAGCCGTAAGATAGAGTAGGCTACCAATCATTCCTCTATATTTAGTGTTATCCACGGATTCACCTTCTTCGTCCTTGGTGAGTTTAGTGTCCGAGGACATGGGTGTTTTAGTTGGTTTGGAATCTTCAAGACCAAATTTCTTAAGCATGTCTTTTATATATTTAGATTGATTAAAGAAAATACCATCATCTAGTTGTTTGATTTGAAGTCCTAGAAAGAAGTTTAACTCACCCATCATACTCATTTCAAACTCGTCATGCATGATTTTAGAGAAATCATCACATAGTTCTTGACAAGTTGATCCGAATATAATGTCATCAACGTATATTTGAACAATAATAATTTGCGATTCCTTTTTCTTAGTAAAAAGAGTATTATCTACTAATCCCATAGTATATTTGTTATCAATAAGAAAAGTCTTAAGACGGTCGTACCAAGCTTTAGGTGCTTGTTTAAGGCCGTATAATGCTTTCTTGAGTTTGAAGACATGATGTGGTTTCTCAAAGTCGGTAAAACCGGGAGGTTGAGCAACATACACTTCTTCGTTAATAAACCCATTAAGGAAAGCACTTTTAACATCCATTTGAAATAATTTAAAATCATAAGCACATACATAAGCAAGTAATATTCTAATAGATTCAAGTCTAGCTACCGGTGCATAAGTTTCATCATAGTCAATTCCTTCTTGTTGATTATAACCTTGTGCAACAAGCCTAGCTTTGTTTCTAGATACTACACCATTTTCGTCCATTTTGTTTCGAAAGACCCATTTTGTTCCAATTATAGTTTGATCTTTGGGTTTTGGAACTAGTTTCCAAACATCATTTCTAACGAATTGGTTTAATTCTTCTTGCATGGCAATTACCCATGATTCATCTTTTATTGCTTCATTTATGGTTTTTGGTTCAATGGTGGATACAAAACAAAAATGATTACTTTGATTTTGAGCTTGTGATCTTAAGGTTCTTTGATTAAGTTTTCCTATGACCTTTTCTAATGGATGACTTTTAGATTCTTTGATGTTGACAATTTCCTTATTTAATGGTTCATCTTCCTTGTTATTATTAATTTGACTTTCAATTATTTGACTTTCAACTAAGTCATCATCTACCAAAGGTGATGTCTTAGAGGGAGGTGGACTTTCGTCAAATGTTATGTTCAACGATTCCTCGACTATCATTGTTTCTTTATTTAGGACAATGTAAGCTTTACTAGTTTGAGAGTAACCAAGAAATACACCTTCATAAGACTTTGGGTCAAACTTGGTGAGATAATCCTTAGTATTAAGAATAAAACATTTACAACCAAAGACTTTAAAATATCCTAATGTTGGCTTTTTACCTTTATAAAGTTCATATGGTGTTTTGTTTAGGAAAGGACGTATTAGGACTCTATTTAAAATGTATGTAGAAGTGTCAACGGCGTTACACCAAAACTTTTGAGGAATGTTTTGTTCATTAAGCATTGTTCTACTCATTTCTTGAATTGTTCTATTTTTACGTTCTACTACTCCATTTGATTGAGGTGTACGTGGAGCGGAAAAGTTATGTGTTATACCATTTGTATCACAAAAGTTTCCAAATTGAGTTTCGTTGTCAAATTCACGACCATGATCCGTTCGGATCGACACAATTTTGACTCCTAGAAGATTTTGAATTTTCTTGCTAAGTATTTCAAATTTATCAAAAGCTTCATTTTTGGTTTTCAAAAATAACGTCCAAGTAAACCTTGAGTAATCATCTACTATGACCAAAGTGTATAAGTTGCCTCCATAGCTTCTTATAGCGGATGGTCCAAACAAGTCCATATGTAATAATTCTAGACACTTAGATGTGGACACCATATTTTTAGATTTGTGACTACTATGTGTTTGTTTACCAATTTTGCAAGCGTCGCAAAAGTGTTGGTCATATTTTAGTTTTGGTAAATTCCTAACCAACTCTTTTGAAGATAGGTTTTGTATAAGTCTCATATTAGCGTGACCTAAGCGTCTATGCCAAAGAGACGAGCTATCGTCTAATGTTGTTAAGCAAAGTTTGTCATTATATGTTTTATCTATTTTCATGACGTATATGTTATTTTTCCTAACTCCTTTAGCTATGGTGATACCATCTTTTAGTATTTTACTACCATTTTCATCAAATAGTACTTTATACTTTTTATCACATAGTTGGCTAATACTAAGTAGATTAAATCCTAACCTATCCACATGAGCAACATTTTCAATAGTTAGAGAGTTATGAGCAATCGTACCTTTGCCAATGATTTTGCTTTTGAGATTGCTACCGAAAGTGACATTACCTCCGTCATACTCTTGGTATGATGAGAAGAGACTTTTGTTGCCCGTCATGTGTCGTGAGCATCCACTATCTTTTATCCATTCATCAGGTTCCAATCCAACTTTCAAGCATACCTAAGAAGCAAATAACTCAAACATTTGGTCCCCAATATCTCATGGGTCCGTTTGGGTTAAACATACCATTTATTTGATTCATGTATGGAAATGATGGGTAAGGGTTCCATGGCATGTAATCTGGAGTTTGATATGGTCTAGGAAAGTTTTGATTCCAACCGTTGTGTTGGTAGTTAGGTTGAACGTTGTGGTTGCTCTTAGGGAAGGGGCGTTTGGCAAAAGAAGTTTTATATCGTTGTTGAGTAGTTTTTGATCTAAATTCATTTTTAACAAGTCCTACTCCTGATATAATGGCTGGTTTTAGTTTAACATTATCATTGGTTTTCTTTGTTACTTTAACAAATTCAGTACGGTCCGTATTGCGAACATTCTGTTCTGCTGAAGTACCCGCGGTACCATTTTGTACAACGGACGGAACCCTTATTTTGGTTCCGTCTGGTCCGTGCTGTACTGCAGCAATTTTGACAGAATGTTCGTCCTTTTCGGCCGTTTTGTTTTGACTCTTTGGAATTAATACTTCATTAAAACCTAGCCCATTCATGTCTCCTGGTGTTTTATGGATTTTAACTATTTCATCGGCAAGAGCGATGTTTTTGTTAAACCTTTTAAACTTAGAATTATTTTCTATTAAAACTTCTTGTGTGAGCTTTAGTTTTTCTATTTCAAGATTAAGCTCTTGACATGATTTACAATCATCGTCATTTGTTTTTCCTTTTTCAAGACGTTTTGCTTTTTCTTTTAACTCATATACCTCATTTTCCAAAAACTCCTTTTTGGTTTTTAGAAATTTATTTTTAGTTATGATTTTTAGACTTAGCTCACACAATTGATTATATTGTTTTGCAAGGTGTCATCATCTATAGAAGAATAAGAAGAGTCGGAAAGTACCTCATTTGACTCATGTGCCATTAGAGCGATCTCTTCCTTGCTTGATTCTTCATCGTCTTCACTATCACTCCAAGCACCACTTACAAAAGCTCTTTGAGTTTTGCTTTTAGGTGGCTTGGGACATTCTCCTATGAGATGACTTGCATCACCACATCTAAAACACTTTCTTTCACCTTTATTCTTCTTATCATCCCGATCTTTTCGGAATGGCTTCTTTTCTTCTCGAGGTTGTCTTACAAACTTTCCTCTTCTTCTAAAGAACTTCTTGAAATCTCTAACGGCCATGGCATACTCCTCATCTTCACTATCGGAACAAGATTCACCATCATCGCTTGATTCTGCCTTTGCTTTAAGAGCAACGGATTTGATCTTCTCCTTTCTTCCTTTGATGATCTCCGAATCTTTCTCCATTACCATTTCGTGAACTTTGAGGTTGCCAATTAGCTCGTCTAGTGACATTATTGAGAGATCTTTTGATTCTTCAATAGCGGTCACTTTAGCTCTCCATTTGGGATGGAGTGCTCTAAGAAATTTCCTGACAAAGTTCTTACTACGAAAAGATTCATCAAGTGCTTTAAGTGATGTAATGATAGTGTTAAAACGAGCAAAGCCACAATCAATGGTTTCATCTTCAGGGATAACAAATTGTTCATATTGTTGAACAAGAAGATCAATTTTGTTATCCTTGACTTGTGAATTACCTTGATGTGTAACAATTAAAGATTCCCAAATATCTTTGGCGATTTCACACATAAAAATTCTTTCATATTCTTTTCTAGGTAAAGCATTATAAAGCATCATTTTAGCTTCATTGTTTTTAGCAACTAATTTCTTTTGTTCATCAACGGAAATATCCTTTGTTGTAGAACTAAAATCTCCTTTAACAATAATAAACCAAAGATCTATATCTTTTGATTTTACATATGTTTCAAAACGGTTTTTCCAATAGATAAATCCATTGGTTTCAAAGAGTGGTGGTCTTTGCATAGATTGCCCTTCTTTAAAGTTTTCAGAATCCATGGATCGTTTCAAGTTTATAAAATACAAGTTATTTTAGAAATTCTTGAGCAACGAGGCTCTGGTACCAATTGTAGAAAACTAGAAGGGGGGTTGAATAGTTTACCGATTAAAAACTTTGTTTTGAAACTTATTGAAAGATCAATTGATATTGATCTTAAGTATGTTAATGAAATATGCAAGCAATATGTAATAAGTAAATAAGGAAAGAAATGATCAAACCACAACAAGTTGTTTATAGTGGTTTGGCCTACAAGGACTCTTTTTCCTTGCCCTACTCCACTCCCCGAGTTTCACACTCGAGAGTTTAACTTCACTAGTCAACAAGATCCTTTCACCGGCGGAGAAAACCTTTACACTTCGCTTACACTATTTCCGACACTAAGCTAGATGTCGAGTTCTTTCCAAGGGTACAACTACTCCCACACACAATGTATTTTGAGGACTAAAATACTAACCACTCACACTCACAAGATTATGATGGTTTGATACAACAACGAAGTATGGATCAACACTAGATCATACAACACTAAACAAACAAGACTTCCAACTTCTCGTTGAAGCTTGAATATGACTTGATCTTCTTTGCTACAAAAGAGATCACTAATATGATATGAAACTGAATTAGAAAGGTTAGAGAGAAGATATGTATGAGAGTATGTTAGAAAGGGATGAGAAACTACTTGGCTTGGCATTGCTATTTATAGCCAAATTGGACAGGAGCGTCCACGGACGGCGGACCCCTTAAAAGGGTTCCGCCCGTGTACCATTTTGGTACCGCCGGTCTGACAGTCAAGATATCAAATCTTGCCTAAAGTCAACTCTATCTAAGTGAGATTGTGCAAGATATGAAGAGTACAAATCTTCACAAAATATCTAATGGAATCTTCTAATGATTTCCATGATGTAATACATGATGTCAAATGTTGTATTACTATTTATAGAAATATGCAAATGCTTAAGTAGTGTTTGGTTTTAAGAACCTAACACACTCTACAAACTACTATCATACATAATGATTAGAGTCATATCAAGATGTTACTAATCATAAATGTAAATGCTTGAATGATGAATATATTGTTTGAGAAAGCTTGTTTTAATATCTAATAAACTTGACAAGCTTTAAGCTTTTATAAATTAAATTTACTTTTGTCGTTAACAAAACTTAGGAAAAGATCAAAAATATAAATAACGTTTAATGACGATATTTGTATTAACAGTTACCTCAAGATCCAGTCCGCAAAAAATAGTCATGGCCCCACCCATTGAATGCCCTGTCACCATGATATTGAAGTCTTCGTATATTGCTTTTGCTCTGCTAACGCCATCGAGAATTCCGGACCGAACAATTGTATTATTATAAGCATTGAAGAATCCAGATGCACTTTGCCATCTGAGCAATCGGAATAGTCAAAGTCAGGCTGCTTCCACAATCCAATTCTGTATACTACAAATACGCAACTTTTCATGTGAAATTAAAAACAAGAAAATAAGTTTCAGAATTAAAAGCGCACCAAGTCACCAACAATGCATAACTGGTTTCTTGAGTGCCTCTGAACGCAATAACAATAGCATTAAGATCATCTGCAACCCCAAAAAGGCCTGCAATCAGTATTCAGTTAGCACCGAAGAAACATCCTAAATTGGACAATGAACTGTAGTCGGTTTTCAAGATCATATTAGTTGTCACTGGAACTACAAACCATAGAAACTGGACGACCAAACGCCTCCATTCTTTGTTTGATTACTGAGCCGATGCTTCCCAAGCCTATGATCCCAACTGAATTTCCACTAACCTGCAAGCGAAAACTAAAGAATTAATGATTTAAACCTGAAATTTCAGGTCTATATGGGTGTTTCAGATTGGTTATTAAAGGATACTGGGATTGCACAGTACATGCATATTATGCATTTTCAAAGAATTGGTATCAACCCATTTCTTCACAACTGCGTTTTCCAGGAAAATGCAAATAATCACTCATATGATTATTTCAGATGGCCTCCCGTTGGTAGCAACATCTACATGAAAGTTGTTTATGAGTCGAATGCTTCGTTACTACTGTCAGTTGTTGACTTTCCGCACATTATAGCCACGCCAGTTAAACCAAATAATGCATATTTGTCAGTTGTGGTTGGTTCCTCTTGCATGAGATAGGAAAGTTCTTGATTTTCTGATATGGCCACGCCAACCATGTCTCCCTTTTTCTCAACATATTCTTGCAGCTGCAATGCAAACTCAAGTTGCCAAACTACTTCTTCCACAATTGGTCTTTCACTTCCATCCTTTTTCAAGTAATTATGTGCTAACTCTCCGAACTTCATCAAGCACTTGGGT
The DNA here is from genome assembly GCA_019973895.1 of Chrysanthemum seticuspe. Lineage (NCBI taxonomy): Eukaryota > Viridiplantae > Streptophyta > Magnoliopsida > Asterales > Asteraceae > Chrysanthemum > Chrysanthemum seticuspe. The sequence goes on along the minus strand of BPTQ01000001.1, from coordinate 186,104,777 downwards.
GAAATCACACCACTTAGGTTTGAATCAATAATCTCAAGAAGATCGATTACCCTTTTGATAATGGAACTTTCCCCATTCTGCCAGATTGATTTTCTCATAGGGAAGCCCTTGATTGATAGCAGTTCTTGCACACAAGACTTCAAGCAAAACAACCCCGAAAGAGTACACATCAGATTTTTCAGTTAATTGTTTACTGTTGAAGTATTCAGGATCCATATACCCAAAAGTACCCTTCACCATCGTGTTAACTTGGTTTTCTGCTTGGTCTCTAGGGCCTAGCTTTGACAAACCACAAATCAGAATTGGTCTCTAGGGCCTAGCTTTGACTAACCCTTCCCCACCACCTCCAATGATGGCGGCATATGGCGGTGTTTTCATTGTATTCTCTTTTACGGGAGACGTTGGCTTTGGAAGTTGGGCTGAATGACTAAGTTCTGGGTTTGGGCTTGAAAGATTACCATTCATACTCAACCTGAAGACCTCCAAACCATTTAAATAACCATCCCTGTATTCTTCAGAATTGGGGTTAGGATGCAATTCTAGCCACAAATCTTGCTTGCTTTTCCTGCCATCTTGTTCTTTAACCACTACAATGTAATCTCTGAATATTGGATTCCCGCTACTTTTAGTCCACTATAATAGATCAGCCTCCTCTTCAACAGTTTGATTATTAATAAAGATTGTAAAAATCATTTGCCCTTTTTTGTGTATCATAGTATAATGTTGCAAAATTGGAGCCTGAGCTTATAATAAAACCCAGAATCAACAGGAAGTATCCATGTCAAATTGTAACTGTCAGCTTGTTTGCCCATACTTCTTTGTGTTTGATAAATGAGCTCAGGTGCAGTATAATTAGGAGTCTCTGTGGCATATGCGATCGGATTATGATAAACAGGCGTCTGCCCAATCGCTGCTCCGTATATGTAGTTATTATCTTGATCCCAAAACCGGTACATACCGGTATCATCTTTACTGAGTATTTGTCCCCCACCCATGATTAGCCTGTAAACATTTTCAAGCATAGTGTCGTCATTAATAACATGTCCTTTACTCATCCCAATGGGTTTTGGATTCTTAGCATCAAAGTACAGATTATCTGGCATTGAGACGATTTCAATACCATTGATGAAGGCATATGAGTTGGGTACGGGTGTAAAGACGACATCTTATGTCCAAATCCTCTAATCGAAAGCAAACATTCCAGTTACTGACATGTTAGGATTTTTACCCATTTCTTTCACAGCTTCAGTAGTTAATGAAGGGATATCCTGCAACAACAAGTGCTCATTATGCTAACTACTTATTTAGTTTTCAAGTCTTGCAGATGACGAAAACTATGATTACAGAAATTGTATTGACTATACCTGATGCCCGTGTCAGTCCAGGGAAGAGGAAAAAAGGGCATCCTGACAATGTCTCCTTTTAAAGCATTGGTTCCAGAATACTCGAGGCTGATTTCGTCTCCTTGGTTCACCCACATTATCACAAAAACGTTGCAAGATATTAATATAAAATACATATTTTAATCGATAGATAACTGCATATGATAATACTTTTGGCCCATACGATGTCTGAAAGTTTCAAGATCTTCATCCGCTGTAAAAGTACAACTGAAGTCTGACGATGTTAGTGCGCACATCCGCTGCAACTATTGATTCAAAGATATCCATGCTAGATAGCTCTGTATAAAAAGCAACGGATTTGCATTTTTCAAAGATATCCGTGCTAGAGGTGGCAAACTGTGACTGGGATGGGTAACGGGTCAAAATGGGTCAAGTCGAGTTGACCTACCCAAATGCGTTTTTCTTAAGGTCTACCTCTTTTAACCATATTTTTGGAGTTTACCCTTTGGACTCGTTGTCTATAAAGTCTAGCTTTAAAACTTAACTTTTGAAGTTTTCCCATTCGACCCATTTAAAAGTTGTGTCAAAATCTCCCCCTCAAATAAAAGTACGAAGCATAAATGTGAATTGTCGAACCTAGGTAACATTGGTTCGATCAAGGCAATCAATTTAGTTGGATCGAATGACTCCATTATGCTCAGCTATCAGCTCTCCTTCTGAGGTTTGCAGAAAGTATCTGCTCAACTGGAATAGTGAATATTATAAATGATATAAAGGAAAAACCATCTTAGCTCTATCTACGAAGACTATTTCAGGATAAGGACGTGTAGATAGTATAGTCAAGTTTTGCTAATACCCGTGTTTATCAAAGTCGTCAGCTATTCCATCGTATAGAAGCTTCAAAATTTCAAAATTTGACCCGCCACAGCATTGATGGAAGTCAAATGAGACAAATATCAATCAATACAAGTCGCATTAACTTACAAAATCCTACCTATTAAAGCATATTCTTAAACGGGAATGAAGAATCACCTAACGTCTGGAAGTTTTTCCATTTCTGTGGCATATGCTAGGTTCAAAAGGCCCTTGTTACCATGCTGCACGCAAAGATAATAACAAAATACGATCACCGAAATTGTGGATAACATGATACCTGATAAGATGCAATCACGTTATAATGCTTTTGGTAAACTCTCACCTTATCCATCAAGTCAACAGCAATAACATCTCCGTATCTTTGTGAAAGATCACGAAAGTGGTGTTTCACGACCATGGGCTGCATGCATTTACCATATCAATTGTTAGTATAGTATATTCTCACAAACATTAACTCCAGGCCGGGTGTAGAGCTAGCCATGATTTGAGTTGATAAAAGTAGTTTGTTAACATAAAACATATATAATTCTTTGAAGAATCATGTAATACAACATTTATGTCGATTATAATTTTGACTTAACTAACTAACACATTATAAATTATTGCAGAATGATGATGGTGAGATCAGTGCCTACTTCGAGAAAAGTAAGAAACTTACTCTAGTGTCCGAAGACTACCGACAAACACTTGAGTTCATGGATAAACTTAAGGTAATTGCTAGAAAGGAACTTGATTGCATTTATTTTTGTCCAATATTATCAAATAAACTGGAATAAATATTCGCCTCAGCCATTATTCATAATCACTGGAAAACAACATGTCTGATCTTTCCGCCAACCAGTGTTCGCAATAATTATAACAGTTAGTATAAGGAAATTGTGATATGTTGGAATTGGATAATAACGGACTATTATTTTTATGTGTATTCTCACCCTTAACTTCATCTACTTTTATTGTAATAGTTGAGAAAATGGAATGAGAGATGGGTGATCCTAGACCCAACAACACGAAAAATGGAATACAAGTAAGTTACTAAACATTAATTACTTTCTTTCATTTCTTCTTTATGCACCTTTATTTCTGAAAATTGTAAATGTCTGCAAAATCAAGCGAAATGATCCGGCCGCTAAAGGAACAATCATATTTGATTCAAAAAATATATATTAGATTAGAAATCTTCAGATAATATACTTTTAAGAAGTACAAATATAATTCCAAAGAATGTGAAGTAAAGGACTATAAATTCGATCAACTGATGTCAATGAAGGATAGAAAGTAGAAGTAAGGTATTAAGATGACTCACTGGTGAGACTTTCAGTCTCTTCATCAAGCTTTTGAGTGTTTAAAGAAGTGCTGCTAGAGGCAGCCTTGTTTGAACCAGCAACAGCCACAAAAGAGAACAAAAAACAAATTATAAGGTATCCATAAATTGAAACCACACTAAATGTCAAACTTCTCAGCATTCAAAATATCGAATAAAAATTGCAAGGCCATGCACGTCAAAAGACACAAATAAACTCGATGGAGGCCAGTCTTTCAGCTTAAGGATCCTAGGCCACACGTTATCTTCATGATCAATTGTATACCATCTAAAAAACTGATGAACATTAACGTCACCCTACATATCACAGGAAAATATAAGTAGCCTCCTAAAATTAAGGGGTCATTTAGATTAGCTTATTAGCTAACTTCTGTTTTAAAAGACAGGAGGCCCAAAAATAGAGCTTATCTGAGGGCATATTGGCTTATTTCAATTTTAAAATGCAATATTCTAAAACAAATACCTTTATAAAATATATAGCTAAATCAAGGAAACAAATTAAATGATCATTCACCTGCTTGCATAAATCCCACCATCCTGTCATTACCCGACCTTTAAAATGCCTATCCAGTCATAATAAGATCAGAGATATTGTTAAAAAGAATCCAATAAACGACATTTTTAGGGAAATTCTTCATGGAGGGCGCTATAATGTTCCCTATTACCTGTGATCATATAAGCAAATAACGTAATGTAATTACAAAACACGTTTATTTCGGTTGTATTTCAAAGTAATCGGTTTTACTTACATTAACAACTACTGTATTAGCTTTGCATGGACCTGATAAAATTGATGGTTGAGCTGAACTACAAAGATTCCAGTAGGAAACGTCAATCACCCAGTAGAACTACATGCTTCATTCCATGCATCGTTCACCGCCTACAACCAAATGTCACACATCAAAAATTTTAAATTTAAATTCACCTAAAACCAAATTAATTGTGATACTGCCAAATCTACCTTTCCAAACATTTCTTTTAAATCCTTAATACATATTTCTAAATGAGCTTCACCTACAACAGTAAGCATGTGTTCACCTCTAGCAGAAACACTAACCTCAACAAACGGCTTTGCACGGGTAAGAAGACGTAACCCGTTCATAAGTGCAGCCATGTCAGCAGGATCAGACCATCGTTGTTTTGCTGATGAAATAAAGTGTAGCAAGTGAATTTCGTAATTAGATGCCATTTAGACCAACTCTTTTACATATATGTAAGATGACATAAGCAAGCATGTGAGATGCATATAGATAGATATATAATGGGAAAACTCTTTCTGATAAAATGTATACAATACAAACCTCACAAAAGCTCTTTAAAATACAATCAGCTGCAATAAATTCTTGCATGCTTGAAGTCCGTAAAGTAACTTTTAAGATGAATTGAGATCCGGTTCAATCTCTTGCTCCTCGCCAAGAGATTACTTGCAAAACATCAAGATTCTGACGATGTCCATAAATAAGATCACCTTTGGATTGGAACACCTGGTCACCTTATATGATACAAGTTAAGAGGCTTTTTCCAGATCTACATTAGTTTGTGAGTCGTGATATGCATGTATCTTTTTTCCTAAATTACATGCTTAGCCTAATAGGTTTTCCCCACCTATATGATGGAACCTCGATCTTAGCAAACAATCATGACTCAGAACTGACTTGGTAGAGTGAGGAGTTCATGTTACAGTGTGCGTGAGCACATATTGCATACGGAAGCATGTATTAAACATGTCTAGATTCTCAGTCAAGAATAATAAATCAAAATGTGTACCTTAGAATCTCTTGAAACTCAAAATCGTGTGTTCTTGTATCTCTAATTCTCATGATCCATGTCCTGCATTAAACATAATTGATCAACCATCGAATAAAATAAGTATTGATTAACTGGATTGCATCATTGGTAATTTGATATCAGAGTAGTCTTTTAAATAACGATTCACACAATGAAAGAAGCATTAGTTTAACAAAAAAATATTACAATCCTATGGCATGAAGATGATGGAGATGATGTCTGCTGTTAACAAAATTAAAAAATGTTAGGAATTAGAAATTCCAGGTATTAAAGAGTCGGTCACCTCAAGTATATGTAATCGTTAGAAAGCTCGTAGTCGTAGTTATTTTAAGTTAAGTAGTATTTAGTTAAGTAACACCGTGGAGGACGGACGGGTCTTTACCCACTGTATGCCTGATCCACAGCCTGATGTGTGGCGATTTATGTAAGACTATAAATACTCTCTACCTTCCAAGGTAGAGAGTTGGAGCTCATAATAAGAATTTTCTTTCTCTCACTAATGTTCCCTAAACCTCTAACTTTCTCTCTCTAGAATTCTACTTATACGCCACCTTGTTGTTATGGTTTGATGTGTACGTGAAAACTAATATCCAACAATTGGTATCAAGAGCCATGGTTAGATCATATCTTGCACATCTTTGGATTTCTAGTGGTTTTTAGGTGGTTTTTGAGTTTGAAAAAGTTTAGTGGTTTTTGCATCATTTGGGTGATTTCTAGTGTTAAAGTTTGGATTTTGATAGTACTTTTATGTTTAGAATCATCACAAGTGTTTAGGTTTTGATTTGGTAAGCTTGAATCATCGTGGTTGGGTAGTTTTTGGATTGAAAAGTGATGTTTTGTGGTTTTCTTGCTAGCGACTTGACATTCGGACTTCATTCTTCGTAGCGACTTGCTTTGCAATTTCGTGGCGAGTTACAGTTTTGGAGCTAGCGACTTAGATCTAGCGATTAACAGTACAAGTAGTGGATTCTCCACTACGGGTAGCGACTTGGTGGTAGCGACTTGGTCTGTAGCGAGTTGATCTTTAGCGACTTGTATCTTTAGCGACTTGAGTAGCGAATTGCTGCCAAAATTTTGCTAGCGACTTGAGGCTTAGCGAGTTACTACTTAGCGACTTGCATTTGTCTAGCGAATTGGGACTCTAGCGACTTAGTGGTGTAGCGAATTAGGTGTTAGCGACTTGGTGCATTATCTTCTAGCGACTTGGGTGATTGTTTACGGTTTTCTCTTGATTTAGTAAAATCCCGTGAAAGAATCTATTTCCCGGTTTAATCATAGAGTTATAAAATCCCGTTTAATCTGTTAACATGTCTACCAACGTTCCTACTATCATCTCCACTGTTGCCGAGGATGTTCAAGCAGCTGGCTCAGATACTCGTCCACCCATGCTTGACAGAACTGACTACGATTCTTAGGCTCAACGAATCAGATTGTACTGCCTTGGAAAGGAAAATGGTGTCAACATTCTCAAATCAATTGATGAAGGACCATATCGAGTTGAGACGACTAGAGACATACTTGATACTAATGAAGATGGAACTCCTATTTACGGAATGGACAGACCTAAAATGTATGATGAGCTTGATGATAAGGAGAAAAAGAGATTCGATGCAGATATCAGGGCTTCTAACATTGTTCTTCAAGGTCTTCCTAAAGACATATACAAGCTGATCAATCACAACACCGATGCAAAGGCAGTTTGGGATAATGTCAAGATGCTTCTCTCAAGTTCAGAATTAACTATGGAAGACAGAGAATCACAACTCTATGACGAATTTGAACACTTCAAGATGAAGCCATATGAGAGTGTCTATGAGTACTATGTGAGATTTCATAAGTTGATGAATGACATGAGGAACATCAGAATGACTATGCCTAACATTAAGCTAAACTCAAAATTTGTGAACAACATGAATCCCGAATGGCACAAGTTTGTCACCGCTGTGAAGCTCACTAAAGGATTGAAGAATACAAACTATGAGCAACTCTATGCCTTCCTCCTTCAGAATGAGAGACATGCTATGTTTGAAAAATTGATTCTCAATCAGTTCAAAACCAACCAGGGAGAGACAAGCTTTCGAACAGAGAGGGACCAACCAAAACTTGACTAACTCTTAGTTAAAAAGTTTGTATCGTACAGAGAGTAAG
>BPTQ01000001.1:186027308-186092152 GCA_019973895.1 Chrysanthemum seticuspe | reverse complement strand
TCTTCTCATGAAACTCCATATGTACCTCCATCTGAAGATGATTTAAAGAAATTGTTTGATCCTATGTTTGATGAACTGTATGATTCAATTACTAATGAGGTGTTGATCCCTACAACAGAGGATGCTCATATTCCTATGAATGAAGTCAATCCCTCAGTCTCAATATCTTTAAGTCAAGAAGCACCTGCTGCTGATCCTTCAGTCTCATCAACAAATCATCATTCTTCAAATGTACATCATGGAAATGTTTCTGGCATCAATGATGAAGTTAATCCCTTTGCTACTCCTGAAGATGCTCCATTTGAAAACATATTTGCTCCTGAATCGTCATCAGAACCATCTTCTTCAGGAGACATCGACTCAGCTACCTCAGTCCCTCAACAACTGCCACATGAACACCTCAGAAAATGGACTCACGATCATCCATTAGACAACATCATTGGAAATCCCTCTCGTCCTGTATCAACCCGGAAACAACTTGCAACCGATGCCTTATGGTGCTTCTTCAACTCCGTACTATCTAAGATCGAACCAAAAGATGTTAAAACCGCCATGAATGAAGATAGCTGGTTCAATGCCATGCAAGAAGAAATTCATGAGTTTGATCGACTTGATGTATGGGAGTTAGTACCTGCTCCAGACTGTGCTATGATTATTGCTCTTAAATGGATCTTCAAAGTGAAACTTGATGAGCATGGTGATGTGTTGAAGAACAAGGCTCGATTAGTTGCTAAAGGATACCGTCAAGAGGAGGGTATTGACTTTGAAGAATCTTTTGCTCCAGTTGCTTGAATCGAGGCAATCAGAATCTTTCTTGCTAATGCTGCTAGTAAGAACATGGTAGTCTATCAGATGGATGTGAAGACGGCATTTCTGAACGGAGATCTTAAAGAAGTCGTCTACGTCAGCCAACCTGAAGGATTTGTGAATCAAGAGCATCCTACTCACGTTTATCGTTTGAAGAAGGCTCTTTACGGTTTAAAGCAAGCTCCAAGGGCATGGTATGATACATTGTCAAAGTTTCTTCTATCAACCGGATTCAGCAAAGGAGCAGTTGATCCTACATTGTTCACCAGGAAGTCAGGCAAACACTTAATTCATGTTCAAATTTATGTTGATGATATTATTTTTGCCTCGACAGACCCAATGGAATGTGATCGTTTTTCAAATGAAACGAGTTCAAAATTTCAAATGTCAATGATGGGACAAATGTCATTTTTCTTGGGATTACAAATTTCACAAAGTCCCGGAGGCATTTTCATAAATCAATCTAAATATGCAACAGAGATCTTAAAGAAATTTGGATTTGATTCAAGTGACCCTGTTGACACCCCCATGATTGACCGAACCAAACTAGATGAGGACCACTCAGGGATCATGATTGACCAAACGAAATATCGTAGTATGATTGGATCCCTGATGTACCTCACTGCTAGTAGACCAGACATCTTGTTCGCTGTTTGCATGTGTGCTAGATACCAGGCTAAGCCTACTAAAAAGCACCTTGAAGCAGTTAAACGGGTCTTTCGGTATCTCCAAGGAACCATCAATATGGGTCTTTGGTACCCGAAGGACACCGGTATGTCACTAACGGCCTCTGCAGATGCTGATCATGCAGGTTGTCAAGATACACGTCGAAGTACGTCTGGAGGTGCTCAGTTTTTGGGTGATAAGCTTGTGAGCTGGTCTTCAAAGAAGCAAATGAGTACTTCTATTTCATCTACAGAGGCTGAATACATAGCCATGTCATCCTGTTGTGCTCAAATCTTATGGATGAGATCTCAATTATCTGACTATGGCTTTGTATTCAACAAAATCCCTCTGTACTGTGATAATAAAAGTGCTATTGCTCTCTCATGCAATAATGTTCAACACTCAAGAGCAAAGCATATCGACATTCGACATCATTTCATCAGGGAACAAGTTGAAAAAGGTGTGGTGGAACTCTATTTTGTGAGGTCTGAATATCAGTTAGCAGACATCTTCACCAAAGCTCTTCCAAGAGAACGTTTTGAGTTTATTCTTCCACGTCTTGGCTTAAAAAGCCTTCAACCAGAAACACTCAAACGTCTTCAGGAGGAAGACGAGGAGTAAAGGTCTATCTTCATCTGTCTCTTGTATATATCTATTCGAGAAAAAAAAATAGAAAAATATAAAACTTTCAAAATCCATAAAAATCTGAAAAATTCGAAAAATCTTCAAAAAATATTGTCATTTTGTCATGCTTCTCTCGATTCGATTATATCTACGGTCTTGTTGTTGTCATTCAAAGAATGACACGGGACTTTAGATATTGTTCGAATTTTTTATTATTAAAAAAAAAAAAAAATCAAAAATATTTTTGGGAGAAAGAGAAACAATGGTTTATTGTCATTTTTCGGGCAATAATCCGGTTTTAAAAGAAAGAACAGAGCCATGTTTTACCATGTTTTCAAATTCCATGCTCTGATTCTATAAACATTTATCTGCTGAAAACTAACTGCTTTGAAAAATAACTCGGTCTCTATTTTTGATAATCATCAGGACTTATTTGCAAAATCTCTATCTCTCAATCAACAACCTATGTCATTGATTGAGGGGGAGAATGATTTCAATTAAATTAAAAAGTTATTTGGCATTAAAGTGTTTTCAAAAGATATACATGCATGTTTTATCAATGGAGTTTAAAGTCTTAAAATCCGATCCTTATCAGTTCAAACGCTTTCATAATCAAGTCACAATTCTCCTTAAAAGCTTTCAAAATCAATTTAAATCTATAAGAGATCACAAATCTCAAATGATTTGATAATTGTGATGTGGGGAGAATGTGTGATTTAAATTGAATTTAAACTGATAATTCGGTAAATGGTTTTATAAGGATGTACATGCCGTCCTTCCCACATGTGACAAACGATTTTAAATTTTCAATGCACATGTTGAGGGGGAGCATCTATCTTAAACCTATGATTTGAAACGTGATCATTTATCCCAATGTGCAGGTTCCCTCTAGTATGTGCAAAACTCTTTTCTAATCTCAAGGCAAATATTGAGGGGGAGCAAATTTATGGAAACCTCATCCTTCCAGGAAATGCTTTATCTTCTTGATTTGATCAGGGAAGTGATGTTGATATCTTTTAGAAAATTGTAATCAAAGAAGTAATTTCTTCCTCTTGCCTCCGTGTGCAAAACGATTTCAAACATTTGATGCACATGTTGAGGGGGAGCACTTATTCTAAAAATATCAAAAACAATTCAGGTACAAAATGTTTTGTTAATATATCACAAGTATCTGGATTGATTTTCAAATGGTTTTCAATTGGTTCCAATGGCAGATGAACAATACCAAATAGACCGACCAACTTTACTTTATGTACGGTGATATAAGGATGATAAGGTTAGGTATTGGTTCCCATGATCCGCCAGAACCGGAGGGATCTACCCAGGGAAAATCCACTAGTTAGTGTAGAAGTCCTTAGGTATGATGATAAAAGGAGAAAAGTGAGATATGGGAAGAGTGCGGACTGAGATAGAGCAAGTACTGGAACAAACCCAACAAGGTTCTAGCTATGAAGTCTCGGTAAGCACTGAAGGGGTTGAAGAATTAAAAAGAATTGAATGAGGAAAGGGTGAAAACAAATAGCCCTCCATTTATTCAACCTTAGGGCAGAAACCGGGTTCACTTCATATGCTACTGATGGTAACATCGGTATTGAAGACAAGACGTCATGGACCCAGTGACGCACTGCACTTCAACTTTCCAAACCACTCAAGTTCCTCTTAAAAGGACTTGTTTCATTCTCACGGGGAACCGACATTATCTATCGACTTTCTCTTAGAGATTGCTGATATTGAAGAAGGAGACCCTCTCCCTAGTCTCCGGCACAGGATCCAAATATGCACAAATTGAGTCTAGAGCCACGAGATCATCAATAAATCTCATTAGGACACTTTCAATGAAGACTCTCTGTTTCACACAATGTGGAAAGAGAGATTATATCTTGAGTCCTACGCATTATCCTTGTGGTATTGCCAGAACATCTGAGTAATGTGTATACATATTCACAATGAAGATGGAAAGCCTTCTGGAGCCAACATCAAACAAGCTCCTGGTAGGTGACATGTGAGATCTATTTTATGGATCAACCATGTGACAACTGAACAGTAACAATGGGGCGATTCAATCTCTTGAATCAATCCTGGTTCAGGTTATGGATTGACGGATACCTTTGAAAAACCGGTCTTTGTGCTTAACAACTCTTTTCTTTAGCACATCGACCGTGTACTCATTTTTCAAACCAAAAGGTGTTTTTATGATTGATAATTGATTTTCAATAAAACCTTCGTTGTATTGCAAAAAACAATTTCTATTGAGCAATACACGATTGATTTTCAAATCTCTTTTCATCAATCAGTGGACTTAAAATTCGCTGGTTCACTCACTCCGTGTTATCTTCTTTGAGATGTTCCGGTTTGAGAACAGCTAGAGCAGCTGCGAAACCCTGTCAAGGAAATTCTTCGGAATTATACCTGATCACAGGCAGTACTTGTACTGATCAACGGGGAACCGTGGGCCGTGTACCTCAATTCAACGAAAAGTGATCAAAGACACTTTCGTGCGATTTATTGCTAACTGTTGTATGCAGGTACGCCCGACGTTTGCAGCTGATCAGAATGAAGCGGTCAATCCATAGCCGCATGCTCACTTAACAGATTCAACTCAAAAGAAATCATGATTAGTGCATCAGTGACTCTGATATTTTCACTCCAAGCTTCTGCTACGCTGCTGCCAATATCATGATTCAGCAAATGCTTCCGCTACTCTGATGAGAAGATATCATGATCCAGAATGTGAGCATGTCGGTCCTAAAGTCACAACATCACATAATACCAACACCACAAAGGATGTGTCAGAGATTTTTAATAGCTGATGATCTCAAATGATGGCTCAAATTTATTATCACGTGGATCAGTAAAAGACCTCCACTTGGAGTAACCAAACATGCAATGTGATGAATCAATGACTACGAGCTTAGAAGCAAAGGACTACATCAAGAATGCAAGAACAATTTTTAATGTAATATCTATTTGTATTCAATGTAATTTTGGTACATGATTGAGGTGACCTCCCTTAGGGGGAGATTGTTAGGAATTAGAAATTTCAGGTATTAAAGAGTCGGTCACCTCAAGTATATGTAATCGTTAGAAAGCTCGTAGTCGTAGTTATTTTAAGTTAAGTAGTATTTAGTTAAGTAACACCATGGAGGACGGACGGGTCTTTACCCACTGTATGCCTGATCCACAGCCCGATGTGTGGCGATTTATGTAAGACTATAAATACTCTCTACCTTCCAAGGTAGAGAGTTGGAGCTCATAATAAGAATTTTCTTTCTCTCACTAAAGTTCCCTAAACCTCTAACTTTCTCTCTCTAGAATTCTACTTATACGCCACCTTGTTGTTATGGTTTGATGTGTACGTGAAAACTAATATCCAACAAAAAACAAACAACAGATCACTATGGTTCGGGTTCTTTGTTTTAGGGTTTTGTATTTTTGCTTGAAGGAAGGATACTGAATGATTCTCGTATTTTAAATGCAGAAAAAAATAGATATATGGGGATTACCAAAAATAATTAATTACAAACGTTTATAAATATGGTTTTGCAAAATATAATAAAAACAAATGTTGGTCTACTGGTTATCAAGTGAGTAAATGTCACAAACCTCCCAGGTTCGAAACTCTACATGGATTTTCTAAACAAATTAATTTCGAATTTTAATCCCATAATTGGTTGCTTAAGTGGACAAAATGACATGGCTTTTAAGGTACTTATTTGGACTTTATGGGTGTCATGTGGCATTAATATGTATTGAATGATGACATGGAATAATGACGTGGCATTATGGGATGCCAAGTGGCATTATATGTGGCATGCCTCCTCTTATATATAATGTATATATATAATTTTATTAAATTTCGTTTTTAATGTCGCCTCAATGCCCAGTAATTGTTTTTAGTGTCATGTCATCACATTAGTCCACCTAAGCTATTAATAATTTTATTAAATTTCGTTTTTAATATTAGTCCACCTAAGCTATTAATAATTTTATTAAATTTCGTTTTTAATATTCATGTATTAAATTCGGATTAGTCCACCTAAGCTATTAATAATTTTATTAAATTTCGTTTTTAATATTAGTCCACCTAAGCTATTAATAATTTTATTAAATTTCGTTTTTAATATTCATGTATTAAATTCGGATTAATTAATTAAAAAATGACAGTACAGAGATTCGAACTTGAGGTGTTTGTACCATTAACACACATGCAAACCACTAGAGCAACTTATTTTTTTTGATTATATCTTGCAAATCTAAATTTATAAACCAATACAGCCTATTATTGACTATTTTAATTTAATGAGATAAGTATTAATGCTAATCTCACGTTAAAAACAAATCTCCACATTCATGATATACTTTTTCTTGAAACCCTAATATCACGTTTTCTCATATCTATCCTCTTTATTCTCCATTCTTCATCTATACGGATAATAATGTTATAAACTTTACTGATTTTGTGTATATTCTCTGATTTGTGCAGGTTTACAAGAGTTTGTTGCTGCTGAAGGTATTTTTGCCTCCTTTTTATCAAAACCCTAATGATACATTTGTAATTATAGATATCGTGTATGTATAAGTTTTTCTCTTTGCAGCCTTTATCCTAAAACTACAAGTAAGTCTCTTTAGAACTTACAATATTCGGTTTGGTTACGTCGAAAGTAAGTTTTAATACTTATATAAAAGTTGTGTTTGTGTTACTGCATGTATAGAGATTCACCATTGGTATATTGATTCGCTCCCAGACGGTCAAGTTTTCTCACACAAGCTAGCCACTTGTGAATGGCTAACCGTAAGAAACTTAAAACAGTCTGGAACCAAATGCAATGAAGATCAGGAGAGTATAGTGTTTCCCCGGGTCGTTATGTCCCAGCGAGCTATGCGATGAATCACCAAACGAATAGTGATCGAGAAGATTTGAACGGAAAAAGGGATTTGAATGATTATAACTAAAGGAAAAGTAAATAAATTACAGGGGCTTAAATGCAAATTAAAGAGAATTTAAAAAGAAAAAAAATATTAAATAAACGCTATCACTATTTGCAAAATGATGTTTTTGATTTTTCTGTTTTAAAATTTAATTTAAAAACTATGTAACGTACACAAGAAAATGTGAAACTGAAGCAATATTAATCCTAAAAATATGAAAATGATATTTTTACAAACCTAATGATAAAAGAAAATTTTTAGAAAAATAAAATCATTTTTAAAACTATTTATCTAATTATTATTAATTAAAAACTATTTTTACTTATTTAATAATAGACTAAAATACAAGAAAATATGAAATAAAGCTAGAAAAATGAAATTATGACTTAGAAAAATCTAAAATAACAAAAGAGAATTTTCAAAACTAATTTGGTATTTTTCTGATTATTTTCCTATTTTCTATGAATTAAAAACTATTTAAAACTACTTAAATTACTTAAAAATACAAATTTAACTAAAAAAAATCTGGAAAAATATTTTTTTGACTTTTTATATTTATCTTAACCTAGGAAAAATGAAAAATTATTTTTTTGAAACTTTTCTGAATTAGTTGTATTAAATGCTAATTAAAAAGGCCTAAAAACTGATTTAAATCAAGAAAAATACCAAACAGACTTAGAAAAATCTGAAAAATTCAAGAAAAGTCTAAAATAATATTATGAATCTAGGAAAAATATAAAAACAGAGGGTTGTGTGCAAGAATATGGAACTGCAATACAATGTGTTTATAAATAAGCACTTAGGATAAGCTAAAAGGACCAAATGACTACCAAACTGTCACATAAGCTCTAATAAGCTAAAAGTACTAAAAAGCAACTAGATACTACTAACCTAAACCACTGAAATACAAATTACAAAGATTTGATGATAAGAGCTTAAGTGCAAAAACAGGTTTTGGGGCCTACTTTGAAGCTTAAGCACAAGCCACCTAAATAAGCTAAACTCAAAACTAAAAGAAGGAACCTAAAGTAGACCTGGGTGGCTACTTCTAAAACAAGGATGAGCCTTGGATAAGCTCTGATGAGCTGGGTACAAGCCCTGCAAGACCCTGTGCAGACTCAGTATTCACTGAGTCAGTGCACAGGGTAAATAAGCCCAAGTTGATGACCCATTTTGGAGCTTATAAAAATTTGACAAAAATCTACAAAAATGATAATAAGAAAATATACCAACTGAAGTTTTTAAACCTACAATTTCATTTGATTTGGCCTAGAAATGAGCTCATGAAAATTCACCTCAGTTGGGCTCAAAATGATTTTTCAGTTTTTGACTTTTTAAAGCAGTTTTGATTATTTGACTTTGGTGAACTTTGAAACCAATTTATCTACTGAATGTGATGTTAAGTGATGAAATGAAGCTACTGCAAGCTTTGTCTATTAATTTTAAACACAAAACAAGTTTTTGCTTTTCAAAAACTCCAACAGTTAAGAATTAAAGAAAGATTATTGTGATGTTTGACTTTGAGCCTTTGCAAGTGCAAAATGATGATTGCAATGAGTTCAATGGAACTTAACAAACCTACAACAACAGGTCTTAACTACTGAACAAATCTCAAACACAGATAATGCAGCAAAGCCAAACACTATTTAAACCACTGATATGCAATGGATTCTTCCTAAATGACTAACTTAGCTTGTGCTACTGCTGAAACTAAAGCACTCTACCTAAGAACAGTTGAATGATCAAATCTATATTAAGGCTAACAACAAATTAGACAGATAGAGATTATGCAAAAATATACTATTATTTGAGAACAAGCAAAATACTCACAAGTGTTCCAGCTTATTAACCACTCATACCAGAACCATAACTAAACTACTTGAAGCTATTCCAACCCAAATCAAAGCTCTGCAACACCCCAAACCATTTCCAAGTCCATTTGAGCTCACAGTTGACTTTTGTTGACCATACGACTAATTTGCATGAAAATGACTTATAAGCCTACTCAAAGCTATAAACAGCTTTAAATAAGCTCAACTGAGTTGTAAAGAGGCTTATTGAAGCCTGGCACTTAATACATTTGAGACTGCATAGGTAAAAGAAAACTAAAAAACAAGTAACTTAACCAAACTGTGAATTACTACTGAAAATTGATTGAAACTGATACAAATACTTGAGTTTAATATAAGGAAGCTTGAAAAATACAATTTAAAACTTACTTAAGACTAAATTAATAAAAACGACATACTTAAAAATTTAAAACTAACTACTACTCTCTCTTCTCATTCTTCCTCCTCTTTTTATATGCAAAACAACTTTTCCACTTGTTCTGAGCAGATCCCACTTTAATTTGAGGCCATTGGATAGCTTGAGCCATTTTTGGCCGTTTGATTAAATTTGGCGCCAAAAAGGTTTTTAGCAGTGTGGGGGTTGAGTGTTAGGTTGAAGAGGTATTAAATGCATCTTGTCTTGGGGTGTTTGGAGGGTAGGAGTGATGATGATGGAGGGGGCAGGAGTTGCAGGTGGTGTTGCAGGTGTGATGATGAGGGGGAAGGTAACCCGTGACTTGGAGGGAAAAGGGAAGAGTCAAACTGGGTTTGACTGGTGGGTTTGACTTGGGGTATTAATAAGCAGGGGGTCCAAAAAGGTTATTGGCTGGGGTTCAAAAAGGTTATGGCAGGGGTCCAATGGGTTCAAGGTCCAAAAAGGCTTAGGCTTAAATAACAAGGACCAATTTGTAATTTCTGAAATATCAAGGACCAAAGCTGCCAAATTATCAAAGATGTTTAAAGGGACCAAAAGTGACAAGCTCCAATAGTATAAGGACCAAACTTGACTTTTTCAAATTTCCAAGGACCATTTTTGCCAATTTTTAAACTTGAAGGACCAAATTTGTAATTTCTCAAAACTTTTGATATTTTTCACCAAAGGACTAATTTTGACAAGTTATGATTTTAAAAGGACCTTTGGTGATTTTTCTTTTGAAATTAAGTGCTCAGGGACTATTTCTGACAACTTTTGAAACTTGGGGGACTGAAACTGCCAATTATGCAAACTTAGCTCATTTTTCATCTGATTTTAAACATTTTGCATCTGAAACATATAAAATGCAATTTTGAGATATTTTCAGTATTTTGATGCATTTCTGAGCATTTTTAAACGTTTTGCAGTTCAGATTTAACCAAAAATGATGAGTATTTACACACTCATCAATCCCCCACACTAAACTATTGCTAGTCCCTAGCAATCTTTTGAGAAAAACTTAATGGATTTGAATCTCTTTACCAAAAGCCATTACTTCTGGAGTAGCCAAATGTTTCAGTTCAAGTAAGAACCATGGTACACCGATAACCATGTGATTTTGAGCAAACCACCAGCTTCCAACGGATTTGATTTGTCTTTACCAGAAGCCGTTTGCTTCTGGACTAGCCAACTCTTAGATAAATTATCAATATTATCTTTGGTGAGTCGATTACCAATTATGGTTTTTCCACTGCCTTTACCACAAGCCATAAACTTGCGGGCTAGCCAACTCTTCACTAATTAAAGATATGGAGAGATGAATACCATACAATTTTGGGCAAATTGCAAGCCGTTAACGGATTTGAGATATCTTTAACAAGAGCCGTTTGCTCCTGGATTAGCCAATCCTTTTGTTTTTTAGACATGGTGGACTGATAACCATAAGCTAAGTAAGTGTAGAACACTTACTCCAAAAAAAAAAAAAAATTTTGGCCAAAAACGGGGGAATTGGGCGGTATAATTACATGATAAAATTCGCGAGAATTCCCCCCCACACTTAGAAATGAATATTGCCCTCAATATTCAAAGTACCGGCGGTTATGCCGAAACTGAGAACGTAAAAGGGAAATACTACGGCCATTATTTTGAAAGATTTTTTTTTTTTTTTTTTTTTTTTTTTTTTTTTTTTTTTAGAAAACTTATATATAAACAACATGTGGGGAAACTCCCCCACACTAGGGTGGTACACACGGGTGAAAACCCATGTTTAGCTACTGTTTTTGATTATCGAGTCGCTAGCTTGACTCGACCCCAAATTAATTGGTTCATGGGGAAGCAAAGTAGAAGAAACAATCTCCATCGGACTTTCATTCAAGATGTTTGGACAAACATTTGAAGCACGTGAAAGTTCCACACCGATGAGATATACATAGAACCGGCTCAAAAATGATAAATGAAAATGCCGGGGTCAAAGATAGTGTCTTCATTCCCGAAGGAGTGAAGATGAAGAGAAATCACAAGATATTTGAGGAAAGGAAGAAAGATTTTGATAACAATCAAGATCCATTCTTCATCCTCAAATGTAGACATATCGGGAGGAAGGGTGAGGGTAGTATCATCAATAAGCAAACTCGTATGATAGAGTACACCTTCCTCCGAGCCAATATCATCCTCAAGATCAAAATAGAAATGATCATGTTCTGGAGGAGATATGTCATGAGAGAGTTCACCGGAGAACTCTTCATGAAGAGAATCATTCACATGAAGTGAAATTGTGAACTCTTGTTCCATTGTGGGCTCATCACTATCCTCGGTCTGAGTATCAAAGAGTGGATTCTCAGAAATTAAAGTGAATTCAGAGTCGAATTCAAATAGAGGATTAGTGAGAGTTGTTTTGAATGCTTCAGGAACAAAGTGATTAGTATTCTCTATTGGACTGTTGGGATAAGAAGTGAGTGAACGATCATTATCAAGGAGACTTTCAGTCTCTCCCAGATCGGCTTTGAAATCAAAGAGATCATCATTACTTCCCGATGAAAGTGTATTGATGTGAGTGAGTTCATCGGTGAACTCCTCAAGAAGATGATCAGCATCAGATTGTGATTGTGGAAGTGATGCTTCAACATACTCGATGTTTCCATAAGAAGCACAATCTTCGCTACAATTGGAGAAAGTTTCAAAATGATCTTTTGAACACTCAAGAGGGGAAAGATATTCACACATATGATCAGAAGTTCCCTGTGACTCTCTCGGGATTGGGACAAGGTTCTCAACACTAGACTTTATGAATTCGTCCGATTCCTTTTCAGGAACAGTGTCAAGATGCTCGTCCCCCATGTTCAGAGAGTGAGTGGGAGCTTCGGGTGTGATAGCAGTTGTTTGAGATGGAATCTCAACTGCTGGGATATCAACTGACTGAGGGAGTTGAGAAATATTATCTTTAAAAGGATAAAAACTCTCCTCGTCATCATCATATAGAGCTGCCTTAAGAAATTGGGAACCCCTTAGAGCTGCTTGCTCTAGGACTAATAATTCTTCCCTAGATTTGTGGGCCTCTCGTTCTTCGGCTAGCAATTCTCCCATGGTCTTTTCACCACTTACTTGATTCTTAAAGTTTTGAACCATATCATCAAGTGTTTTCATTGCGGTTTCAAAATCTTGGGAAATTTCTTGAGACAACGGCTCAGGTGGAGTTTGAACCGTATGGTGCTGTGGAGGTTGGAAATTGTCAAACATGTGAGATTCATGATTGTTACAAGGAAATGGATTCCCTATTTGACAATCAGAGCTGAAGTGGGGACCTCCACAGTACTCACAACAGTAAAACTGCTGAGTCTGGACTGGTGAATTATATGGATATTGGTCATAACCAAAGTTCTGAGCATCACCGGAAAACTGTTCATAGACAAACGTGTTTCCGGATTGACACTCAAATCCTTGGTGAGGACCTCCACAAAATTCACAGCAGTTATGTTGATTATATGAAGATAAGTCGGGCTGTGGTGGGTAATTGGAAAAGTTTGAGGGGTCGTTAAATGAGTTCGGACTAGGATCATAATCAAATGAATTCCTTGAACCACAAAACAAACAACTCACGTTATGAATATCATTACCACACTGTACACACGTACACCAACGACAGGGTGATCCAAAAAGAGGCTCACCACAACCGACACAAGGAATAAACGATTTCATTTGAGAGTTATGAAAAGGAATCGGTTTATTCAAAGAATCAACAAAACCAACATGGTGATCCGAATGACTATCAAGTCTCGAAGAACATTTTGAAAAATCTGGAGGTGGGACAAGTGATGTGCTCTGAGAGCTAGCAATTTCCACCACTTCCGTTATGGTCTCTGGTTCTGGTTCTTGAGAAACGTGAAGATTAGGCAAGTCATTCTTGCTAGTCACCGGTCTAAGTTCTGCATGTTTGCTTTTAACCGTAAATCGTGAAAGTTTAGGATCAATTTTAGACGGCTTAGGAGCAATTGAGGGGTTAGATCTTTGGATAACCGTAGGTTGGACGTATTTAGCACTTCCATTATCAGAGGGAAGTACCTGGTCCTTTGTCACCCCGGTTTCTCATTCCATTTCCCTACGCAGAATTAATGGATCATCACGAACAACACGAATTCTTGAAATTTGCGATAAAGTCTGAAGTTTTTCAACTTCGTCCCAGAATTCGTCGTAGTCGAGAGATTCCCTTGCGGCAACCACTGGAATATTACAGAACGATCTAAAGAGGGTCATAGCTTATTCAACTTGCAGTCAATTAGGCTATATGATCTTTCTTTTCTAGTGTGCGCTTTAGTTTGATTGCAGCTAGCGCGCTTGACTAAGAAGATAGAAAGGGCTTTTCTCGCTTGGTTAGAATAGAAGAAGTTAGAATCAAATGGATAGAGGGTAAAGGGATAAAGAATCAAAAAGGGTAAGAGGGTTAAGATGGATATTTTTGGTATTTTTGAAAAACATTTTGTAAAACAAAGAATGAAAATCTTTTTGGGTTTTTGATTTTTAAGATGTTTTTGGATTTTTATAAGAAAATATAAATACATATCGATGGTATAAACAAGGAGTGAATATTCAAATCACTAATCTGCTAAACGTAAGATAATTAGCACAGCTCCCCGGCAGCGGCGCCAAAAATTTGATTCGCTCCCAGACGGTCAAGTTTTCTCACACAAGCTAGCCACTTGTGAATGGCTAACCGTAAGAAACTTAAAACAGTCCGGAACCAAATGCAATGAAGATCAGGAGAGTATAGTGTTTCCCCGGGTCGTTATGTCCCAGCGAGCTATGCAATGAATCACCAAACGAATAGTGATCGAGAAGATTTGAACGGAAAAAGGGATTTGAATGATTATAACTAAAGGAAAAGTAAATAAATTACAGGGGCTTAAATGCAAATTAAAGAGAATTTAAAAAGAAAAAAAATATTAAATAAACGCTATCACTATTTGCAAAATGATGTTTTTGATTTTTCTGTTTTAAAATTTAATTTAAAAACTACGTAACGTACACAAGAAAATGTGAAACTGAAGCAATATTAATCCTAAAAATATGAAAATGACATTTTTACAAACCTAATGATAAAAGAAAATTTTTAGAAAAATAAAATTATTTTTAAAACTATTTATCTAATTATTATTAATTAAAAACTATTTTTACTTATTTAATAATAGACTAAAATACAAGAAAATATGAAATAAAGCTAGAAAAATGAAATTATGACTTAGAAAAATCTAAAATAACAAAAGAGAATTTTCAAAACTAATTTTGTATTTTTCTGATTATTTTCCTATTTTCTATGAATTAAAAACTATTTAAAACTACTTAAATTATTTAAAAATACAAATTTAACTAAGAAAAATCTGGAAAAATATTTTTTTGACTTTTTATATTTATCTTAACCTAGGAAAAATGAAAAATTATTTTTTTGAAACTTTTCTGAATTAATTGTATTAAATGCTAATTAAAAACGCCTAAAAACTGATTTAAATCAAGAAAAATACCAAACAGACTTAGAAAAATCTGAAAAATTCAAGAAAAGTCTAAAATAATATTATGAATCTAGGAAAAATATAAAAACAGAGGGTTGTGTGCAAGAATATGGAACTGCAATACAATGTGCTTATAAATAAGCACTTAGGATAAGCTAAAAGGACCAAATGACTACCAAACTGTCACAGAAGCTCTAATAAGCTAAAAGTACTAAAAAGCAACTAGATACTACTAACCTAAACCACTGAAATACAAATTACAAAGATTTGATGATAAGAGCTTAAGTGCAAAAACAGGTTTTGGGGCCTACTTTGAAGCTTAAGCACAAGCCACCTAAATAAGCTAAACTCAAAACTAAAAGAAGGAACCTAAAGTAGACCTGGGTGGCTACTTCTAAACCAAGGATGAGCCTTGGATAAGCTCTGATGAGCTGGGTACAAGCCCTGCAAGACCCTGTGCAGACTCAGTATTCACTGAGTCAGTGCACAGGGTAAATAAGCCCAAGTTGATGACCCATTTTGGAGCTTATAAAAATTTGACAAAAATCTACAAAAATGATAATAAGAAAATATACCAACTGAAGTTTTTAAAACTACAATTTCATTTGATTTGGCCTAGAAATGAGCTCATGAAAATTCACCCCAGTTGGGCTCAAAATGATTTTTCAGTTTTTGACTTTTTAAAGCAGTTTTGATTATTTGACTTTGGTGAACTTTGAAACCAATTTATCCACTGAATGTGATGTTAAGTGATGAAATGAAGCTACTGCAAGCTTTGTCTATGAATTTTAAACACAAAACAAGTTTTTGCTTTTCAAAAACTCCAACAGTTAAGAATTAAAGAAAGATTATTGTGATGTTTGACTTTGAGCCTTTGCAAGTGAAAAATGATGATTGCAATGAGTTCAATGGAACTTAACAAACCTACAACAACAGGTCTTAACTACTGAACAAATCTCAAACACAGATAATGCAGCAAAGCCAAACACTATTTAAACCACTGATATGCAATGGATTCTTCCTAAATGACTAACTTAGCTTGTGCTACTGCTGAAACTAAAGCACTCTACCTAAGAATAGTTGAATGATCAAATCTATATTAAGGCTAACAACAAATTAGACAGATAGAGATTATGCAAAAATATACTATTATTTGAGAACAAGCAAAATACTCACAAGTGTTCCAGCTTATTAACCACTCATACCAGAACCATAACTAAACTACTTGAAGCTATTCCAACCCAAATCAAAGCTCTGCAACACCCCAAACCATTTCCAAGTCCATTTGAGCTCACAGTTGACTTTTGTTGACCATACGACTAATTTGCATGAAAATGACTTATAAGCCTACTCAAAGCTATAAACAGCTTTAAATAAGCTCAACTGAGTTGTAAAGAGGCTTATTGAAGCCTGGCACTTAATACATTTGAGAGTGCATAGGTAAAAGAAAACTCAAAAACAAGTAACTTAACCAAACTGTGAATTACTACTGAAAATTGATTGAAACTGATACAAATACTTGAGTTTAATATAAGGAAGCTTGAAAAATACAATTTAAAACTTACTTAAGACTAAATTAATAAAAACGACATACTTAAAAAATTAAAACTAACTACTACTCTCTCTTCTCATTCTTCCTCCTCTTTTTATATGCAAAACAACTTTTCCACTTGTTCTGAGCAGATCCCACTTTAATTTGAGGCCATTGGATAGCTTGAGCCATTTTTGGCCGTTTGATTAAATTTGGCGCCAAAAAGGTTTTTAGCAGTGTGGGGGTTGAGTGTTAGGTTGAAGAGGTATTAAATGCATCTTGTCTTGGGGTGTTTGGAGGGTAGGAGTGATGATGATGGAGGGGGCATGAGTTGCAGGTGGTGTTGCAGGTGTGATGATGAGGGGGAAGGTAACCCGTGACTTGGAGGGAAAAGGGAAGAGTCAAACTGGGTTTGACTGGTGGGTTTGACTTGGGGTATTAATAAGCAGGGGGTCCAAAAAGGTTATTGGCTGGGGTTCAAAAAGGTTATGGCAGGGGTCCAATGGGTTCAAGGTCCAAAAAGGCTTAGGCTTAAATAACAAGGACCAATTTGTAATTTCTGAAATATCAAGGACCAAAGCTGCCAAATTATCAAAGATGTTTAAAGGGACCAAAAGTGACAAGCTCCAATAGTATAAGGACCAAACTTGACTTTTTCAAATTTCCAAGGACCATTTTTGCCAATTTTTAAACTTAAAGGACCAAATTTGTAATTTCTCAAAACTTTTGATATTTTTCACCAAAGGACTAATTTTGACAAGTTATGATTTTAAAAGGACCTTTGGTGATTTTTCTTTTGAAATTAAGTGCTCAGGGACTATTTCTGACAACTTTTGAAACTTGGGGGACTGAAACTGCCAATTATGCAAACTTAGCTCATTTTTCATCTGATTTTAAACATTTTGCATCTGAAACATATAAAATGCAATTTTGAGATATTTTCAGTATTTTGATGCATTTCTGAGCATTTTTAAACGTTTTGCAGTTCAGATTTAACAAAAAATGATGAGTATTTACACACTCATCATATATATATATAGATTCACACTGAAAGTAAAAGTCGTTGTGAAATCTCCAGTCGGCTATGGTAGCAACAGAAAAGCGTGCAAGATGGGTAATTCTTGATCCGTTGTTATTCTTAGACACAAGCATCTTTAATTATGTTTGGTACCTGCAAGTTTATGTTGCATTTTGATGATAGGTACCAACAAGTAATTTTTTTCAGTCTCCATCTATATGTATGTATGTTATTTTTCAGATTCATTGTCAGTGTAATATTTTGATAATATATACCAGCAACCAACTTTGAAGAAGACTATATTGAGCAAGAGAATTAAGGTCCAAATGTTAGGTCAATGTCCTCAGTTTATATATGTTCTTGTCATTTTTTTTCATATCCTATGAGTTAAACTTCATCAGTAATCAACCATATTCGATTTAAGGTATTTTATTATTTTTAGTTTTTGTTCGAATTGAATCCGAATTAGGTTACTTTTGGTGAATTAAAGAATACCTTTTGTTTTCATTTACATATTGTCAAAAAATTTTAGGTTGTTGTGATAATAAAACTGATTCAATGATATGAATGAAACAAAAGTTAATGTTTAGATATGGTTATTGATAATTGTGATATTAGGTTAGGATAACAAAAGTTCACGCCATGTGTAGACAGTTATTTAGTTGTTTCGAAGGTACTTGCTTTGGTTTTCTGGCTCCTGTGTTATTGTAATTTCTGCGGAGTTCCGTGTAGAGTTGGATATGGTAGATGTGTGTTATGTATGTTCGTATTACGGCAATACAGCTAATGTCTTCTTTCGTGTAGTGTTTCTATTTATTGGGAGAACATAATGACTCGCTATCATATATTCATGGATATTAAACTAAATTAGCATAAACATTTAAATTTAATGACTAGAGTTCTAATGTGTTTTAAACAGTGAGGAGGATGCATTTTTCTGGAAATCAAATGATGAAAGGGTTTGTGTGTGAGGTTATGAATGACCAAGACAGGGGGAGACGAGAAGGTTAGTTTACACTAAGGTATGGTCTAGAATGAACCACATGATGCATACTTGGTTGATTTTTAGCCTTAAGACTTTCTATGGCTCCTAATGTAACACATGATGCTCTAAATGTTCCATGGTACTCACCAAGCCACCAATGCTACCATATACACGTTCATGGACAAGGGGGGTGGGACTAGGTGGATGAATCTTCGCCTTATATAATTTACGAAGTGAGTTTTGGTCCCGTTAATCACTAAATATAAGTCGTAAAGTCACGAAACTTAAAATTGGGTATCCTAAAAATATGAAACTTATAAATATGTTAAAACTTATCAATATACCCTATAATAGCATATTAAATGAGTGATAAGTTCTATCGAGATGCTTAAAGACGTAAAAACCTAAAACCGTGGGCTTAAAACGCGTAAAATGCAAAACCAGAAAATGTAAAAATCCAAAACTTATGAAAATGTCGTATGATGTAAAAAACCTATATATATATATATTTTTTTTGTAATATTGTATGGAAATATCGGGATGTCTAAATTTTGTTTAAACCTAAACGTAAATCTCACACACGGTTTTGTGAAATTTGCAAAAATGACCCGACGGGTGTCAAATTCTCGGGTTATCATGAAAATAGGTTAACTTACGAGAATGTGAAATAAAAATTTCGGGAATGAATAGTAAAAAAGAATAGTAACCTAAAAATGCGAATTGTAACACTTGAATCACAAAGTGCGTTGCAAAAATGATTATTCGCAAACTTTTGAAACGATTTTTTATAGGTATATGTTGTAAATATTTGTGTTGGTTAGTGGGATTGCGTTCTCTTTTAAAAGAGCTTCGTAACGAATTAAAAAGTGTCTAAAATAAAGTAAATATGAATGAGATATCATGCCTCAAAGTGACTCACTTGAAACACAAAATAAGTTTTAATTTAGAAGTTAGGGTTTATTTTTATGGTTTTGAAATACCAAAGCATATGAGTTACCTTAGAGATCGATAAACATTTAAATATCAAAGCATAGGAATTACATTCGAAAATGTCAAACTGGTTTAAACTACTCCGAAACAAGTTTATCCATGTCATTATAAAGCTCGTGAAGTATTTTCAGATGACTCAATTGTGTGGTTCTCGGGATGCATTTACATCTCTAATGTTGCCTTTAGTATGTGTATCTTTGCCTCAAGTGTCTTTATCTTTTCAACCAATAAGTTACAATTTAAGCACTTACCCTTTGCAAGAGTTAGTACAGATCTAGAAGATCCTAGATAAGAACTTGGAGGTGTTGAAGGTCAAGGAGAATAACTTAAACGGCGCATGATATCATCCTTCAACATAAAAAATCCACATCCATGATCTTCTGTTCCTGGTTGTTACATAATAAGAAAAGCATAAGAAATGTCATTTTGACAAGCAAATTATTTATATATTACATTAATGAAAAAAAGTTTTGATAGTTTACCTTTTAACAAGGACATGCATAGTATTGTCTACCATAACTTTTAGGTTTACATGATGTTCGCAACACTGTATATCCTTCTCCACAATTGCACATAAAAGCTTGATAATATCGCTCCATCTGGCGGGTGTTTGATGTGGTGGTGGTTGTGAGGATAAGAGTGTGTAATGTGTTATGAGGTGTTTGTGAGGATAAGAGTGTGTAAGTGTTTGTGAAAATAAGATTAGTTTTTATATTAAAAGAGTAATAATTGAGTACTCATATCAATGTAAGAAAATAGCAATTGATTTGTCAAATCATGTCATATTTTGTGTGAAATTTTAAGCTTTCACGTAATTGTCATTGAGTAGTCATATCAATGTCAGTAAAAAGAAAATGATTTGTCTAATCATGTCATATTTCATATAAAACTTTGAGCTTTCACGTAATTGTCATTGAGTAGTCATATCCATGTCAGTAGAAAGCAAATGATTTGTCAAACTATGTCATATTTCGTATAAAATTTTAAGCTTCATGTAATTATCATTGAGTAATCATATCAATAGCAATACTTAAAAATTGAATTGTCGTCTTTTCAATATTTTGTGCAAATTGTTTAAATTTTTTTACACACTATAAATATTACCCTTTTTTAATCAATATGTGTTTTTTTGTATATAATCATTCTCTTAACAAATTTGTACAACAAAAACCTACAAACATAAACAATTAAATTCAGTACGGTTTCCTAAGGTACTACCCTTATTTTAATATTTCGTATAACCCACCCAAAATACTACACGAGTTATGACGTGTCATTCCCTTTCTTTTCAATTTTTTTTTTCATAATTGGGAACTAGATCAAATCTTGGTCGTACGCATGTAACACGTGAAAAGGGTATAATATTTTACACGAGTTGCATATCTAAATTGGTAAAAACGAAAAAGGTGGTTCTCGTTTTGCAAACATACCCTCTAACGGACCAACCAAGTAACTTTTCGCTATTATTTTTGTATTTATTTCGTTACATAAAAGTATTTAGATTTCATTCAAGGATTGTTTTTGTAATCGCGTGTAGACGGCGAGGACAATTTGCAATTTTTCTTTGACTGCCTCTACAATGCAAGTAAACCGAAGGGACCATTTTAGATTTTTTCTCACATTTTTACTGTTCAATGAACAATAATTTAGTCTTGTTAATTGTTTATATTTAAATTTTTTATTATGAAAAAGCTTTTTTGTGTAATATTTTTATTGATTAACGTAGTAACCTTTAACCGGACCACACCGACCGGCTGGTTCGATCGATTGAACCGAAAACCGGAAGAAAAGCCGATTCGATGTCATGTTTAGTTTTAAGAACCATGATCTTCTCACCTTATGTTTATAATCATTCTTTTCAGCTAAATAAGTGATGAACAAACACTTTTCACATAACTTTTTTAACTAAATGTTTTTATGTATTAAGACAATTAGGTCAAATTCAAACATTGTTTACATTAGGCACATATTAGGGATGAGATGGATGATGGTCGTATTGGGACAACTCAAAATTTCAGGTCATTTTACAAACTTTGAAAATTTCACTATTCATCTCGGGAATTTACTATTCACCGGTTACTATTCATCATTTTACTATTCATCATTTTTGAAGTCGATCTGATATTTTAAAAGGGTATTTCAAAATTTTACTATTCATGAAACACTATTCATTCCCGGAGAAAAGTCACTATTCATGATTCACTATTCATCATTTTTCGTAAACTAGGTTTACGAGTATCAAATTCGCGTAACCGTAAGGGTTTAGCTGCGAATTCATGGAATATCATTGAAAACATTTCATATAGACTAGATTTAGTCTACATATCATCAGTAACATCATTGTCATATTAGTTTATGCATGGGTTTGCATATTTCATTAACGCGTATTTATTTATTAAATAAACGCTATCACACGATCATTTATTTTGAATAATTGATCCGATACTTTCAACAACCATCCGAATATATTTTTATACTCATTTTAAGAATATAAAAATTATATTATTAGTTTACCCGATGTTTTGGATTTATTTTGTATATAAATTGTTATATATATATATATTTACGACGGTTTTCGTAAATTCAATTCGATAAATATTTATTCACACATTACTTGCGAGAAATGCATTTTTATAATTTTCATGCCTTCGATATATTTTATTTTGTTGCGTCAAAATCGATTTTTAGCTAACGCTATACTAAATAATTAATTAAATGTACAAAATATACATTATACTTATCATTATACACATTTACTTATCAAAACTCATCAAAACCCTTTCCCATTTCACCCTTGCCGCCACCTTCCCCCTAGTCATTCTTTTTACAAAATATCCAAATTAATGTGTACACCTACACAATTTATATTAGATATTTAGATATCATACTAGATATTTACTATTAAACACATACATATCACATACACAAACGTGTAAAACAAAAGGAAATCTCTCACCCTTTTGAGGATGGCCGGCCAAGGCACAGAAACACAAGAAGAATCTTATTTTTTCAAGATCAAGTGGTATATAACACTAGTATACTTCTCTTTTAAGATTTTAAAATAAAAATCAAGAAGTAATTAGTACCTAGTTACCTTAAACCTCATCATATAACTAGTAAGTTTTTCATGATCTTTTCTAATCTTTCATAATCTTACTTGAGTTATTTTTTTATCATCCTAGTACAAATCATGCAAGTATTATGTGATTCATACCACTTTTAATTGTTTTTATTACATATTACAAGTTATAATAATCCTATAATTAATCCCTTGAAACATCTCATTGTTGATGATGTTTAGGAACCCATGACACCCTAAGAAGGTGTATGGTAGGTTTAGAATAGACTTGGTGTTGATTTGAAGTGATTGAAACAAGTATTATGCAAGAAAAATCATTTTCGACAACATTAAATAGTGGTCTGATTGTTTTTGTAAAATCTGGAAAAATCAGCAGGACATGAATTATTTTGGGCTAGATATTCAGAAAATATACTTTAAAACGAAACCGTGGTCGCTGGAATGGGTTAAAACGGATTTATAACGAAGGAGATACGCTATTTTCAAGTTTAGCGGCAAAAACTATATTTCCTGAAAAATGGTAATCTGTCAAGAGTTATTTTAAGGGCAAAAACGAGTTTTAAACATTATCTAAATGAGTCGATTTGTCAAAAATATATTAGTATACTTTGACACGAAACCAAGGATATATAAAACGTAGAAAAAGGACTTATAGCGACTAAGTTATACACGTTTTAAATAAGGATATCGTAACTATTTTATATAAGTATAAACACTTATATATTTCCTATTAGCCAAATTAGTTATCGCTAGTGACCATGTTTGGAGTCGTTTTTCACATCGATAGGATACTTTTGAGAAAACGTTGTCTACAAGTAAAAGTAAGTTCACCTAGCCTATTTTCCAAAATGTTCAACCGTTTATCAAACGGAGTTGTAACGAATAATATTTGGTCACTCAAACTTTGCCGAAAACTAACCTTAAACAATATTTTTAGTCTAACTACCCTACTTCATCTATATTTTTCTCCATGATCGGGACCTCTATGATCAAAAGTTAAATACTAAGACTATTAGATAATGTTACAAGCTTTCCAAAACCATTGAGTTTGTTTCCTAACACTCGATATTCACTATTTTACGACTAGCTTTTCGAGGCCATTTAGTCACTTTCACGAATTATCAAAGTACCTTGTTTTACAACGAAAAGCTATAATTTCTTGATAAATCACTAAACGGCCATCGTAGGATGTTGTTTCAACGTAAGTACTTGTGAAGTATTTTGTAATTGGATAAAATGTCATAAACATATAGTTCGACGATAAACTCTATTTTCAAAAATGCACAAGTGGTATGGATATCATATGAGTTTGCATGCATAACATTATTTCATAACTTATATTAGAATCATATCATTCATAATATGTTGCACCTTATTTCAGTATTACCATTATATCATCATAATCATTGTATCAGGTGAGTTTTCATAGCCCCGTTTTATTCAAGTTTATACTTTATTTCAAACCTACGGGGGAGAATACATTGCACATCATTTTATTACGAGCCCAAGTGTATTCAAATTTATTACATTGCTTAAGTTACCTCATTGCCAATTGAATGTCCCCATTTCATAATCATGAACCGTTAATTCCGGAAGAAGCGAGGGTGAGTGAATAGATCTATTGAGGGTGACTCCTCCATCCGGGTTGGTGGTCCCAACTGGTCAAACGGATGCATTTCATTTATTATCATTATTTGAGTTGTTTGGCAAAACACTCTATTGGGGCGAACATCATGATCAGTCTAGCTTCGGTGTCATGTGCTTATAGCAATTGTATCATTTTTATGTGACATATTTGTCATACATAACTTATACTTGTGGTGGTCGTATAAAACATTTACATAAACTCTATGAACTCACTCAACCTTTGTGTTGACACTTTTAGCAATGTATTTTCAGGTATCTAAGGCATACACTTCATGGCATGCATAAGGACTTATCATAGAGTCGCGATGACGACGCGTCTCACATGGATTTTATGCATTTTAAAACATCGTTTGGATTGCAACAAACTTATTTCCGCAAATGATGACTATCTTTTTGGGACCTATTTTTTTTGTAAACTCTGAATGTTTTATTATATCCAACGATGTGTTTTCCAAACGACACTTTAGGTCATTCAATATAACTGTAACTGTGATGCTATGGCAGTCATCCCCCAGGAATTCCATTCCGCTGCAAAACAGGTATTTTGGGGGTGTGACAGATTGGCATAAGAGCTTCGGTTATAGAGAACTAGGTTGCATCAGTGACCCTAGACTATAACTACATCATCATAGCATCTCATCATTTCATCATAAGTGCATATTCACTATACATGCGGTTTTATACGCACATTATGTGGGTTATTTACTTCCATTTCACATCGATTGGCACATAGATGTCTTCAGATACCCATTCCATTATCCTCACATTTGACTCTGACATAGGAGGATACCTTGTCATTCCCTACTATAGTTTTAACATTAGTTGACTCTACACCAGACTTACCACACATATTTTCCGATATGGAGACTGAACCCTTTGAGGAGGGCGAAGTTGAACCTACACCACCACGATCACCATTGATTCACTGTAGGATCAGGACAGTTTCTATAATTCAGCCGGGACAGATCATACCATTTGGTAGAACTTATAGGCTTAGTCCTAATGGACCTATTTTCTTAACTCACCACTAGGATTTCCATCATCATCATCATCATTTTTATAATCATTCTTATCTAGAGCACCATCCGTACCATCACATCTCATAGACGATACTCATACACATGACTTGCAGCTTGGGAAGCGTGCATGATTTGACACACCATTACCATCTATCACTAAGACTATAGACACTACACCATCTTATAGGTTTGAGGACTGTGAGAGTTCTAGGGCTGTTGCTGCTAGACAGCCTACTACTCATGCACTTGAGACATGATTAGACCATCAACAGGAACATATAATAAGTACCTTTCTATCTAATGTAATCTTTATCTTTTATTATCTCCATGATAATCACAACCTTTGTTTATTTCATTCCCTATTCCAATTGCCCAATTTTCAATCACTTCGCAACAATATACCGTTATCTTACTAGGGATTAGGCCAACTTTATTCTTGACCAATTAGGAGACTATTACCATTCTAAGAGGTTCTCCAATGTATCCTACAAACCATTCAAGAAATTTTATTTCAAGATATTTTGCTACCACTTTATGAAATTATTTCACATAATTTTATTTCAAGCTATTTTACCACCATCTTAGGAAAATTGTTTCACAAAGTTCTAAAAACAAGTTGTTTTGTTACCACCCTATAAATTGATTTTCAGTCATTCTATCAACTATTTACTACCATCATGTGAAACGATTTTCATGTTACTCTGAAAAATTATTTGAGCCATTATCTTACAAAATAAAACGTTGAATACCATCTAAAACTTCGGATAAACATTATACCATTTCAACAAAACCAATCATCACATCATTTGTCCTCGATTATACATAGCCTGATCACCTATGTATAATTCAGGAAGGATTATGTCATGAAAGAAACAAGCATCTTTTCAAACTTCCTAAAACAATCTTCACTCAAAAGCAAAACTTTGTAATCAGATAAATTATTCATGAACATCTCTTTTTGTTAACACTCTATAGATACCTACACCATTCATCACTCACTCAACCGATAAGTTGAAATTTTACCAGTAAACTTTTTAGGAAAGACTTCCTGTACCATCTATTAGGAGGATTCCTCGATACAAGAAAACAATGAAAGGATTTCAGAACTACCAACAAGGACTAGAAGTATGTAGTAGGATGATTCAAAACTCAACTTAAAGCTTAAGGCATCACGAGACATTCCGAACCACTATCTTTGGACTAGAAGCCAAATTATATCATTTCAAAAGTGCCAGCTAGACCGTGTTACAATATTTAGTACAAAGCGAATACACACTAAGCAACACTGTAGAAATAAACCAAGCCTCCTAACTGAGACTACATAACATTCTATTAAACATGGCCTCAGCAATATGTGAACTTCCCTACAATGAGTTTCCCTTAAAGGAAAAATTGAATTAAGTTAAGGTTATTAATATAAACTTCCCCTAAGGCATTGTGTTCTCTAGAAATTCCAGATAACCTCACTTCCATATCAAGAGATGCAACAGGTCTGAACATATCGGACAATCAATGACTTTCCATCTACAAGCGAAATCAGAACAAACGTTCTTCGACATAGTATGAGTTGATATCTATATTTTTGCTAGCATGGTAACAATCTTAGTGATGAACTATTTTAGAAGCACTCAGTATCGGAACCAATTTTGAAAATCAACCACCACACCACATCACTTAAATATTTAAGGTTTTGTGACTTGACAACATAGAGCGTGGAAACATTTCGATAAGAGAAATTAAGAGAGACACCATCATGAAATAAACATCTTAGTAATGGAGACTAATCACCTTAGGCAAGGAATACTCAAGTCATGATATTCGCTAGAACTAGAAACGTGAGGAATCACAACTGTTACCCTTAATCTATTCTTTACAATAATGCCCTTTTCGACAGACTTGACATTTTGTAAATTGTCATGAGACACGTGGTATCAATTTCAATTATACCTAATATAAGGTAGCTGATTCACTTTAGACTTCTGACAATCATTTCAAGATTTCTATGGAACCTACTAGGACATGAGTACCGCCTAGTATCCTCAGCTCAATGGTCAGAGCGAGAGAACAATTCCAACATTAGAAGATATGCTTAAAGCATATGTGATTGTTTCTGTAAACGACTGGGTAAATCATTCTTCATCAAACAAGTTCCCTTACAACAATAGTTATCACATGAACATATTGACTGCACCAATTGAGGTACTCTATGACTGAAATGTCAATCAGTTATTCACGGGCCAAAATCAGGAAAGGTTAACTCACTAGTCCATAACTTATTCATGAAACAACAAAGAAATCGTACATATCAAGAATCAGTTACAAGCAACAACACATAGATAGAAAAGCTACGTCGATATACGACGCAAAATATTGGAAATATGTTCCATAAGTCGCAAACCATTAGGATTTCAAGTTGGCAACAGAGTTAAGTTGAAAGTCTCGCCTTGGAAAGGCGTAATACGATTCAGAAAAGCGAGGGAAGTTAAACTCTTTCCACAAGTAACATCGTAGAAAACAACATGGACTGAATTCAGGGACTGAATTCCTTTTTGGGTGGGCGAATGTGACAACTCGTAATTTCAGGTCGTTTTATAAACTTTGAAAATTTCACTATTCATCTCGGGAATTTACTATTCACAAGTTACTATTCATCATTTTACTATTCATCATTTTTTAAGTCGATCTGATATTTTGAAAGGGTATTTCAAAATTTTACTATTCACGAAACACTATTCATTCCCGGAGAAAAGTCACTATTCATGATTCACTATTCATCATTTTTCGTAAACTAGGTTTACGAGTATCAAATTCGCGTAACCGTAAGGGTTTAGCTGCGAATTCATGGAATATCATTGAAAACATTTCATATAGACTAGATTTAGTCTACATATCATCAGTAACATCATTGTCATATTAGTTTATGCATGGGTTTGCATATTTCATTAACGCGTATTTATTTATTAAATAAACGCTATCACACGATCATTTATTTTGAATAATTGATCCGATACTTTCAACAATCATCCGAATATATTTTTATACTCATTTTAATACTATAAAAATTATATTATTAATTTACCCGATGTTTTGGATTTATTTTGTATATAAATTGTTATATATATATATATATATATATATATATATATATATATATATATATATATATATATATATATATATTTACGACGGTTTTTGTAAATTCAATTCGATAAATATTTATTCACACATTACTTGCGAGAAATGCATTTTTATAATTTTCATGACTTCGATATATTTTATTTTGTTGCGTCAAAATCGATTTCGAGCTAACGCTATACTAAATAATTAATTAAATGTACAAAATATACATTATACTTATCATTATACACATTTACTTATCAAAACTCATCAAAACCCTTTTCCATTTCACCCTTGCCGCCACCTTCCCCCCCTAGTCATTCTTTTTACAAAATATCCAAATTAATGTGTACACCTACACAATTTATATTAGATATTTAGATATCATACTAAATATTTACTATTAAACACATACATATCACATACACAAAGGTGTAAAACAAAAGGAAATCTCTCACCCCTTTGAGGATGGCCGGCCAAGGCATAGAAACACAAGAAGAATCTTATTTTTTCAAGATCAAGTAGTATATAACACTAGTATACTTCTCTTTTAAGATTTTGAAATAAAAATCAAGAAGTAATTAGTACCTAGTTACCTTAAACCTAATCATATAACTAGTAAGTTTTTCATGATCTTTTCTAATCTTTCATAATCTTACTTGAGTTATTTTTTTATCATCCTAGTACAAATCATGCAAGTATTATGTGATTCATACCACTTTTAATTGTTTTTATTACATATTACAAGTTATAATAATCCTATAATTAATCCCCTGAAACATCTCATTGTTGATGATGTTTAGGAACCCATGACACCCTAAGAAGGTGTATGGTAGGTTTAGAATAGATTTAGTGTTGATTTGAAGTGATTGAAACAAGTATTACGCAAGAAAAATCATTTTCGACAACATTAAATAGTGGTCTGATTGTTTTTGTAAAATCTGGAAACATCAGCAGGACATGAATTATTTTGGGCTAGATATTCAGAAAATATACTTTAAAACGAAACCTTGGTCGCTTCAACGGGTTAAAACGGATTTATAACGAAGGAGATACGCTATTTTCAAGTTTAGCGGCAAAAACTATATTTCCTGAAAAATGGTAAGCTGTCAAGAGTTATTTTAAGGGCAAAAACGAGTTTTAAACATTGTCTAAATGAGTCGATTTGTCAAAAATATATTAGTATACTTTGACACGAAACCAAGGATATATAAAACGTAGAAAACGGACTTATAGCGACTAAGTTATACACGTTTTAAATAAGGATATCGTAACTATTGTATATAACTATAAACACTTATATATTTTCTATTAGTCAGACTAGTTGTCGCTAGTGACCATATTTGGAGTCGTTTTTCACATCGATAGAATACTTTTGAGAAAACGTTGTCTGAAAGTAAAAGTAAGTTCACCTAGCCTATTTTCCAAAATGTTCAACCGTTTGTCAAACGGAGTTGTAACGAATAATATTTGGTCACTCAAACTTTGCCGAAAACTAACCTTAAACAATATTTTTAGTCCAACTACCCTACTTCATCTATATTTTTCTCCATGATCAGGACCTCTATCATCAAAAGTTAAATACTAAGACCTTTAGATAATGTTACAAGCTTTCCAAAACCATTGAGTTTGTTTCCTAACACTCGATATTCACTATTTGACGACTAGCTTTTCGAGGCCATTTAGTCAATTTCACGAATTATCAAAGTACCTTGTTTTACTACGAAAAGCTATAGTTTCTTGATAAATCACTAAACGACCATCGTAGGATGTTGTTTCAACGTAAGTACTTGTGAAGTATTTTGTAATTGGATAAAATGTCATAAACATATATTTCGACGATAAACTCTATTTTCAAAAATGCACAAGTGGTATGGATATCATATGAGTTTGCATGCATAACATTATTTCATAACTTATATTAGAATCATATCATTCATAATAGGTTGCAGTTAGAGGTTGCACCTCATTTCAGTATTGCCATTATATCATCATAATCATTGTATCAGGTGAGTTTTAATAGCCCCGTTTTATTCAAGTTTATACTTTATTTCAAACCTACGGGGGAGAATACATTGCACATCATTTTATTACGAGCCCAAGTGTATTCAAATTTATTACATTGCTTAAGTTACCTCATTGCCAATTGAATGTCCCCATTTCATAATCATGAACCGTTAATTCCGGAAGAAGCGAGGGTGAGTGAATAGATCTATTGAGGGTGACTCCTCCATCCGGGTTGGTGGTCCCAACTGGTCAAACGGATGCATTTCATTTATTATCATTATTTGAGTTGTTTGGAAAAACACTCTGTTGGGGCGAACATCATGATCAGTCTAGCTTCGGTGTCATGTGCTTATAGCAATTGTATCATTTTTATGTGACATATTTGTCATACATAACTTATACTTGTGGTGGTCGTATAAAACATTTACATAAACTCTATGAACTCACTCAACCTTTGTGTTGACACTTTTAGCAATGTATTTTCAGGTATCTAAGGCATACACTTCATGGCATGCATAAGGACTTATCATAAAGTCGCGGTGACGACGCGTCTCACATGGATTTTATGCACTTTAAAACATCGTTTGGATTGTAACAAACTTATTTCCGCAAATGATGACTATCTTTTTGGGACCTATTTTTTTTGTAAACTCTGAATGTTTTATTATATCAAACGATGTGTTTTCCAAACGACACTTTAGGTCTTTCAATATAACTGTAAATGTGATGCTATGGCAGTCATCCCCCAGGAATTCCATTCCGCTGCAAAACATGTATTTTGGGGGTGTGACAGATTGGCATCAGAGCTTCGGTTATAGAGAACTAGGTTGCATCATTGACCCTAGACTATAAATACATAATCATAACATCTCATCATTTCATCATAAGTGCATATTCACTATACATGCGGTTTTATACGCACATTATGCGGGTTATTTACTTCCATTTCACATCGATTGTCACATAGATGTCTTCAGATACCTATTCCATTATCCTCACATCCGACTCTGACATAGGAGGATACCTTGTCATTCCCTACTATAGTTTTAACATTAGTTGACTCTACACCAGACTTACCACACATATTATCCGATATGGAGACTGAACCCTTTGAGGAGGGCGAAGTTGCACCTACACCACCACGATCACCATTGATTTACCGTAGGATCAGGACAGTTTCTATAATTCAGCCGGGACAGATCATACCATTTGGTAGAACTTATAGGCTTAGTCCTAATGGACCGATTTTCTTAACTCACCACTAGGATTTCCATCATCATCATCATCATCATTTTTATCATCATTATTATCTAGAGCACCATCCGTACCATCACATCTCATAGACGATACTCATACACATGACTTGCAGCTTGGAAAGCGTGCATGATTTGACACACCATCACCATCTATCACTAAGACTATAGACACTACACCATCTAATAGGTTTGAGGACTGTGAGAGTTCTAGGGCTGTTGCTGCTAGACAGCCTACTACTCCTGCACTTGAGACATGATTAGACCATCAACAGGAACAGATAATAAGTACCTTTCTATCTAATGTAATCTTTATCCTTTATTATCTCCACGATAATCACAACCTTTGTTTATTTCATTCCCTATTCCAATTGCCCAATTTTCAATCACTTCGCAACAATATACCGTTATCTTACTAGGGATTAGGCTAACTTTATTCTTGACCAATTAGGAGACTATTACCATTCTAAGAGGTTCTCCCATGTATCCTACAAACCATCCAACAAATTTTATTTCAAGATATTTTGCTACCACTTTATGAAATTATTTCACATAATTTTATTTCAAGCTATATTACCACCATCTTAGGAAAATTGTTTCACAAAGTTCTAAAAACAAGTTGTTTTGTTACCACCCTATAAATTGATTTTCAGTCATTCTATCAACT
Source organism: Chrysanthemum seticuspe (assembly GCA_019973895.1). Lineage (NCBI taxonomy): Eukaryota > Viridiplantae > Streptophyta > Magnoliopsida > Asterales > Asteraceae > Chrysanthemum > Chrysanthemum seticuspe. The sequence continues at coordinate 186,060,071 of BPTQ01000001.1, read as the reverse complement.
ATTTACTACCATCATGCGAAACGATTTTCATGTTACTCTGAAAAATTGTTTGAGCCATTGTCTTACAAAACAAAACGTTGAATACCATCTAAAACTTCGGAGAAACATTATACCATTTCAACAAAACCAATCATCACATCATTTGTCCTCGATTATACATAGCCTGATCACCTATGTATAATTCAGGAAGGATTATGTCATGAAAGAAACAAGCATCTTTTCAAACTTCCTAAAACAATCTTCACTCAAAAGAAAAGCTTTGTAATCAAATAAATTATTCATGAACATCTCTTTTGGTTAACACTCTATAGATACCTACACCATTCATCACTCACTCAACCGATAAGTTGAAATTTTACCAGTAACCTTTTTAGGAAAGACTTCCTGTACCATCTATGAGGAGGATTCCTCGATACAAGAAAACAATGAAAGAATTTCAGAACTACCAACAAGGACTAGAAGTATGTAGTAGGATGATTCAAAACTCAACTTAAAGCTTAAGGCATCACGAGACATTCCGAACCACTATCTTTGGACTAGAAGCCAAATTATATTATTTCAAAAGTTTCAGCTAGACCGTGTTACAATATTTAGTACAAAGCGAATACACACTAAGCAACACTGTAGAAATAAACCAAGCCTCCTAACTGAGACTACATAACATTCTATTAAACATGGCCTCAGGAATATGTGAACTTCCCTACAATGAGTTTCCCTTAAAGGAAAAATTGAATTAAGTTAAGGTTATCAATATAAACTTCCCCTAAGGCATTGTGTTCTCTAGAAATTCCAGATAACCTCACTTCCATATCAAGAGATGCAACAGGTCTGAACATATCGGACAATCAATGACTTTCCATCTACAAGCGAAATCAGAACAAACGTTCTTCGACATAGTATGAGTTGATATCTATATTTTTGCTAGCATGGTAACAATCTTAGTGATGAACTATTTTAGAAGCACTCAATATCGGAGCCAATTTTGAAAATCAACCACCACACTACATCACTTAAATATTTAAGGTTTTGTGACTTCACAACATAGAGCGTGGAAACATTTCGATAAGAGAAATTAAGAGAGACACCATCAAGCAATAAACATCTTAGTAATAGAGACTAAGCACCTTAGGCAAGGAATACTCAAGTCATGAAATTCGCTGGAACTAGAAACGTGAGGAATCACAACTGTTACCCTTAATCTATTCTTTACAATAATGCCCTTTTCGACAGACTTGACATTTTGTAAATTGTCATGAGACACGTGGTATCAATTTCAATTATACCTAATATAAGGTAGCCGATTCACTTTAGACTTCTGACAATCATTTCAAGATTTCTATGGGACCTACTAGGACATGAGTACAGCCTAGTATACTCAGCTCAATGGTCAGAGCGAGAGAACAATTCCAACATTAGAAGATATGCTTAAAGCATATGTGATTGTTTCTGTAAACGACTGGGTAAATCATTCTTCATCAAACAAGTTCCCTTACAACAATAGTTATCACATGAACATATTGACTGCCCCAATTGAGGCACTCTATGGCTGAAATGTCAATCACTTATTCACGGGCCAAAATCAGGAAAGTCCAACTCACTAGTCCATAACTTATTCATGAAACAACAAAGAAATCGTACAGATCAAGAATCAGTTATGTTGGAATCACTCCTAAACTTTAATTCAAGTGTTAGTGATTAATATGTAATAATTAGCTTAATATGGCCTTTATGTTTGTTATTAAGCTAATGCTTATGTAGAAGGCCCATAAGCCTTGGCCCAAGCCCATAAGAAGGGAATGAGTCTAGATGTGTTGCCCTAGCTCTTTGCCCTATAAATACCTCTTGTAAACGTTCTATAGAAGGTTGGTTGTTCATTTATAATATCACTCCTATGCATAACCTTTCTTATATTGTATTCGTTTGTGTGTTAGTGTGTTCAACCGATCTATCTCTTCTCTATTTCTTATATTGATGCTTGTGTTACTAATATGGGAACCTAACAGTGGTATCATTCGCCAAATAGTTGGGTGAACATCTTTTGTTTTTGAAGTTAGTTTTGTGATCTTACGCGTAAAACCGTTTCTTACTTTGTCACGCTTAAAAACTTATTTTTCACACTTTTTAATCCAAAATTCTTGTACTTTCAACATTTTTAGGTGTTAAAATATCTGTTTTTGGCAAAAAGTTTCAAACTTTACGTGTGAATCATTGTTTTTAAGCTTGGTTTTAAGCGTGGGTTTATTTCTACGCATAAGGTGTTTAGAAGTTTTGGATCATCAAGTTTCACACTTTTGTGTTATTTTGGTGATATTAAAGCTGTCTCATCACAAAAATCTGGTTTAGAAACATCATTGGGCAGAAATCATTTTTGGTCAAGTTTTACGCGTAGCAAAACCCTATTTTTACGCGTAACTTTTCCTTGGATCGATCTTCAGTTTTCGTGGTTTACTCAGTGTTTTCTTGCTTGGATAAGCCTGAAAACACTTCGAATTTGGATATCCTTTGCACTGTGATAGTGTAAAAGATCTTTTGGGAAAAACCCTAATCTTACGCATAAGCTCAAACTTATGCGTAGAACTCATTACGCATAAGATTTTTCTTACGCCTAAGCTCTGTCTTATGCATAAGCTAATCCTACGCCTAAGTTTTCTACGCTTAACTTTCAGTTTACGCATAAGTTTAGTGTTTCTCAATTCTTACGCGTAAGCTAATCCTACGCGTAACTATCACGTTTACGCGTAAGTTTGGTGTTTTTACGCTTAAGTCTTACTTTGCCTACACTTGGTTTCTACGCCTAACGATACTTCATCAACAACGTTTCATTCGACTACAAAGATCCATTTAACAACACAAGTTTTCAACATGTCACAACCACCATACTCTAGCTATTTTCCTTACACTTATAATCAACAACAACAACAACAACTAAGTCCATAACATCAACAATTTAATCAACAACAACAAATTTATCAACAACAATTTAATTAACAACATACTCCAAAACTAGGAGCAATTCCACCACAAATGGTTCAACCACCACCTAGTCTTCAAATACAACCTTACACAAACTTCTACAATCAACATCCATCCAGGAGTACTATGAAGGAACCGACATGGTTTGGCAAGATGTGTGAAGCCTTAAGTAGCCAACAATCAATTCATGAAGCTGGCTCACTTGATAGACCTCCAATGCTCACTCCCGGAAATTATGATCAATGGGTGATAAGGTTCTTTAGGTTTTGTGATCTAAAGAAGCCACATGGAAAGTTTTTAAAGAAGGTCATTATGGAAGGTCCATTTCAGATGCCTACTGTTGTCACACCCGCAGATCCATATGCCAATCCACCAAGAGATGCTGTCACCAACATTGCAACTATCTCAGACCTCACTGCTGATGAACTTCTATATTTTGAAGCCGATGAACTAGCAATGCAATACATCCTTTTAGGATTACCCAATCCAATCCTTCGAAGTGTTGATGCTCAAAAGACTGCAAAAGCAATGTGGGAACATATTCATCTTCTTATGGAAGGCACAACACTCAATCAGGAAGACATGGAATCCAAAATCTACTTGGCTTATGAACACTTCGTGATTGAACCAGGAGAGACATTAGAGTCATATCATCATCGCTTTTCAGACATCATTAATGATTTGGACAAACACAACATCATCATGCCACAAATTGCTGTCAACACTAAGTTCCTAAGTAGTCTTGGTCCGGAATGGGAGAAGTATGTCATTTTTCTCCGTCAAGCTAAGAATCCTCATCATGCTACATACGGATTGTTGTACGACTATATGAAGCCTCACCAAAAAGAAGTTGACAAAGAAAGGGCTATCCGTGGACTCCCGGCATCACAGTCACTTCCGGACAATCAACAACTTGCTTTGTGGACTCAAACTTGTTTTCCTCCTCAAATAGCTCCTCAACCCGCTCCTCAACCAACTGCAACCATCACACCATATGATCCGTCAGAACAACAACCTCAACAAACTCAATTGATTCTATACAACAACGACAATGCTCAAGCACTTTACAGTGAAGCTGATGAGGACTCTGATGCTTTCGATGAATTGCAACAAGGATTTGTCATGATTGCTAAAGCTTTCGGTCGGTATACAAACAAATCCAACAATCGCATTCGTTCCTCATCAAACACAAGGAATCAGGCTGTTGTGAACAACGGACGCGTTGAAGTTCAGAATTGTGGTTATGGTCGTCAGATGGGAGGTGGTCAAGGGTTTAATGCTATGGGAAGGAATAACATGGGTGCTCCGCAACAACAAAGGGCTCAAGTGGTTGAACAGGGGAATGCTCAGAATAGGGTTAATGGTCTTCGTTGTTATAACTGTAATGAGAAGGGTCATCTGGCTAATGCATGCCCTAAGCCGAGGACAAGAGGCAGTGCTTATCACAAAGAGGCGTTGCTCTTGGCTCTCAAGGATGAAGCTGGTGGAACTCTTACCAACAAGGAACAGAGCTTTATGGCAGATGCAGATTCTGATGATGATATGGAGGACTTGCAGGCTAATGCAGCAGTGATGTTGATGGCACAAATGCAAGCTCTACACATGAGTGATACAGGCCCAGTGTATGACACTTATGGCTTATCTCAGGTACCGGAACAAAATATACTCATCACTGATTTGATATCTCCGCCAATTTCTCCATCCTACAAGGATCAGAGTGTTCAACATGAGCCATCCACATCTCATTCTGATGATTATCAAATAGATCCCGTAGTTATAGACGATCAAGATAACCTTATGGTTAATATTGATAATCAAGTTGACTCCGTGGTTATATTTGAGGATCTAAATAATGATCATGTTGAGACTCACGTTGAACAAGATGAGCTTTTGTCTAATAGAGAAATTGAGCTCCTGACCTTATATAAAGACCAAGAATCTCGTTTGGAAATTTTCAAGCAATTAAAAGATAAAAATGCACTGTTAATTAGGGATAATGAATGCTTAATTAGACAAATCAACGTTTTTAAAACTCAAGAAAAACGTGAACAAGGTTTTGAAGTCGCCTTTTCTAAATCTCATCAAAACGAAAAATCATTAGAACGACAGATACGTGATCTAGCCGCATCCAAGAATGCTTTGTTGTCTCAAATAGAACAACTGAAACATGAACATAAACAACAAATTAACGCTCTTACCTTGGAAACTCAAAAAGCCAAGGCTGAGTTGTTAACTTGTCAAAAACAGTTCTCTGAGTACAAAAAGCATTCCACGAAACGAATAGATAACTATCTTGAAGAAATTGTCGACTTACAACACAAAATCAAAGAGTTTTGAAATGTTGTTTATAAACATGGTGAGTCAATCACAACTATTCAAAAGTTTACTTTTAAACTAAATCCAAATGGATATGGACCAATTCTTGCTGATTACAAACCTAAGTTTTCAAACAGAGCATTCAAACCAAATCCTGAAGTTTACAGTGCAGAACATAGAATTGATGATTCAATTATGACTGTTGTTGAATATAATCGCATGGAGGAATTAGATGCAGATGACGAGAGTCGGTCAAAAATGGAAAATGTCGTTTATAACAAACCATTTAACTATTCAAAACCCGTAACTTTTGTCACACAACAAGATACTTCAAACAAACCTTTGGTTATCACACCAGTTTATGAAGTTCGTCCCCAACACAATGGTGCACAAATTAATGGTCCTTTACCTTCACTTAGTGAAGTTAAAACAAAAGCCGAAAGTTGTCGCGTTATCAAATATTTTGACACTTTCTTATCTGACCTCAAAATTTTGGAACGTGAGATTGAATTTCATTCTGAAATAAAAGTTGAACATTTTCAATCGCCAATGGCGCGAGAACAAAGAGATATTCTTCAGAAAAGAATTTTACCCCATGTCAAAAATTTGAAAACCTATGCACTATATTGGGAAAGGGATTTTCACAAGGAACTTGGTCTCATGAAAACAGTTTTCGAGAAAACAGAAACATCGATTTCAAATACTAAACGTAAAAAGAAATTATTGAGAAAAGATGTTGATCGACTCTTGGAAGATGTTATATGTGCTGATATCAATAATCTTGTTTTATTACAATCTGGTTCATATGCATCTGATCATATCTCTGCTGATTCTGTTGAAATTGTTGAGAATACTGATAATGTACATCAGATCGAATCTTTAAAAGTTGAAAATGAACGATTGTTAAATGAACTTTCAAATTCAAAACGTCGTCTTCAATGGTGTGAAAAAGATTGTCAAAATCGTGAACTTGCTCTGCAAAACAAACTCACCCAGTTGCGCTCAAAATCTTTTGATCCTAAAATTGAGCAACTGGATGATCAAAACGTGTCTTTGAAATGTCAAATCTCAAAATATGAACAAGAACTTGCAACAGTTAAAAAGGAATATGGTGTCATGATTCGTGCTAAACCGTCAAGTTTTCTCACACAAGCCGGCCACTTGTGAATGGCCGACCGTAAGAAACTTAAAACAGCTCAGACACAGAATGCAATGAAGATCAGGAGAGTATAGTGTTTCCCCGGGTCGTTATGTCCCAGCGAGCTATGCGATGAATCACCAAACGAATAGTGATCGAGAGATTTGAACGGAAAAGAGTTTTGAATGATTATAACTACAGAAAAAGTAAATAAATTACAGAGGCTTAAATGCAAATTAAAGGAAATTAAAAAGATAAAAAATATTAAATAAACGCTATCACTATTTGCAAAATGATGTTTTTGATTTTTCTTTTATAAAACTTAATTTAAAACTACGTAACGTACAAATGAAAATGTGAAACTTACACAATATTAATCCTAAAAATATGAAAATGACATTTTTACAAACCTAATGATAAAAGAAAATTTTTAGAAAAATAAAATTATTTTTATAACTATTTAATTAATTATTATTAATTAAAAACTAATTTTAACTATTTAATAATAACCTAAAACACAAGAAAATATGAAATAAAGCTAGAAAAATAAAATTATAACTTGGAAAAATCTAAAATAACAAAAGAGAATTTTCAAAACTACTTTTATATTTTTATGATTATTTTTCTATTTTATATGAATTAAAAACTATTTAAAACTACTTAAATTGCTTAAAAATACAAATTTAACTAAGAAAAATCTGGAAAAATATTTTTTTGACTTTTTATATTTATCTTAACTTAAGAAAAATGAAAACTTATTTTTTTGAAACTTTTTTGATTTATTTGGATTAAAAACTATTTAAAAAGGCTTAAAAACTGATTTAAATGGAGAAAAATATCAAACAGCACTGGAAAAATATGAAAAGTTCAAGATAAGCCTAAAATAATATGAGGAATCTAGGAAAAATATAAAAACAGGGGCTTGTGTGTAGGAAATTGAGGCTGCAGTGGAGAGTGCTTATAAATAAGCACTTAAGATAAGCAAAAAGCTACAAACAAGCATCAAACTGAAACAAAAGCTATAATGCACTAAAATTAACCAAATGAAACAAGTTTCCATAGGCTTTAACCTCTGAAATGCAACTTCAACAGATTTGGATGATTTGAGTTATGTGCTAAAATCAGTGTGAGGGTACTACTATGCAGCCTAATAATAAGCCACCAAATAAGCTGAAAATGAAAACCAGGTTTGGGAACCTAAACTAGACCTGGGTGACTATCTCTAAACCAAGAATCAGACCTAGATAAGCTCTTAGGAGCTTTGTGCAAGGACTGCAAGAACTGCACAAAACCTGTGCAGTTCAGTTCTTGGGTGCACAGGGCATATAAGCCCATTTTGACAAGCAGTTTCAGAGCTTATAAAAATTTGACAAAATTCTACAAAAATGAGATTAAGAAATTAGACCAAGTGAAGTTATTAAAACCAAAGTTTCACATGATTTGGCTCAAGAATGAGTCCAAGAAAAATCACCCCATTTGGGTGAAAATTGGTATTTTCAGCTTGACTTTTTAACAGTTTTGGTTAAGTTGACTTAAATGAGATTTGAAACCAAATTAAGGACTGAACATGATGTTTTATGTTAAACTAAGACTAATGCAACCTAAGCTAATGATATCTAAACAAAAAACAAGCCTTTGATTTTGCAAAATTCCACCAGTTATGAGCTTAGGACAATTTTAAAATGATGTTGACTTTACGCTTGTTCAGAGGCACTATTGAGACTAGAATGACTCAAATGACTTAGTTGAGACTGATTAGACAGATATTGAACACAAACAACAGGTTAAGCTTGAACAAACCTACTGTACCAAACACTACTTAAGCTACTGTTTTGAACTCTTGACTAAGCTAACCACTGAACCAGTATGTCTTCTCACTTAAACTACCTTAATTACCATTAAATAAACAGGCCTAAACCATTTAATGACCAAAGATTCAAATATGAGCACAATATGAAAACTGCCTTAAAAATGAAAATGAGAATAAAAAGCTTACAAGTGTCCAGCCTATATTGCAGTTTAAACCAAACCCAAAACTACACTATGCTACTCAAATCCAACCCAAGTCAAAGCTCTGCAACACCAATATCCAATTCCATTACTGTTTGAACCCAACTCTCTGCACAGTTGACTTTTATTGACCAAAATCCAAAACTGCTTGAAACTTAAATGCAAGCTTACAAAAAGCTATAATAAGCTTATATAAGCTTGTTTGAGTGAGAAAATAAGCTATTGGAAGCTTTAATGTAAGAACATGAGTTTGAAAATTTCAACAGTAAACATCAAAACATGAAATATAAATGAGACCTTGAATTGAGACTTGAAATGAATTATAGTGACAAAGTAGCTTAGTTTGAGTACAATAAAACTTAAGATTACATTCTAAAACATTAATTAAGATAACTTAATAAAAAACGACATACAAAGAAATTTTAAAACTAACTACTTCCCTTCTTCCTTCTCTCTTCTTGCTTCCTTTTATACACCATCATGTTTCTCTCTCCAAACTGAGCAGTTCCCACTTGTTTCCAGGACCATAGGATCAGAGGAGTGTATTTAGGCCATTGGATCAGTTTTTGGCGGGAAAAGGTCTTTTGACAGTTGGGGTTGAGTGAGGGGGTTGAAGGTGCATTTAATGCCTTTTGGAAGGTAGTTGAGGTGGAGTGATAATAGAGGAGATAAGGTGAGCTGGGGGGATGGGTAGTGTCTGGGTTTTGCAGAAGAAACAAGTGGGGAAGAAGAAAAAATGGCGCGTAGGTGTTGTTTGACCAGAGGGTTGACCGGTGTTTTAATATAAAAAAGGGGGGTCAAAAGTGGCAGGGGTCCAAATGGTTGGCAGCGGTCACAGGTTTATGACAAGGTCCAAATGGGTATTAAAGGTTTAAAACACAAGGACCTATTGTGCAATTTCTGAATTTTGAGGGACCAGTTCTGCCAATATCTCAAAGTTGTTCCAAGGGCTGAAAATGACAAGTTTCAATAGTACAAGGACCAAAGCTGACATTTTCAAAATTCCAAGGACTATTTTTGCCAATTTTTAAACTTGAAGGACCAATTTTGTAATTTCTCAAAACTTTTGACATTTTTCACCAAAGGACTAATTTTGACAACTTATGATTTTAAAAGGACCTTTGGTGACTTTTCTTTTGAAATTAAGGCTCAGGGACTATTTCTGACAACTTTTTGAAACTTGGGGGACTGAAACTGCCAATTATGAAAACTTAGCTCATTTTTCATCTGATTTTGAACATTTTGCATCTGAAACATATAAAATGCAATTTTGAGATATTTTCAGTATTTTGATGCATTTCTGAGCATTTTTAAACGTTTTGCAGTTCAGATTTGACCAAAAATGATGAGTATTTACACACTCATCATGTCATATTTGATTTACTCAAACAGACTCGTAATGAAGCATCAAACGAACTTGATCATTATCTTGCACACACTAAAGAAGTCATGAATTTTTCTGGAAATCTTCGTTCTGAAAATCAAGATTTGGTGCACACTATCATTAAGTTAAGGGAAATGTTAGGAAAGTATGAACAAGTTCATCCTAGCATCATTAAGAAAATTGCACATGTATCACTTAGAAAACGTGATCCCAGATTGCCTACTGCCAAAACACAAGATACTAATGTGCTTCCCTCTACTGAAACAGGAATATTGCCTCTTTTCCAAACGTCTGCACTTCACAGCCTAGGAGCAATACAAGGAAGAATAGGAAGTTGCGACCTAAGAAAAGAACAATAAAGAATGCTGAAGTAGAAGAACACCCTAGGACTTTGAATAAGACTCAAGTTTCACCCACTTTAGATATTGCGTCTGACAAATGTAATGGAAAAAGTGTTGTAACGAATGCTAAACCTTTAAGTACTTTTGATATTCAGTCTGATGCTTCTTGTGTTATTTGTCGTAAAAGTATGCTTTCTGATTGTCATGACAAATGTGTTGCTAGAGCTATCTTGTCTCGTTTAGGAATCCTAAGAATCAGAATACCTCTAGGCCCACTAATGCTTCTAAGTCTGTGCTTGGTAAACCGCCCTCTTTCGATTCTAAGAAACGCATTGATGTCCCTATAGCTCCAGTATCACCTCCAAGGACTGTAGTACCACCTACTGCATTCACTAAGACTAAAGCAAATACTAGTTGGAGATGGCAGAAATGGATACATAATACACTAGGATTTAAATGGATGCCTAAAGTCATTGATGTGTGTATTTCTACTATAACTGCTTCGGAACCCTCTAACAATTCGGGTTTCACATCTACTTCTATTCCATTTGTGTCGTCTGTGTGTAATGCAGGTGATACAGATCATCCTTTGGATTGTTGATAGTGGATATTCCCGACACATGACAGACAATCTTAAACTGTTATCAAACTTTATTGCAAAGTTCATTGGCACTGTCAGATTCGGGAATGATCACTTCGCAGCTATCATGGGCTACGGAGATTATATCAATGGCAATATCGAAATTAGCAGGGTTTATTATGTGGAAGGCCTCGGTTACAATCTCTTTTCAGTCGGTCAATTCTGTGATGGAGACTTGGAAGTTGCTTTTCGGGAGAAAACTTGTTTCATTCGTGATCTACAAGGAAATGATCTTATGTCCGGCTCTCGCAATTCTAGTCTGTACACAATCTCAATGCAAGACATGGTTGCTTCATCTCCCATCTGTCTACTCTCAAAGGCTACATCTACAAAATCTTGGCTATGGCACCGTCGTCTCTCACATTTAAACTTTCAAACCATCACCAACCTTGCTCGACACAAACTTGTTGAAGGTCTCCCGAGATTTCGGTATTCCAAAGATCACATGTGCTCAGCTTGTGAACAAGGGAAAAGTACTCGTACTCATTTTCCTTCAAAGGTGGAACACAACTCTCAGCATGTGCTTCATCTTCTTCACATGGATTTGTGTGGCCCGATGCGCGTGCAAACGATTAATGGCAAACGCTACATCTTGGTAATTATCGATGACTACTCACGATGGACTTGGGTCTACTTTCTTCGAAGTAAAGATCAAGCTCCACAGATGATCATCACCTTTCTTACGAAAATTCAAGTTCAGCTCTGGAACACCGTCCGCCAAATCAGAACAGACAAAGGAACTAAATTTGTGAACCAAACTCTTCGAGAATTTTATGAGAAAGTGGGAATTGAGCATCAGACATCTATTGCACGTACACCAGAACAAAACGGAGTTGTTGAAAGATGAAACCGTACGTTAGTGGAAGCTGCAAGAACAATGTTAATCAATGCTAAACTTCCAGATTACTTGTGGGCAGAAGCTGTATCAACTGCATGCTATACTCAAAATCGTTCAATGATTACAAAACGCCACAACAAAACACCTTTTGAGCTTATCCACAACCATAAACCGAATCTCAAACACTTTCATGTATTTGGATCCCTTTGCTACCCAAATAATGATCGTGATGACTTTGGAAAGCTCAAAGCCAAAGCTGACATTGGAGTCTTTATAGGATATTATGAAAATTCTAAGGGTTTCCGGATCTGGAATCGTCGTACAAAACAGGTTATGGAAACGATTCATGCAAATTTCGATGAACTTACTGAAATGGCTTCTGAGCACAACAGCTTGGAACCCGGTCACAACCGTTTAAACTTCCCTCAAACCCCATCATCAGCAGAACAAAGCACCCAGTTTACTCGTCAACAAATGGAAAAGCTTTTTGCTCTGTTTTTTAGTGATGACATTGATGAACGTGCTCCAGGTGTATCCGATGTTTCCGCTGCTCAACCTGATCATATTCCAATACCTGATACACCTGCTACAACAACTACTGTTGAAGAAGCACCACCAGTTGACTCTACAACAACAGTTGAACAAACTACTTCTAACGACACTGAACCAGCTGATGATGTTCTTAATGAAGTACCCCCACCTGCAGATTTTGATCCAAATGCGTTCTTTAACCCGTTTGCTAATGAAACTGCTGCACCTGATGTTGCGGAATCATCTACAAGCCATTTGAATCCTCAAAATCTGCACAATGTATACCAACATCAACCCTCTACACATCGTTGGACAAAAGATCATCCTCTAGAGAATATTATTGGCAACCCGAATCAACCAGTTGTTACGAGGCAACGTCTTCACACAGATGGTGAACATTACATTTATGCACTCACTGTCTGCCAATCTGAGCCTAAAAACATTAAAGACGCAATGACAAAAGACAGCTGGATTGAATCCATGCAAGAAGAACTCAACCAATTCAAACGTCTTGAAGTATGGGAACTTGTTGAAAGACCAACTGGGGTCTACGTCATTGGTCTCAAATGGATTTGGAAGAACAAATTGGATGCTGAAGGGAACGTAATCAGAAACAAGTCACATCTGGTGGCTAAGGGTTATAGACAGGAAGAGGGTATTGACTTTGAAGAATCATTCGCTCCGGTTGCTCGTCTTGAAGCTGTTCGGATCTTTCTCGCGTTCGCGGCTCATATGAATATAACGGTCTTTCAAATGGACGTCAAAACAGCTTTTTCTGAATGGGCAACTGAAAGAAACGGTTTGTGTCAGCCAGCCAGAAGGATTCGTTGATCCCAAGTTCCCGAACCATGTCTACAAACTGAACAAAGATCTGTACGGACTCAAACAAGCTCCTCGGGCGTGGTACGATAAGTTATCATCTTTCCTCATTGCCAATAATTTCACCAAAGGTTCGGTCGACCCAACTCTTTTCATACAATATCACGGGGCACATATCTTAATTGTTCAAATTTACGTGGACGACATCATTTTTGGGTCAACACATAAAAAGTACTCAATCGCTTTTGCAAAACTAATGAAGAAACATTTTGAAATGTCAATGATGGGTGAACTTACGTTCTTTCTAGGACTGCAAGTTCATCAATCACCCAGTGGTATTTTCTTGAGTCAGTCCAAATATGCCCTTGAACTGTTAAACAAATTTGGAATGCAAAACTGTGACACCTATGCCACACCAATGGCTCATACCAAGAAGCTAGATGCTGATTTACATGGGAAATTGGTAGACCCTACCAAATACCGTAGTATTATTGGGTCTCTCACTCCTACGCATAACCTTTCTTATATTGTATTCGTGTGTGTGTTAGTGTGTTCAACCGATCTATCTCTTCTCTATTTCTTATATTGATGCTTGTGTTACTAATATGGGAACCTAACAAGTTACAAGCAACAACACATAGATAGAAAAGCTACGTCGATATACGACGCAAAATATTGGAAATATGTTTCATAAGTCGCAAACCATTAGGATTTCAAGTTGGCAACAGAGTTATGTTGAAAATCTCGGCTTGGAAAGGCGTAATACGATTCAGAAAAATGAGGGAAGTTAAACTCTTTCCACAAGTAACATCGTAGAAAACAACATTGACTGAACTCAGGGACTGAATTCCTTTTTGGGTGGGCGAATGTGACAACTCGTAATTTCAGGTCATTTTACAAACTTTGAAAATTTCACTATTCATCTCGGGAATTTACTATTCACCAGTTACTATTCATCATTTTACTATTCATCGTTTTTGAAGTCGATCTGATATGTTGAAAGGGTATTTCAAAATTTTACTATTCATTATTCATCATTTTTCGTAAACTAGGTTTACGAGTATCAAATTCGCGTAACCGTAAGGGTTTAGCTGCGAATTCATGGAATATCATTGAAAACTTTTCATATAGACTAGATTTAGTCTACATATCATCAGTAATATCATTGTCATATTAGTTTATGCATGGGTTTGCATATTTCATTAACGCGTATTTATTTATTAAATAAACGCTATCGCACGATCATTTATTTTGAATAATTGATCCGATACTTTCAACAATCATCCGAATATATTTTTATACTCATTTTAAGACTATAAAAATTATATTATTAGTTTACCCGATGTTTTGGATTTATTTTGTATATAAATTGTTATATATATATATTTACGACGGTTTTCGTAAATTCAATTCGATAAATATTTATTCACACATTACTTGCGAGAAATGCATTTTTATAATTTTCATGACTTCGATATATTTTATTTTGTTCCGTCAAAATCGATTTCTAGCTAACGCTATACTAAATAATTAATTAAATGTACAAAATATACATTATACTTATCATTATACACATTTACTTATCAAAACTCATCAAAACCCTTTCCCATTTCACCCTTGCCGCCACCACCTTCCCCCCTAGTCATTCTTTTTACAAAATATCCAAATTAATGTGTACACCTACACAGTTTATATTAGATATTTAGATATTGTTAGGTCACTAGGTTTGCAACACAAGCACAATAGAAAGAGATAGAGAAGAGAAGAGAGGCGGATGAACAACTATCAAACACACATACACGTATAAATGAAGAAGAGTTAGGCGTAGAGCATGAATGAAAGATAAATTGAACAACCAACCCTCAAGTGAAGGTTATTACATAGTATTTATAGGAGGGAAGCTAGGGCAACACTCCTAGTGCCTTCCTTTCTCCTATGGGCTTGGGCCTAAGCTCATGGGCCTTCTACATAAGCTTAAGGCTAATAACAAACATAAAGGCCATAATTAAACTAACTATTACATATGAATTACAAACACTTGATTTAGGTTTAGGAGTGATTCCAACAATCTCCCCCTAAGTGTTGGTGATGAATGAATATGAACGGTGAAGGCGTTGATGTAATAGTAGCTTTGACGTCTTCTGACATTCTTCTTTCTTGTGAGAAGAATTGCCTTGACTTGAACAATCTCCCCAGTGTAGAGAAATTGTTTTCTTTAAACAATTTTGCTTTGACGTCATCTTTTAACTTTGTTCTTTGATCATTGTTCTTTGTGATGGTAGTGATAGTATGTTGTTGTTGTCTGCATCATGTCTGCTTCGCTGCTACAGTGTCTCCACGTCATTCTTCAACATGCTCACACGCTCTTTAACCTTTGATAACAGTGCTGACGAAGTTCTTTAAGTCTTTAACTTTGTAGATTCTTTGAATTGACGAAGAATCATTCTGACTTTTGTTTTGCTTTTGGATAGAACTTCCATTAGAGATAATGTTGGCATGAACATGTGAAGAATCTGCACGATCATTCCGCTCCAGAGCTTCCATAAGAAGAAAACATGAAAAACGGTTAGAAATAAGCGGATTCCGGCACTTACAAGTTTGAACTTCGAGAGTGTTAACAGCATAGTGTGAAAACACAACTCTAATTCTCACAAAAGCCGTTCCTGAACTGGAGTCCTACAAGTGAGATAACGCGATGTACCGAAGTACACCTACAGTTTAGATGAGTCGCTGAGGTACACCGAAGCATCACCTCACGACTGTAGACCGTTTGAGACACACTAAGCATAATCCACGGGGAGTTACCGAAGTGACCTGCTGTCAGGGATGTTTGATGTTGACCCTGGCAGGAGTTTCCATTCAATCACTAAGGATCACAGTTGTGAGCCTCTCATAAATGTTCTTGAGAGATTGCTAAGATCTGTGAAGGACTCGATAACATACCACTGATGTTCTTATTGTTGAACATCAAGTGATGAAATGTCAAGTGTACCTAAGAGATATTTTGATGAATCTCGTGGCTCTAGACTCAATAGTGCGTTTTGGTTTTCCTTAGCAGAGACTAGGGAGAGGGTCTCCTTCTTTAATATCAGCAATCTCTAAGAGAAAGCCAATAGATTATGTAGGGTTCCCTGTGAGAATGAAACAAGCTTCTGTTGAGAGAAACTTAAGTGGCTAAGAAGGTTTAGTGCATGCGTCACTGGGTCCATGACGACTTTTAATCTTCAATACCGGCGTCACTAAGTGACAACCAGTAGCATATGAATTGAACCCGGTGTCTGCCCTAAGTTGAATAATTTGGAGGGCTATTTCTTTTCACCATTTTCTTTGCATTTCTTTTTAATTCTTCAAGTCCTTCTTTCTCCGATTCTCATTTTCTCCTTTTTATAATCATACCTAAGGACTTCTAAGTACTAACTATTTGTGATGTCCTTGGGTAGATCCCTCCGGCTCTGGCGGATCATAGGACGGTTATTCCTAACCTTAGTCACCTTATAACTCCATGACTAACCTATGTTGCCATAAAACCAATTTTCAAGAAAATCTCTCACAACGGTTATGATTGTAAAACATTTTGTACCATTGTAAGAGTTTGATCTTTTGTAGAAATACTCCCCCTCCACATGTGCTTAAGAGTTTTTACGGAAATCTGCACAGTGAGGAAAGAGCGCGCACTTTATGAATTGATCAACTCAAGATAGACAATCCCCCGCGAGACACGGTTACGTTGCATAGTTAAAGAGTTACATTGTCAGCTTTTAGGTGACAACTAGCTCTAATAACTACCTTGAAGGTGTAGACAAGCCTCGAAAGGTTGTCAAACCCGTCAGAGTTCATGTCTACCAAGAGTTTCTCGAATGGTACTTTCTACTCAGACAAGTCCTTTGCGAGACACGTTTACATTACTAGCGAACTAGCTTGAAATTATTACCCGTCCTGGACAAGTCTTTTCGAGTTACTAACAGTTAAGTACCGTCAATTCGTTGGTTAAGTCTATAGCACAAAGATTCATTTGCATTTACACAACATATTTCTTATCACATAATTTTCTCCCCCTAAAAAATGGCATATAAAAATGTTATTTTTAAAAAGTTGAGAATAAATATGACCATTTCGAGTGTTGCGGGAAGATGACAACTGTGAACAGTTTGTGAACAAAGTTTTAATTCAAATACTCCCCCTCAACAAGTGATATAAACGGTTGAGGTTTTGAAAATCATACGGGGAAGTACTTGTTCTTTTGAGCAAAACCTTGAAAGATGAAAGGTTTGATAGGTTTTACTCAAAAGTAAGAAGCTTTCGCTCCTTTTATAAGGATTGTGGCACTGAAGCGTACCACAGGGTCCTTTCTTGACAAGAACGGGTTGTACACTGTTATGTGTGCACAAGCCATCGACATATAATCAAACAAACAAAATCACAATCAAGAGAGTACCCAATGATGACACATGACCAGCTACTTTCTGAGGACGTTGGTATGTCTGAATCAGAAAGTTTGGTCATTCTCCCACATAGCTCTCCAACCGTTGCATTTGATCCCGATGAATCAAGCATTCATCAATCCTAGTGATAAATCAACGAACATCCTTGCGATCCTTTGAATTCCATCTCTTCGTCTGAATTATACCCAACTCAATGTCCTTCAATCGATATGCCAATCCATCTCGAACCATCTCCAGGGTGGCGTCATAGAACTTAGTGAATTTCATCGAAAGCCATGAAGCAAGTATGATGATTTTCACATTAGTAGACAAACCCAAACTTTGGTGTATGAACGATTTTGTACTTAGGTTCTTGATTGATTCCGATGAAGTGTAGAATTTAGGTAAGATTCGACCCCGAGGTGGAGAACTTCAATACGCTCTTTGATTTGAAGCGTATGAAAACAAGGAGTGCAGTAATGTACTTGATCTAAATTTTGGTTGAGGTTATGGTTAGGGCTCAGGTATGTCGTGATCCTCACCACCAGTGTATGTAAAGTGATCAACGGTTTTCTCCATTGGTGGTGTGGTTTCTGAATCCCTTGGTTGATCAGATGGTGGTGGCTGTGTAGCTTGTTGTATAGTGGTGATAACCTGCTTAACCATTTGTCGAATCATTAGATGGAGTTGCCTTCTTAACATATTTTGTTCTTGACATTGGTGTTTCTTATATTGATGGAGGTGATGATTGAGATGATGATTTGGGTTTGGTGAAAGGGTCAAGAGGTGATTCAGAAGACTGTTGAGGTTTGTGTATTGGATTGTCAACTAAGTAGTTGTCTGATTCCTTCTTTAACTTTTCCTCCTCAGCTCTAGCAGTTTCTTCAGCCTCTTTTTGCAACATTTCCTCTTCAGCCACCAAATTATCATCATCAGTGACTCTTTCATCCTTATCATGATCGTAATCTCCTTCGTCATATATTTCCACATCTTCACCATGCTTTTCTTCTTGCGGTTGTTTAAGTTGTTGTTGTGGTTGCTTCATTTCAACAGTTGTAGTGACAGTGACACCCTGATCCTTACCGGGTTGATTAACCGGATCGGATGGGGTAAGAGATGGTTACAATGGATCTTCCATAAGTGGAGGACTACTACTTGACCCTCCTGCCCCACCGGGTTGATTAACCGGAAAAGATTGAAGCATGGTATTCCATCATTTTCTGCTTTAATGTCTTACGAAATTGTATTACCTCATCCATTGAATCTTACTCATTGAGCATGAGTTTTGAATGGATGTTGCAGAAGGATGTCCACAGCAATTCTGCAAGATGATTATGAGCATATGAAGTTGTTGAAGATAACACAGAGATAGTTTGTGCCAATTGTTTTGTCGTATCCAGCTTGGAATGTGTTTGCCATCGAGAGCTCAGCTGGGGCATTGATGTTTGCTTGATTTGCAGCCATTTCATGATCTGAAAGTCATTAGACAAAGAGACAGACATATGGAAACACAATGTGTTTGTATTAGTCTGATTTATTATCTAATTACTTGTATGATGGTAACATGTTTATGTTAGTTACAAGTCCTAAGTCACATTAGTCCAAATGTATGAAGTTGATGTGATAAGTTACGTGAATATGTTAACTTTGAAATTTCAAAGAGCAATAATTCACTTAACACACAACATATTAAATTTTGTAAGCTTATATGAAACATCAGATATTTGTGACCTATGCGTAACATTTAATAAGTAACATATGCGTAACGGGCCAAAATGTAGTGAACAATGGGTTATGTGTAACAAGGATCCTTATGCGTAAGAAAGGAGCTTATGCGTAGGAGTAAACTAAAGCGTAAGACCAAGCTTAGGTGTAAGAGTTTCTTATGCGTAAGACAAGTTCAAAGGCTTTAAGCTTACGCGTAGGGATAAGCTAGATGTTACGCGTACAGTTTAATCGTAAGAGTAAAACTTATGCGTAACAAGCCTTGTTTACGAATCTCTTTCCAAGATACACGTAATCCACTGTAGACCCCTTATGCGTAAGAGCTACGCGTAAGATTTCTCTTAGGCGTAACCTTTACGCATAAAGTATTCCTTAAGCGTAACGGTTTGAACACCTAAAGATTCTGACATTACGAATAATTAACCTGTTAAATATAAACATGAAAACTTGATTGCAGTTAACTCCAAACATCTTTTAGATCACAAAACAAGCATAAGAACATATCAGATACACACAGAAAGATTTAGGCGTAAAATTACTTAAACCCTAAACCCTTAATCTACGTGTAAGAGATATAGCTACACAAATCAAACAAGAATGTTTCTGGAGTGTCCTAGATGTCATATGAGTGCAATGGAACAAGATTTAACACATTTCCACCACAGAATTAGAAGATTTGTGGGAGATGAACCCTTAAAAACCTAAAACTTAAGTTCTTACAGTTTAGATGTTTCTGGGATGATTTCAAGGTTCAAAACATGCATATAGACTTATTCTAACACTTTCTTGACCACATAAGATATCACAGAATAGAAAGGCCCTAGATGAGCGCAAGAATTCTAGAATTCAAATTAATGAAATTTAAGATTCAGGATGGTTTTGGACGATTGAAACAAGTTTAATAGACACTAAGAAAGGTTTTAACACAACTCATTTCAATCCAAACACTTTTATGCATAAACACCCAATTCGTTCGAGTGAACAATTTTCCAAAATCAGTTTAAAGAGTTTTAACCGTTGGATTTGAAAGATTTTTGAAATCCTTGTTTAGAATCTTGATCAAAACAATTTAGAACTTACAGATTATGAACAGCTTGAACGGATTTAGAAGATTTGATTTGGGCCGTTTGATCTTGATGGTTTAGGAGTAAATGATTTTGTTAAAATTAATTTGCCAAGTTGACACATTCAGTCCCTCAACCTTAAGGAGGTTCCAACCAAGATCCTTTAACTTCCGTTTAGGTTAGACAAAACACTTGTAAGGCAAGAAACTTAACTATACTCCCCCTCGACTTAAGAAATAAGAAAGGTTATAAATTTTAGTCCGAGGAGTGTCAGTGAACCAGAAATGTGACCACCATTATTAAAAGAAACAACCGGGATAGGATAACATGCAAGTACACAGTTATTTTGAAACAGTTACGTATTTATTTTCTCCCCCTCAACACTTGATCGGAAAAATACTGAATTTTGAAAGATTTGAGTGTTGACGGAAGAAATGTACTTGCCATGTTGAAAGAAAAAATAGCTAGAAGAATATTTTTGTTGTTTTATCAGGTTTTATATTTTTGTATTTTGTTTTTGAAAAATATTTACAAAAGAGATTTTGGTGTTTGACTGGTTTTTAAGACTGTTTTAAGAGTTCATCCAGTTCCTCTTGAGTCAAACACCGTGATGAGTGTCTAAATACTCATCATTTTGTACCATTTAAACTGCAAAAACATCTGAAAACACTCAGAAATGCATCAAAATGATAAAAATATCACAAATAAGTGTTTTATGTGTTTTAAATGCAGAAATACCAAAATCAGCTGAAAAACGTATCAAGTTTGCATAATTGGCAGTTTTAGTCCCCCAAGTTTCAAAAGTTGTCAAATCTAGTCCCTGGAATCCAAAAATATGGAGTTTTATCATTCAAGGTCCCTGAAATATTCTAAATTGTCAAAAATGGTCCTTGAATGAATCTTTGGGTAAATGGCAGAAAAGGTCCCTCAACTTACCAAAAGTGTCAAAATTGGTCCTTGGATATTTAAAAATGGAAAATAATCAAATGTGGTCCTTGTACTATTAAAGATTGGCAAATTTGGTCCTTTTGATAAGTTTGGAAAAGTTGCAGTTTCAGTCCTTGGAAATTCAACAAATTACAAAATTAGTCCTTGTGATACTACTACTAAACCAAACAGACCAATTGTATTATTAAACCCAAATCCAACCCAGCTGGCCCAACTCCAAGCCCATCTCACAGTTTAAATAAAAAAAACCGCCCCTGTCATCTCCTTCCTCCCCACTTGCCGCCATAGCCCCCCACCTGTAGCCTCCACCATAAATGCTTCCCCACTCCTTTCCTCATCCCCAACACACTATCCATCACTCTTGTCCCCCCTCCTCTTCACCCTGGTCAAAAAACCATCATAGAAAGCAGGCGGCCACTGTTCACTTTTGGCGCCAATTTGCAAATAGAAGGCTGAGATTGATTCAGAGCATCCTAAGGCCAGCATTATTGATGGGAATTACTCAGAGACTCAAGTGGAACCCTAATTTGAGTATATAAAATGGAAGAGAAGGCTCAAAGACATCTATCTAGTGTAATTTTTAAATATCTTAGTCGTTTTAGTTAAATATCAATTTCCAGTGTAATTTTAATCTTTCAAGTCTTTGTTTAAGTATTAGCAGTGTATTGTACAACTTTTTAAGCAATCAATTTCAAGTTTCAGTATCATTCTCAGTTTATGCAATTTTCATGTCAAAAATCTCATATTAGCTAAATGTTGTTATTAGTTGTTGTCTTGGACTCATAAGCTAACATAAGCTCCTAGATAGCTTCTAAAAGCTATTAGAAACCTTAAAATCAGTTCTAGATACAAAAAGCAAAAATACCAAAAAATACAAAAAAATTAGTCAAAAATCAAAAATCAATGAAGAAGATCATCAAGAAGCTGGAGCAGGGTTGATTGTGGATGGCCTTGGTTTAGAGCTTCTTGGGAAGCTATAGGGTGTGATCTCAGGCCTTGGTTCTCTATTTTATGCTTGAACTCATCTTGTAAGTCATTTCTTAAAAATTTGCAATTTTAAGTATAAGTGTTATAATCTAGTTAATTTTAGCTTAAATCTGTTTAAATATAATTAATATCAGTTAATCAATGGGTTACTTGATCTAAAAATCTGTTTTAGTTCTCAAAACTTCAAAACAGCCTCTTAAAGGACAGTTTGGATTTGCTTAGTTATCTGAGATAGAGGCTTGTTGTGTTGTTATTTGTTGTTGTTCTAAGTCACATTAGTACCTAATAACTCAGTTCAACAATAAAATCCAGTGTTCATTTGAAAGAAAGTCAAAATAGCCTTTGATCAATCCTTGTTCATCAACTGTGAAGATTTCAAGTTTCATGATCATGTTTTAATGTTCAAAAGTTGTTTTTATTACTTAATCCAGTCTTAATACATCATAATCAGTGAGTGGAATTGATCCAAAGTTCATATAAGCCAACTTATTTGGTTTTCTTAAAAAGTCAAATTTTCAGTCTAAGTCGTTTTTGAATAAACTAGAAACTTTTATATAGGACTTAATTTTGAGTTTTAAGATTTTAGCTTTTGGGATATTAAAATATAGTTGCTCAGCTTTATCCTAGTATTTTTTATATTTCATAATTAGCTTATTTAATAGCTTATCTTTTAGCTTATTTCAGACCCTATTTCAAAAATGTGCCCTGTGCACAGCTTTGCCACCATTTTCACAAGCTTGTAAAAAGCTCTCTAGTTACCCAAAGCTTGTGAATCTTAGTTTTTTGTGTAGCTAACCTACCCATCTTGAGGTCCCGAGCTTAAAATTCCACTTTGTAACTTATTTAATAGGGCTGCACCTAGCTTCTTTTTTTGTCCCATTACTCAGTATCAACTGACTCAGCTTAAGCTGAGCAGTGAACTGGTACCCTTTTCAAAAGCTTGTAAAAAGCTTATTAATAAGCCCCAGTGTGTGAGCTTTGGCTTTTTGGAAAGCCTACCAACCCAGCTTGATACCCAAGTGCTTATTTTTGAGTTTGGAGCTTTTGCCCCTAGCTTAATTTGGCTTACAAAAAGTGTGCAAGTCTGTTTGGTTAGTAGGATAGTCAAAGTGCTTATTTGCTTATTTCTAGCTTTTCAGTGTAGACCTTTATGCTTTTTAGCTTCATTTCAGTTCATTTAGCTTATTTGCATCTTATTCTATATTTGTTTCCAACTGAGAAGCTTGTTTGAGCTTAATCTATCCAAATAAGCTCTTAAGCTCAACTGTTGAAATAATAAGCTCAAATCTGAGCTTATTAGTTGTTTTTGTAAAAAGTTACAGTTGTAAAAGTTGCTTATTAACATTAGCTTAATTAGTTCCAAAAAGAAAAAAATCCAAAAAGAAAATAAAAAAATAAAAAGCCATTGCTGGGATTCGAACCCTGGCCACCCAGCTCACCACACACACACACACTACCATCTGCCCTTGGGTCTTTGACTGGTAGTTCTTTGCAAAGTTTAATATATACCCCGTTTTGTCCATTTAAGCTTATTCGTATAAATTAGCTTATTTACAGCTTATTAAAAGAAGCTTTCACACCTTTTGTATTTTTCTTAGCTTTGTATTAGTAATAAGTATTTTACAAAAAAGTTTCAGAATTTTCTGAATAGTTTTAGTATTTTTAAACATTTAATTAGTCTAAAATAGTATTTAATTCCTAATAAAAAATATAAAAGTCAAAAAAATATAAATCTTTTTTCAAAAATTTTCTTTTGTCATATAGTAAGTAAGAAAATTGTTTTTACACTCGTAGGACTTTTATTTCACAAATTTTACATTTTTTCTTGCGCACTCGCGTAATTTTTATATATAACGCACGTTTTCATTTTAGGTCACGTTTTTAGATAATTTAGGTTTACGTTTTAATTAAAATAGTTTATTTAAGTTATTTTGTTTTATAAATCACAAAAACATCATTTTAAAAATAGTGATAGCGTTTATTTAATATAATTTAGCTTTTTAATTTTCTTTAATTTGCATTTAAGCCCCTGTAATTTACAAAACTTTTTCTTTAGGTATAAATATTCCAAAATCCTTACTGATCATTATCCTTAGTGATCATTCGACATCTGAAAGTTTTTAAACACCATTCATCCTCCGTGGGACTTAACGACCTGTGGAAACACTATACTCTCCAGATCTTAATTGCATTGCTTTCTGAGCTGTTTTAAGTTTATTACGGTTGACCATTCACAAGTGGTTAGCTTGTGTGATTAAACTTGACTGTTTGGGAGCCAATCAAATTTTGGCGCCGCTGCCGGGGAGGCTGTAAGCGTGTTCTAAGCATTTTTCAGATCCATTCTTGCACATATACCACCTTTTGTAAACAGTTTTTTGTAAAGTTAATCAAAAATCAAAAAGTTCATTAACACTTTTCCTAAAGTGTTAACAACACCAAAAAAAATATAAAACAACAAAACAATCGTAACGTTTTCTATCCTGTATTTTCTTTAAGGTGATTCTTAAAGAGATACGATTTGGTTAAACGAGACAATACCAAAAATATTGTCCAAAAAGTTTTTAAACCCTTAGCACAAATCCATACCTACGTCTTTTCAGTGGTACTTAATAAATACATAAAAATCAACCACCGCAAATCAAGGCAGTACACCTACCAACTGGGGGTGTGAACATTAATAAGTTCCCAAACAACAGATTTAAAACTTGCCTTTGTGTCCTTGTGATTTGGTGTACCTTTTTCAAAGAAGCCATTTCATTTGTGATTATTGGTTTAAGTTCACTTGTCGTTTTGCCTCGCATTTGTTTTGAAAACTGATTTTTATACTTAGTGCATGTGTACTCGTTCTTCCAGTTCTACAAGTCCACTTTCTGAGCTTGCAAATATTCCTCGTAGACGTAGAGGACGTTCTGCTCCTTCAGCCGTGACTGAGGAACGTCTAGCACAACCACCCCCTGTCGTAATGGCAGAAGACAAACCGATGAATGAGCTTCTCCAAGCACCCATCGAGGGTTACGGAGATGCCATTATTGTCCCAGCCATCGTGGCTGATACCTTTGAGCTCAAAACCGGGTTGCTTAATCTTGTAACCCAAAGCCAATTTTATGGTTTTGAGCGGGATGATCCTCATGCACATACTCGATGGTTTAACAAGATTGCATCTACCATCAAATACAAGAATGTCCCACATGAAGCAATTAAGCTTCTTCTGTTCCCATTCTCTCTAGAGGGACAAGCCCGGAATTGGCTTGAGAAACAACCCCCTCGTTCCATTGAGACATGGGAAGATCTAGTCACTAAGTTTGTTAACGAATTCTATCCTCCATCCCGAACTACAAGTCTTAAGAATGAGATAATGAAATTATCTCAAAGATTTGATGTATCATTCGGGGAGGCATGGGATCGTTACAAAGAGTTGCTCCGCAAGTGTCCGCATCATGGTTTTACCGAATTAATGCAAATGGATACTTTCTACAATGGTCTGAACCAGACTAACCAAGACTCTTTAAATGCCTCCGCGGGAGGTAATTTCTTGAGCAAGACCACAAAAGAAGCCTTGCAAATAATTGAAAACAAGTCCCAGGTCCGCCCTTTCCGAACAAAGACATATCAGTCTCAGTCTAATGCAGGACCTTCTACTTCATCTCCCGTGAGTACATCTAGCACCGATGCTAAGATTGACAAACTCACGGATATTATTCAGGCTTTGGTTCTTGCTAACCAAAAGAAAGTCACTTTCACACAGACACCATCACATGGTGAAGTGAAGAAAGTCGAGGTCTGTGTTACTTGTGGTGGCCCTCATGCATACTACAACTGTACTGCCACCGATGGTAGTCCGTTTGAAGCCAATGCTATAGCCGGTACTTCACAACAGGGAGGTAATCAATACCGTCCTCAAAATGAACCAAACTACCGTGCTAATACTTATCAGGCACCACCCGGTTTTAACCAGAATCCTAACATACAAAACCGGAATCAGAACCAACCTAGAATGAACCAAGGTTATCAAAACCAAGATAATTTCTATTCCGGACCAAATCAAGGTTTCCAACATCAAGGAAACTTTAATCAAAACAATTTCAATCGAGGGAATCAATTTCACGGGAATATGAATCCTAATCAAGGAAATTTTCAAAATCAAGGCCCTAATCCGAACAATAGAGGCCAGAATTTTCCTAATCAAACTCAAGCCATTGTTCCAACTGGACCATCATCTGATGAGTTATTGAAGCAATTCATGAAATCCCAAGATGAAATGAACAGGTTGTTGGTCAGTCAGATCGCTGATCTAAAGAAGTCTTTAAATGATCAACCCTCGGGCTCAGGAAAACTTCCGAGCAACACGATCGCTAACCCGAGGGGCGATGCAAAGGCGATCACAACCAGAAGTGGTGTTTCATACAATGGACCCGCTATTCCTACTACCTCTTCTTCTTCTCTCCCGAAGGTA
Source organism: Chrysanthemum seticuspe (assembly GCA_019973895.1). Taxonomy (NCBI): domain Eukaryota; kingdom Viridiplantae; phylum Streptophyta; class Magnoliopsida; order Asterales; family Asteraceae; genus Chrysanthemum; species Chrysanthemum seticuspe. The sequence continues at coordinate 186,033,483 of BPTQ01000001.1, read as the reverse complement.
GTGGAAAGTGAACCTGAGGCAACAAAGGACAAGGAACTTCCTACTAATAATGAAGGTACCAACAATGTCCATCCTCAAGTTGTCCCGAAACTCAAATCCAATCCAGGAGTTGTTTTTGAACCTCCAGTAGCTCCCGTTGAAAACCCCAAATCCAAATCTTCTATTCCTTACCCATCACGTTTGAATGAGCAAAAGCTCCGCAAAAAAGCCAGTCATCAAATGGACAAATTTTTTCAAATTTTCCAAGAATTACATTTTGACATAAGCTTTGCGGATGCTATCATGCTGATGCCCAAGTTTGCATCAACTCTCAAACACATGTTAAGCAACAAGGAAAAACTGTTTGAGATGGAAAAAACTCCTCTGAACGAGAACTTCTCTGCAGTTATCTTGAAGAAGCTTCCCGAGAAGCTTGGAGATCCTGGAAAATTTCTCTTACCTTGTGTATTTCCAGGGATGGTTGAATGCTTTGCCTTAGCCGATCTTGGTGCAAGCATCAACCTGATGCCTCATTCAGTATGGAAGAAACTTTCTCTTCCGGACCTTACTCCTACATGCATGACTCTCGAGCTTGCAGATCGTACAATATCCCATCCACTTGGCATTGCCGAGGACGTATTTGTGAAAGTAGGAAAGTTCCATTTTCCAGCTGACTTTGTGATTGTTGATTTCGATGCTGATCCACGGGTTCCTCTCATTGTTGGACGAGGATTCCTGAGAACGGGCCGTGCTCTCATTGATGTATTTGAGCAAGAAATCACATTACATGTTGGTAATGAAGCTGTCACCTTTAACCTTGATCAAACTTCGAGGTACTCCGCAAACTATGATTCTGAGTCGGTTAACCGAATAGATATCATTGATGTTGCTTCTGAAGAGTACTCTCAAGAAGTTCTTGGTTATGTTCATAATTCTTCGAGTGATAATCTCACTCATTCATCTCAACCCATCATTGCCAATTCTACTCCTTCTCTCACTCCGTTTGAGGAAAGTGACTTCATCTTGGAAGAGATTGAAGCATACTTGTCTAGTGATTCTGTTCCATGGGAAATTGATCACGCTCCCATTGACATTGAGGGGGACATACTTCTCATTGAGAAGTTGCTTAATGATGATCCATCATCACTCCCTCCCGTCGAGCTTCATAACAAGGAAGTCAAATCAGTTGAGAAAACTGAAGAATTTCCTGAAGTCGAACTTAAGGACTTACCACCTCATCTCGAGTATGCATTTCTTGAAGGTGATGATAAATTACCAGTCATTATTACTCGAGATTTGAGTAAGGATGAAAAGACTGCTCTCATAAAGGTCTTGAAGTCACACAAGCAAGCAATTGCTTGGAAACTCTCCGACATTAAGGGTATCAACCCTGAGTTTTGTACTCACAAAATCTTGATGGAGGATGACTTCAAACCAGCAGTTCAACATCAGAGAAGAGTAAATCCAAAAATCCATGATGTTATCAAACAGGAGGTTATCAAACTTCTTGATGCAGGATTAATTTACCCGATCTCAGATAGTCCTTGGGTTAGCCCAATTCACTATGTTCCTAAAAAGGGTGGCATAACTGTTGTCACAAATGAAGAAAACGAGTTAATTCCAACTCGGTTGGTTACGGGATGGCGTGTTTGCATTGACTATCGTAAGTTGAATGACGCCACCCGTAAAGACCATTTTCCTCTACCCTTCATGGACCAAATGCTTGAGAGATTAGCAGGGAACGAATACTATTGTTTCCTTGATGGTTTCTCGGGTTATTTTCAGATTCCCATTGATCCACAGGATCAAGAGAAGACTACATTCACCTGCCCATACGGAACTTTTGCCTACAGACGTATGCCTTTTGGCCTATGTAATGCTCCTGGCACGTTCCAACGATGTATGATGGCCATTTTCCACGACATGATCGGGGAAACAATGGAGGTGTTTATGGATGACTTCTCGGTTATTGGGGAATCGTTTCAAACATGTCTCTCCCATTTAGATAAAATGCTCAAAAGGTGTGAAGACACCAATCTTTGTCTAAATTGGGAGAAGAGCCACTTTATGGTCAAAGAAGGCATAGTCCTTGGCCATAAGATTTCAAAAAATGGGATTGAGGTTGATAGAGCAAAAGTCGATGTTATTGCTAAACTGCCTCATCCTACTACCGTCAAAGGTATTAGGAGTTTTTTAGGTCATGCCGGTTTCTATCGTAGATTCATACAAGATTTTTCTAAAATCGCCCGGCCTATGACCCATCTTCTTGAAAAAGATGCTCCTTTTATCTTCTCACCCGAGTGCATCGAAGCTTTTGAAACATTAAAGAAAAAGCTTACTGAAGCACCCATTCTCGTTGCTCCCGACTGGGATTTACCCTTTGAACTCATGTGCGATGCAAGTGATTTTGCTATCGGTGCAGTCTTAGGGCAACGTAGATCCAAGCATTTTCAGCCTATCCACTACGCGAGTAAGACTATGACTGAAGCTCAAACCCATTACACCACCACAGAAAAAGAGCTATTAGCCGTGGTGTATGCGTTTGAGAAGTTTCGGCCGTACCTAATCTTGACCAAATGCGTGGTGTATACGGATCACTCAGCTCTCAAATATCTCTTTGCAAAACAAGATGCAAAGCCGAGATTACTCCGTTGGGTTCTCCTTCTACAAGAATTTGATATCATAATACGTGATAAAAAAGGAGCTGAGAACCTGGCTGCTGATCATCTGTCCCGATTAGAAAACCCTCACCAAGATGTTTTCGAGAAAAAGGAAATAAATGAAACATTTACTCTCGAGACACTCAATGCGGTTTCTTTTCGTGGAAACTCTACCACCCCATGGTTTGCTGACTTCGCAAATTACCATGCGGGTAACTTCATAGTGAAAGGGATGTCGACCCAACAGAAGAACAAATTCTTCAAGGATGTTAAACATTACTTCTGGGACGACCCCTACTTATTCAAAATCTGTGCGGATCAAGTCATCCGACGGTGTGTTTATGGACAAGAAGCTATGGACATTCTCAAAGCTTGCCATGCTGGACCCACCGGGGGCCATCATAGTCCAAACTACACTGCAAAAAGGTGTTTGATTCCGGGTTTTATTGGCCCACAATTTACAAGGATGCCCACGAATTTGTCAAAGCCTGTGACGCTTGTCAACGTCACGAAAATATCTCTCAAAGAAATGAAATGCCGCAAAACGCTATTCAAGTGTGTGAGATATTTGACATCTGGGGCATTGATTTTATGGGGCCATTTCCATCATCTCGAGGAAACAAATACATACTTGTGGCTGTTGACTATTTGTTAAAATGGGTTGAAGCGAAAGCTTTACCTACCAATGATGCCCGAGTTGTTGTGAAATTTTTAAAATCTCTTTTTGCTAGGTTTGGAACTCCGCGAGCTATAATCAGTGATCGTGGTACGCATTTCTGCAATGACCAATTTGATCGTGGCATGCAAAAGTATGGTGTAACCCACCGTCTCTCTACTGCATACCACCCCCAAACAAGTGGGAAAGTGGAAGTTTCCAACCGTGGTATTAAAAGAATTTTGGAAAGGACAGTAGGCGAAAACCGTGCATCCTGGTCGGATAAACTGGATGACGCACTCTGGGCCTTTCGTACAGCTTATAAAACACCTATCGGGTGTACACCATACAAGCTAGTGTACGGAAAGGCATGTCATCTTCCGATCGAACTCGAGCACAAAGCCTACTGGGCCTTGAAACATGCAAACTTCGACCTCAAAACTGCGGGTGATCACCGTAAGGTTCAAATGAATGAGCTTAATGAACTTCGTGATCAAGCATATGAGAATTCTTTGATTTACAAAGAAAAGACAAAAAGGATTCACGACATGAAAATCAAAAACCGTGTTTTCAACATCGGTGATAGAGTCCTTCTTTTCAACTCTAGACTAAAGATATTCTCGGGAAAGCTCAAATCCCGTTGGTCTGGTCCATTTACTATTACTAAGGTTTATCCTTATGGTACCGTCGAGTTACAACAAAATGACGGACCAAATTTTAAAGTGAATGGTCATCGGTTGAAGCACTATTTTGGAGAGGACATTCCACCCATGGTTGTCCTGGATCTACAAACTTTCCCCATGAACCAATGAATGCGGGGATCGAGTCAAGCTAGCGACTCGATAATCAAAAACAGTAGCACACCACATGGGTTTTCACCCGTGAGTATCACCCTAGTGTGGGGGGTTGCCCCCCGCTGTTGTATATAAGTACTCTCTATAAAAAAAAAAAATGTGTATATATCAAAAATAAAATAATGGCCGTAGTATTTCCCTTTTACGTTATATGTTTCGGCATAACCGCCGGTACTTTGAATATGGAGGGCAATATTCATTTCTAGTGTGGGGGGGAATTCTCACGAATTTTATCATGTAATTATACCACCCAATTCCCCCATTTTTGGCCTAAATTTTTTTTTGGAGTAAGTATTTTTCACTTACTCAGCATATGGTTATCAGTCCGCCATGTCTAATAAACAAAAGGATTGGCTAATCCAGGAGCAAACGGCTCTTGGTAAAGATATCTCAAATCCGTTGACGGCTTGCAATTTGCCCAAAATTGTATGGTGTTCAGCTCACCATATCTTTAATTAGTGAAGAGTTGGCTAGCCCGCAAGTTTATGGCTTGTGGTAAAGGCAGTTGAAAAGCCATAATTGGTAATCGACTCACCAAAGATAATATTGATAATTTATCTAAGAGTTGGCTAGTCCAGAAGCAAACGACTTCTGGTAAAGACAAATCAAATCCGTTGAAAGCTGGTGATTTGCTCAAAATCATTTGATTATCATTGTACCAAGGTTCTTACTTGAACTAAAACAATTAGCTACTCCAGAAGTAATGGCTTTTGGTAAAGAGATGAAATCCATTAATTTTTCTCAAAACATTGCTAGGGACTAGCAATATCTTAGTGTGGGGGATTGATGAGTGTCTAAATACTCATCATTTTTGTACCATTTAAACTGCAAAAACATCTGAAAACACTCAGAAATGCATCAAAATGATAAAAATATCACAAATAAGTGTTTTATGTGTTTTAAATGCAAAAATACCAAAATCAGGTGAAAAACGTATCAAGTTTGCATAATTGGCAGTTTTAGTCCCCCAAGTTTCAAAAGTTGTCAAATCTAGTCCCTAGAATCCAAAAATATGGAGTTTTATCATTCAAGGTCCCTGAAATATTCTAAATTGTCAAAAATGGTCCTTGAATGAATCTTTGGGTAAATGGCAGAAAAGGTCCCTCAACTTTACAAAGGTGTCAAAATTGGTCCTTGGATATTTAAAAATGGAAAATAATCAAATGTGGTCCTTGTACTATTAAAGATTGGCAAATTTGGTCCTTTTGATAAGTTTGGAAAAGTTGCAGTTTCAGTCCTTGGAAATTCAGCAAATTACAAAATTAGTCCTTGTGATACTACTACTAAACCAAACGGACCAGTTGTATTATTAAACCCAAATCCAACCCAGCTGGCCCAACTCCAAGCCCATCTCACAGTTTAAATAAAAAAAACCGCCCCTGTCATCTCCTTCCTCCCCACTTGCTGCCATAGCCCCCCACCTGTAGCCTCCACCATAAATGCTTCCCCACTCCTTTCCTCATCCCCAACACACTATCCATCACTCTTGTCCCCCCTCCTCTTCACCCTGGTCAAAAAACCATCATAGAAAGCAGGCGGCCACTGTTCACTTTTGGCGCCAATTTGCAAATAGAAGGCTGAGATTGATTCAGAGCATCCTAAGGCCAGCAACGTTTAACCGCGGTTTTCACTTGTCACCGGCGGACGAAAGATACTACCAAAAAACTGGTCCCACTTCTCCTCCCCCCTGTTCTCACTACCTATCACACAACCCCTACTCCTTTCCTCACCCCTTCGTAAATACCACCTCCGATGTCCACCCCCCGATACCGTCGTTCACCCCTCCTTCCTCTACTGTCCCCGCCAAAAAAAATAAATTTGACACTCTACCCGAACCTCAACCCGGTCGACCCAACCTAAACCCAAATTATTATGTTGACCAGGCAAACCAAATCATCATCATAGTGTTCCTGATTAAAACATTAAACGACTTAAAGGTTCCTGACTTTGACGTTGAAAAGGTTTGAATAGTTTTCCTGGTTTAAACGGTTAGAAATTATCATGTTCCTGGTGTAAACTAAGACAGA
>BPTQ01000001.1:185796303-186027298 GCA_019973895.1 Chrysanthemum seticuspe | reverse complement strand
GTTTAGAGCTTCTTGGGAAGCTATAGGGTGTGATCTCAGGCCTTGGTTCTCTATTTTATGCTTGAACTCATTTTGTAAGTCATTTCTTAAAAATTTGCAATTTTAAGTATAAATGTTATAATCTAGTTAATTTTAGCTTAAATCTGTTTAAATATAATTAATATCAGTTAATCAATGGGTTACTTGATCTAAAAATCTGTTTTAGTTCTCAAAACTTCAAAACAGCCTCTTAAAGGACAGTTTGGATTTGCTTAGTTATCTGAGATAGAGGCTTGTTGTGTTGTTATTTGTTGTTGTTCTAAGTCACATTAGTACCTAATAACTCAGTTCAACAATAAAATCCAGTGTTCATTTGAAAGAAAGTCAAAATAGCCTTTGATCAATCCTTGTTCATCAACTGTGAAGATTTCAAGTTTCATGATCATGTTTTAATGTTCAAAAGTTGTTTTTATTACTTAATCCAGTCTTAATACATCATAATCAGTGAGTGGAATTGATCCAAAGTTCATATAAGCCAACTTATTTGGTTTTCTTAAAAAGTCAAATTTTCAGTCTAAGTCGTTTTTGAATAAACTAGAAACTTTTATATAGGACTTAATTTTGAGTTTTAAGATTTTAGCTTTTGGGATATTAAAATATAGTTGCTCAGCTTTATCCTAGTATTTTTTATATTTCCTAATTAGCTTATTTAATAGCTTATCTTTTAGCTTATTTCAGACCCTATTTCAAAAATGTGCCCTGTGCACAGCTTTGCCACCATTTTCACAAGCTTGTAAAAAGCTCTCTAGTTACCCAAAGCTTGTGAATCTTAGTTTTTTGTGTAGCTAACCTACCCATCTTGAGGTCCCGAGCTTAAAATTCCACTTTGTAACTTATTTAATAGGGCTGCACCTAGCTTCTTTTTTTGTCCCATTACTCAGTATCAACTGACTCAGCTTAAGCTGAGCAGTGAACTGGTACCCTTTTCAAAAGCTTGTAAAAAGCTTATTAATAAGCCCCAGTGTGTGAGCTTTGGCTTTTTGGAAAGCCTACCAACCCAGCTTGATACCCAAGTGCTTATTTTTGAGTTTGGAGCTTTTGCCCCTAGCTTAATTTGGCTTACAAAAAGTGTGCAAGTCTGTTTGGTTAGTAGGATAGTCAAAGTGCTTATTTGCTTATTTCTACCTTTTCAGTGTAGACCTTTGTGCTTTTTAGCTTCATTTCAGTTCATTTAGCTTATTTGCATCTTATTCTATCTTTGTTTCCAACTGAGAAGCTTGTTTGAGCTTAATCTATCCAAATAAGCTCTTAAGCTCAACTGTTGAAATAATAAGCTCAAATATGAGCTTATTAGTTGTTTTTGTAAAAAGTTACAGTTGTAAAAGTTGCTTATTAACATTAGCTTAATTAGTTCCAAAAAGAAAAAATCCAAAAAGAAAATAAAAAAATAAAAAGCCATTGCTGGGATTCGAACCCTGGCCACCCAGCTCACCACACACACACACTACCATCTGCCCTTGGGTCTTTGACTGGTAGTTCTTTGCAAAGTTTAATATATACCCCGTTTTGTCCATTTAAGCTTATTCGTATAAATTAGCTTATTTACAGCTTATTAAAAGAAGCTTTCACACCTTTTGTATTTTTCTTAGCTTTGTATTAGTAATAAGTATTTTACAAAAAAGTTTCAAAATTTTCTGAATAGTTTTAGTATTTTTAAACATTTAATTAGTCTATAATAGTATTTAATTCCTAATAAAAAATATAAAAGTCAAAAAAATATAAATCTTTTTTCTAAAATTTTCTTTTGTCATATAGTAAGTAAGAAAATTGTTTTTACACTCGTAGGACTTTTATTTCACAAATTTTACGTTTTTTCTTGCGCACTTCCGTAATTTTTATATATAACGCACGTTTTCATTTTAGGTCACGTTTTTAGATAATTTAGGTTTACGTTTTAATTAAAATAGTTTATTTAAGTTATTTTGTTTTATAAATCACAAAAACATCATTTTAAAAATAGTGATAGCGTTTATTTAATATAATTTAGCTTTTTAATTTTCTTTAATTTGCATTTAAGCCCCTGTAATTTACAAAACTTTTTCTTTAGGTATAAATATTCCAAAATCCTTATTGATCATTATCCTTAGTGATCATTCGACATCTGAAAGTTTTTAAACACCATTCATCCTCCGTAGGACTTAACGACCTATGGAAACACTATACTCTCCAGATCTTAATTGCATTGCTTTCTGAGCTGTTTTAAGTTTATTACGGTTGACCATTCACAAGTGGTTAGCTTGTGTGATTAAACTTGACTGTTTGGGAGCCAATCACACCGCATACCAATTCGGTGGACCAACTCATTAAACCTAGCGGGAGGTAAGGCTTTGGTGAGTAGATCTGCCAATTGGTATTCTGTACCCACGAAGTATAATTCAACTGTACCCTGTTCCACGTGGTCCTTGATGAAATGATAACGAAGATCGATGTGCTTTGATTTCGAATGCTAAACTGAGTTGCACGAGATCGCAATAGCACTCCGATTGTCGCAGTACATCGGAATTCTGTCAAATACATAACCATAGTCTTTGAGTTGTGTTCTCATCCAAATGACTTGAGCACAACACGCCGACATGGCTACATATTCTGCTTCGGTTGATGACAGCGATGTACAATCCTGCTTCTTCGATTGCCATGACACCAGTTTATCACCAAGAAATTGTAGAGCTCCTGAAGTACTTTTACGTGAATCTAAGCATCCTGCGTGGTCAGCGTCTGAAAAAGCGATTAGTTCAAAAGCAAAATCCTTCGGATACCAGATCCCCAAATTAATGGTTCCCTTGATGTATCGGAGGATTCTTTTAGCCTCTGAGAGGTGGGTTTCAGTTGGTCGTGACTGATAACGGGAGCAAAGATAAACGGCAAAGACAATATCAGGTCTGCTGGCTGTTAGATACATGAGAGACCCAATAATACTACGGTATTTGGTAGGGTCAACCAATTTCCCATGTAAATCAGCGTCTAGCTTCTTGGTATGAGTCATTGGTGTGGCATAAGTGTCACAGGTTTTCATTCCAAATTTGTGTAACAATTCAAGGGCATATTTGGACTGACTCAAGAAAATACCACGGGGTGATTGATGAACTTGCAGTCCTAGAAAGAACGTAAGTTCACCCATCATGGACATTTCAAAATTTTTCTTCATTAGTTTTGCAAAAGCGATTGAGTACTTTTTATGTGTAGACCCAAAAATGATGTCATCCACGTAAATTTAAGCAATTAAGATATGTGCCCCGTGATATTGTATGAAAATAGTAGGTTCAACCAAACCTTTGGTGAAATTATTGGCAATGAGGAAAGATGATAGCTTATCGTACCATGCCCGAGGAGCTTGTTTGAGACCATACAGAGCTTTGTTCAGTTTGTAGACATGGTTCGGGAACTCGGGATCAACGAATCCTTCTAGTTGGCTGACATAAACCATTTCTTTCAGTTGTCCATTTAGAAACGCAGTTTTGACATCCATCTGAAAGACCGTCATATTCATATGAGCCGCGAACGCGAGAAATATCCGAATAGCCTCAAGACGAGCAACCGGAGCAACAGATTCTTCAAAGTCAATACCCTCTTCTTGACGATAACCCTTAGCCACCAGACGTGACTTATTTCTGATTACGTTTCCTTCAGCATCCAATTTGTTTTTTTCAAATCCATTTGAGACCAATGACGTAGACCCCCGTTGGTCTTTCAACTAGTTCCCATACTTTAAGATGTTTGAATTGGTTGAGTTCTTCTTGCATGGATTCTATCCAGTTGTCTTTTGTCATTGCGTCTTTGATGTTTTTAGGTTCAGATTGGCAGACAGTGAGTGCATAAATGCAATGTTCACCATCTGTGTAAAGACGTTGTCTCGTAACGACTGGTTGATTCGGGTTGCCAATGATATTTTCCAGAGGATGGTCTTTTGTCCATCTATGTGTAGAGGGTTGATGTTGGTATACGTTGTGCGGATTTTGAGGATTCAAATGGCTTGTTGAAGATTCCGCGACATCTAGTGCATCAGTTTCATTAGCAAACGGGTTAAAGAACGCATTTGGATCAAAATCTGCAGGTGGGGGTACTTCATTAAGAACATCATCAGCCGGTTCATCATTGTTGGAAGCGGTTTGTTCAACTGTTGTGGTGGAGTCAACTGGTGGTGCTTCTTCAACAGTAGTTGTTGTAGCAGGTGTATCAGGTATGAGAGTAGTATCAGGTTGAGCAGCGGAAACAGCGGATTCACCTGGAGCACGTTCATCAATATCGTCACTGAACAGCGGAGCAAATAACCTTTCCATTTGTTGACGAGTGAGCTAGGGGCTTTGATCAGCTGATGATGGGGTTTGGGGAACGTTTAAGCGGTTGTGACCGGGTTCCAAGCTGTTATGCTCAGAAGTCATTGTGAAGAAGTTTCTGAATCAGCTTCCCCTCAAACTGACAACTGTCTTTAGCAGATTTGAAACTTTGATGAAGTCTACATTTCCTCTAACTTTTGAAGGTTTCAGTATGCAGCGGAATTTGTAGATGAGCAGTAAACCACACAAAGAAAATCTGACTTATTGCGGAAGATCCGTTCGAGGGTAACATGCCAGAAATCAACAAGATCTTCTCACGTATGTAGACGCATCACACCAAACAAACCACGAAAGACGAAATGAAACGACTTTCCCCTGAATGTTGTGGTCTTTCGAAATACTAATCACCTGTGAATAGGCAATAACTCGATACCAAGACCATGTGTGAGGCATCATAACATCATATTTGGGTAACTTCACACAAGATCACCCGTGAAATTGAGACGATAACACCAAAGTGAGACGTTTGAGCCACATATCGTCTTATTTCTTCCCCCTAATTGAAGAAATTCAAGAAGACATTGGGTTTTCGCAAAGAAGCATGTAGAAGAACAAGGAAGCAATGACCACCTACACACTCTCTCCCCATCGATGTTTTCAATGATTCAGAATCATACACCACGTATGTTGATGATGAATTGAATACAGCGAAACCATGTATAAGGAGACAGCGAAACCATGTGTGTCCAATTGATCGAACAAGTGTGAAGTCCCATAAATATCTCGTGAGAATCAACTGCTGATAAAACATCTCTGTTCATTATGTTGATCATCAGATGTGTCATTGTTGTTGGAAGCAGTTTGATCTTCTGTTATAGAAGATTCGGTTGTTGTTGTAGATTCAGGTGTATCTGAAATTAGAGTATTATCGGCTGTGCAGCGGAAACATTCGATACATCTGAAGCACGACTTTTGGTAGAATCTTTAACCAGAGGAGCAAGCAATGTTTCCAATTCATGACGATTAAGTACAATGGTGGAACAACTGATGGATCATTAAATTTTAGACGGTGAGAAACGGGTCCTACACTGTATTGCAGTAGAAGCCATTGCTGTTGTACCTGCATAGAAAAATAGAAGGGGGGCAAGGAAGAGAAAAACATGGATCCCCAAGTGTAACTGGGTTCCAGATGTTAGAAGCATAAAGATGTAGTGTCAATTATCTTCTTGACACCTGAACATGCTATTTTGATGATTTCCTTTCCTGCCTCAGGGATGGATGTTGTTGGTATCCCACTTGTTTTGGTGCAACTACTTAGTATCTTGCCTGTAGGAATCCACCTAAGACTAACAGTTTTGAAAATCCTACCCGTTGGTATCCATCTAAGGTTAGATCTAGGGGATGTTGAAACTTCTTTTGGGAAGAGTCTGCGTCCTATATGGATCCACCTATTAGGTTTCTGACAGTTTACATTTAGATCAACGGGTTTATTTCTAACTGTTTGTTGAGTTAACTTAGGTTTTGGTTTGCTACTACAAGTAGTGTTCAGTAATACACTCGAAGGTGATACACTAGGTCGTGAACCTAAGATTCCATCCTTTTGAAGAAGTGCCCTTTTCCTAGCCTTTTCTAGATCATAGTTCTTGAATGCGTCATTTGAATCATATGAATTTTTTATTTTAATGCTCGGTTTAGACACAGTGTTCGAACTAATCCTAGATTTGCCAGGATCAGCCACATGTTGAGGTTTAACAGAAACAGGTTTAACAGAAATAGAATCATTATTCTTAGGCCAGGAATGTGGAGTGACTGGTTTTATCAGATGATTATTCTCAACAACTTGGGAGGGAAACCGTGGTTTTGAAGATTTTGAACGTTCAGATCTAAATGCAGTTGGTTTTCTAACTACAAATTGTTTTCTGAAAGGTTGTAGAGACGATTTCCCCAAGATTGTTGGTTTAGCAAAATTCGTATCCACACTCTTGTCAATTAATCTTCTCAGTTTGTTTTGTAAAGCAACATGTGCAAGCCCCTTTGCTTGAATTTGAGCCTTTAAATGCTCATTTTCTTTTACTAATGTATCCACACGATTACTTTGTTCATTTGAATACTGACCATTGTGTTCTGAAGAAAAATATTTGTTTTGTAGTTTAAGTTCAAGAGATATGCAATGTGCCTCTAGTTTTCAAAAATCTTTATGAAACTGAGCAATGGTCTTTTTGAGAAGAATGTTTTCAGATTCAAGAGTTTGATTTGACGTTTCAGTTGAATTGTTAACAAGTAAGGGCTCAGACATGAGATAGTTGTCTGGACATTGTGCAACACACTAGTCAACCTCTCCTTCATTACTAAATTCAGGTTGCTCAGTATGTTGTGTCGCATTTATAGTCAGAATATGATCAACAGTAGATTGTACCTCGACCATCTGTTCTATGTCAGTGTCATAGGTGGGTAAGATATCTTCCTCAACCATTTGTTTTTCGTCAGAGTTGGGCTCGGTGTCGTAGTTAAGTATGATATCTTCTCCAGATCTGCTGCTGTCATCCTGCTTTTCCAATGCTACAACATCATTGTCCGCATTACCGACAGTTGCAGTAATCACAACATTCTCAACGTCCATTTGAGCATTCCTTTCATGTACATCAACTCTTTCACCTTGCACGACTGCGGGATATCGGGAATTTGATGATGTCTGACGCTTCAATGCCAGAGCCAGAGCCATGAATCCTTCTTCCAATGCCACAAATGGATCTTTATGATCAGAATCCATTTCACTCCCCTGCAGAAGAATCAAAGAGAAGAAAAGGTGCAAAGTCGATATAGCACACAGAAGGTCGATATAGTGAATTGCAATTTCCCTCAAAAATAATTTTGAAAAATTTTGACTCTCAAAATTTGAAATTCACTATAAAATTCAATTCTAAGGTTGTAAGAAAAATTTGAGTTATGACAATTTTGACGCCAAATTTTACCCGAAAAATTTGAATTTGGGCCCAAAAATTTGAATTTTTGACCAAAAATTTCACAGTTAAACCAAAATTTGAATCTCGTGTAAAAATTGAACGTTTAGTCTCCCTGAAAAATTAAATTTTACTCAAATTTTCCCTGAAAAATTGATTTTTTTTTTTTTTTTTTTTTTTTTTTTTTTTTAAACTTGTGTTGATGGATCTTTGTAGTCAAATGAAACGTTGTTGATGAAGTGACCTTAGGCGTAGAAATCACAATAAACCAAGTAGCACTTATGCGTAAAAACACCAAAGTTACGCGTAACAGCAGAAGTTACGCGTAGGTTTGGCTTACGCGTAAGCAGGGAAAAAGCACTAAAGTTATGCGTAAACAGTAAGTTAGGCGTAGAAAACTTAGGCGTAGGATTACCTTATGCGTAAGACTAGGCTTAGGCGTAAGATGAATCTTATGCGTAGGATGTTCTACGCGTAAGCTTATGCTTAGGCGTAAGTTTAGGGTTTTTAGCCCAAGTGATCTTTTACACTATCACAGTGCAAAAGATATCCCAAGTCGATGTATTTTCAGGCTTATCCAAGCAAGAAAACACGGAGTAAACCACGAAACTGAAGATCAAACCAAGGAGTAAGTTACGCGTAAGTTTAGGGTTTCACTTACGCGTAGGACTACTCGTAAAGTGACTTTTGCCCAAAGATGTTTCTAAACCAGATTTTTGTGATGAGAAAGCTTCAGTATCACCAAAATAACACAAAAGTGTGAAACTTGATGAACCAAAACGTCTAAAACAGTTATGCGTAGACAGAAACCCTCGTTAAAAACCAAGCTCAAAAACGTTTATCCACGCGTAAAGTTTGAAACTTTTTGCCAAAAACAGTTATTTTAACACCTTAAAACATTGAAAGTACAAGAATCTTGGATTCAAACGTGTAAAAATTGTGTTTTTAAGCGAACCAAAGTATCAAACCACGCACGTATGTTCTACGCGTAGGACCAAAACCCACTTCAAGAACAATACGTTCACCCAACTATTTGGCGATTGATACCACTGTTAGGTCACTAGGTTTACAACACAAGCACAATAGAAAGAGATAGAGAAGAGAAGAGAGGCGGATGAACAACTATCAAACACACATACACGTATAAATGAAGAAGAGTTAGGCGTAGAGCATGAATGAAAGATAAATTGAACAACCAACCCTCAAGTGAGGGTTATTACATAGTATTTATAGGAGGGAAGCTAGGGCAACACTACTAGTCCCTTCCTTTCTCCTATGGGCTTGGTCCTAAGCTCATGGGCCTTCTACATAAGCTTAAGGCTAATAACAAACATAAAGGCAATAATTAAGCTAACTATTACATATGAATTACTAACACTTGATTTAGGTTTAGGAGTGATTCCAACAGATATCATACTAGATATTTACTATTAAACACATACATATCACACACACAAACAGGGGCGGAGCCACCTTGTAGGTAGTGGGGGGAAAGGCCCCCACCAAGGCTTCACCGGAATAGCTAAATCAGTGGGGAAGATGACTAAATTAGGTGTAACAATCGGTGTTGCCCCCAACATAGAAAGTAAAGTGCCCTCCACAAGAAATAAAATATCTTCAATTGGATCTTTAAATTCTTTTTCTGGAAATTGTATATTTGCAAATGGAGAGACTGTGAGAAAGGTTGAAGATAGAAAAGAGAGGATGAAGACCAAAAAAATATTGGGAAATGGGTACATTAAATATATTATTTACAGTTTCAGATTTTATTTTTATTTTACTTTTGATGTAATAAACGATTTACTTTGTTCGGCAATTGTAGTTCTCTAGGAATGTGTTTAGTTTTTTACTTTGTGTGTCACTACTTTGTCCCATAGTCCTACAAGTTATAAATAGGTGCTTTTGTTTCACTTAAAAATTTTAGTTATAAAATAGGTGTTGTTGTTTCAGTTAAAAATTTTAAGTTTTAAGTTTAAGTTTCATCCTTCAAAAAAGATTCATGTTAACAACTCAACAAAATAAAACACATCTACATTATACAAGCTTAAAAGGGTCTAATTTATATAAGAAATTTATAAAAAGCTAATTACTTTGTATCTAAGTAATTAATAATAATAGACCGGAAGTAACTAAACAAAATTGCATCATTAGTATGGTCTCATTTTAGATGCATCTTTAGTTAATGTTAGTCGCATAACAGTAGTATTATTTTGTGTATAAATAAACCGACCCGACCCGACCTGGCTAATTTATAATTTTACTATAATCTTTCAAACCCGTTATCGAGTCATTTTTATCACTCGTTGCCCCCTTCGAGTTGATTTTCTAGCTCCGCCACTGTACACAAAGGTGTAAAACAAAAGGAAATCTCTCACCCCTTTGAGGATGGCCGGCCAAGGCATAGAAACACAAGAAGAATCTTATTTTTTCAAGATCAAGTGGTATATAACACTAGTATACTTTTCTTTTAAGATTTTGAAATAAAAATCAAGAAGTAATTAGTACCTAGTTACCTTAAACCTCATCATATAACTAGTAAGTTTTTCATGATCTTTTCTAATCTTACTTGAGTTATTTTTTTATCATCCTAGTACAAATCATGCAAGTATTATGTGATTCATACCACTTTTAATTGTTTTTATTACATATTACAAGTTATAATAATCCTATAATTAATCCCTTGAAACATCTCATTGTTGATGATGTTTAGGAACCCATGACACCCTAAGAAGGTGTATGGTATGTTTAGAATAGATTTGGTGTTGATTTGAAGTGATTGAAACAAGTATTACGCAAGAAAAATCATTTTCGACAACATTAAATAGTGGTCTGATTGTTTTTGTAAAATCTGGAAAAATCAGCAGGACATGAATTATTATGGGCTAGATATTCAGAAAATATACTTTAAAACGAAACCGTGGTCGCTTGAACGGGTTAAAACGGATTTATAACGAAGGAGATACGCTATTTTCAAGTTTAGCGGCAAAAACTATATTTCCTGAAAAATGGTAAGCTGTCAAGAGTTATTTTAAGGGCAAAAACGAGTTTTAAACATTGTCTAAATGAGTCGATTTGTCAAAAATATATTAGTATACTTTGACACGAAACAAAGGATATATAAAACGTAGAAAACGGACTTATAGCGACTAAGTTATACACGTTTTAAATAAGGATATCGTAACTATTTTATATAAGTATAAACACTTATATATTTTCTATTATCCAAACTAGTTGTCGCTAGTGACCATTTTTGGAGTCGTTTTTCACATCGATAAAATACTTTTGAGAAAACGTTGTCTAAAAGTAAAAGTAAGTTCACCTAGCCTATTTTCCAAAATGTTCAACCGTTTGTCAAACGGAGTTGTAACGAATAATATTTGGTCACTCAAACTTTGCCGAAAACTAACCTTAAACAATATTTTTAGTCCAACTACCCTACTTCATCTATATTTTTCTCCATGATCGGGACCTCTATGATTAAAATTTAAATACTAAGACTTTTAGATAATGTTACAAGCTTTCCAAAACCATTGAGTTTGTTTCCTAACACTTGATATTCACTATTTTACGACTAGCTTTTCGAGGCCATTTAGTCACTTTCACGAATTATCAAAGTACCTTGTTTTACTACGAAAAGCTATAATTTCTTGATAAATCACTAAACGACCATCGTAGGATGTTGTTTCAACGTAAGTACTTGTGAAGTATTTTGTAATTGATAAAATGTCATAAACATATATTTCGATTATAAACTCTATTTTCAAAAATGCACAAGTGGTATGGATATCATATGAGTTTGCATGCATAACATTATTTCATAACTTATATTAGAATCATATCATTCATAATAGGTTGCAGTTAGAGATTGCACCTCATTTCAGTATTGCCATTATATCATCATAATCATTGTATCAGGTAGAGTTTTCATAGCCCCGTTTTGTTCAAGTTTATACTTTATTTCAAACCTACGGGGGAGAATACATTGCACATCATTTTATTACGAGCCCAAGTATATTCAAATTTATTACATTGCTTAAGTTACCTCATTGCCAATTGAGTGTCCCCATTTTATAATCATGAACCGTTAATTCCGGAAGAAGCGAGGGTGAGTGAATAGATCTATTGAGGGTGGCTCCTCCATCCGGGTTGGTGGTCCCAACTGGTCAAACGGATGCATTTCATTTATTATCATTATTTGATTTGTTTGGCAAAACACTCTGTTAGGGCGAACATCATGATCAGTCTAGCTTCGGTGTCATGTGCTTATAGCAATTGTATCATTTTTATGTGACATATTTGTCATACATAACTTATACTTGTGGTGGTCGTATAAAACATTTACATAAACTCTATGAACTCACTCAACCTTTGTGTTGACACTTTTAGCAATGTATTTTCCGGAATCTAAGGCATACACTTCATGGCATGCATAAGGACTTATCATAGAGTCGCGGTGACGACGCGTCTCACATGGATTTTATGCACTTTAAAACATCGTTTGGATTGTAACAAACTTATTTCCGCAAATGATGACTATCTTTTTGGGACCTATTTTTTTTTTGTAAACTCTGAATGTTTTATTATATCAAACGACACTTTAGGTCATTCAATATAACTGTAACTGTGATGCTATGACAGTCATCCCACAGGAATTCCATTCCGCTGCAAAACAGGTATTTTGGGGGTGTGACACGTATGTTTGGTTTCCCACGTTCAGTAAGGACCCCAAGATATGACAGGGGTTAAGATCTGGGGTAATAGTTGCATACGACTAGTGTGTGTTAAGTGGTATGTGAAGATAGAATTAACTCGGTTCATTCTGTAGGAATGAACTGATATTTATAGAGATGAATTTAGGGTTTCATGCCACCCTTAAATGTTATCTATGGCTGAGGAAAGTCCATGTGGTGGAAATCCAAAAGAGGAGACAATAATGACACGTGTAGTATATTCTTGGCTTTATCATATGCATGTAGTGGTCCATACACGATTGTTATGTACTAACATAATGTTTGAAACATTACCTCTATAAAAATGAGGTAATGACACGTGTTATGTACGTTATAGTGGTCATGGATTAAACTCCAATCATGTCATTACTTGATCGTGCTTGTCAGGCTTCAAGCCTGGAATGGGAAGTTACCTCTCAGGCGAGTTGTGATAGGTTTTGGCATTAGTGGGCCTATTTTGAGTGTATGGGCTTTGGCTGGTTGGGTTGAAGCCCCCATACGCTATCAAGTACCCCAATCCATTAGTGTATTGACTGTTAGGGAGATATGGTAATGGACTCTTGTCTTATGGATTTCTTTTGATATCGTTGTCCCCTTTTGAGAGTGACATGACATGTTCTAGGCTATATTTCTTGTCGTGATACTAGAGAGTCTAGCATGTAAGCGTTCAGTCATTGTCTTGCTTATGTGTTCTATTGTTTTAAAGACAATGAGCCATTTCCTAGACGATGACTTGCATGTTGCCATTTATCAACTTGATGTCTTAATGCGCATATGTCACTTCGTATGTCTATCTTCCAGGCATATTAGATGCAAAGATAACTTAGATCTTTGACTTGGTTGTATTGCAGCCATCAATCTTCTCTCTGTTACTTGGTTATTGATGTGGAATTTTGCAAAACCACTAAGTCTTACAGTCTTCCTAGGAAGAGTACCTAACCGTTGTAGTGTAGTATAGGAAAGACATGAGGGATTGAACATTCTCTAAGGGAATAGTGAGGTAGGCTTGAAATATATGACGAAATAAGCCTAAGGGTTGAGGGAAGATTATTTTTGGTATTTTATATCTATTTGAAAGCAACAAAAATCTCGTGTATTCGAAGAGGTTGGTTTTAAACTACTAATTAAACTAAAAACTACACTAATGACAAGAAAAGTAAATTGGTTAACTTCTTATAAGAGGAAAAGCGTATTTACTTAGAATCTCATTACTCCCTAGTTAAATCGTATTATGTTGTTGATGTGTTAAGAAAGCTTTAATTTTATAAGACTAGTTTTAACTGACTATTTAACTAACACATGGGGTAAAGTATAACCCTCGATGAAATCTAGTAATTTAGGTAAGATCAGGTCTTCCTAAAGGGATTGGTGTAATCCAGGATAACAAGTGTTTTGGAACAAAGTGTATGATTGTCACTTATCAAAAGACTCAATAAAATGATTGATTCAAAATTGATAATTTTCGATACAATATGAATAAAGGTATATTTGTTTAGGCTGAGGAACAGGAGACTAAGACTGATAGATATGAATGTATGCACACACAAACAATTTCATACATCTAATATATGACGGGTAATCACAAATACGAGTATATCTACCCACAATGCAAGAAGTTCTTTCGACCTTTAATCCTAAGCAAGGTAGGTGCATAAAAGGATGGTTTGTGGATGATAATATAATACTTATGCTTCCCTTAAGCCGGTCTTTAGACATGGGATCAAGTCTTAAACAATGATAAAGTGAGGTTGTTTGATTATTTCATTAACCAATTTCTACAAGGTTAATATCCAATTACCATAGACAAATAATAATGAAATTGCATCAAGTAGTAATTCTTTCGACCTTTGTCACCACAGAGATGAGTCAAAAATAAACAATGATCTCATAATACCAAAATCAAGCACAAGAATCATATTATCATAAGCATACATTTATATCAAACCATATCAAGATCCTACATATGCCTAAACAAATATAAATTGACTACTCCATGGTTACTAAGAACAAACACATAATAAACTCAACTAAATCAGTAAACTTCATATTAAAAGGATACTAAGA
The DNA here is from genome assembly GCA_019973895.1 of Chrysanthemum seticuspe. Lineage (NCBI taxonomy): Eukaryota > Viridiplantae > Streptophyta > Magnoliopsida > Asterales > Asteraceae > Chrysanthemum > Chrysanthemum seticuspe. Next base: position 186,013,231 of record BPTQ01000001.1, on the reverse strand, counting down.
ATAATACCAAAGTTATAAGCTAAATGCATTTTATACAAGTTTCCCAAACGAACACTATAATACCCAAAACTATTATCCTAGCTTCCTTGGAACTCTGTCACAGCAACTAAAGATACCCAAGAATAGCTTGAAAACTCGTTCACTTCAGTAGAGACAAGATGGGATGAACTTGGTGTAAGTTCACCTATCTTCTTGATGATTCTCTCATCTTTGTTGATAATTTTGGTGTGTGGCACTTGTACCTCCGACCTAGAGTTCATTTTATAGGGTATAAGGTCGTGCTTCAACTCCCGAGCAATAATAATGATGCAAATGATCGACCTCTCAATGAATGTTATGCTAATTAAGTGATTATCCCGTAACTGACAAGTAAGTGCGCCACACTTCATAGGAAGTACGTCATACTTCTCTTTAATTAAATATCTTTTACCCGCCTACCAAGTACGCCGCACACGATTGTCAAAACTGGCATACTCGTGTCTTTTCCATTCTTTTACACTTCTAATCCCTCGTATTTAATGACCGTTGGTGGTTTTAACAGATTTTAGCTATATTTCCTACTTACTTTGATTCACCATTCCTGCAACAGATTAGTACCAATCTACATAAAGAAAACATAATATTAAATATAATTATGTAGATAAATAGTGTATTGTAGAGGGAATAAATAGGGTGGAGTTAAAATAAAAAGAATATGAAGGTATGTGGAGGTGACATGTGTCACATTGCTACACCACCATGCTACATCATATGACATGTGTCACCTACCCCTCCCCCCCCCCCTCGCAAAATTTTTAATTGCATCACATTTATAAAGTTACTGTATCATAGTTATAAAGTTATTGCATCACAATTATGATTTTAGTGCATTAAGGTTATAAGTTACTGCATCATAGTTGATGCACTTAACTATTAATTATGATGTAGGAACTTATAATAAAGATCTACCAATGATATAAAAAAGTGTATTACTTGTAGGAAAAAAAGAATCATGTTTAATTATGATGCAGTTACATATATAAATGATACATAAAACTTAGGATGATGCAGTTTCTTATAACTATAATGCAATAAACTTATAACTATGATGCACCTTTTTCTTTTGGTGCATCACAGTTATAAAAATTAGTTATAACTATGATGCACCAATTTTTATAACCGTGATGCACTTATAGTTATAAGAAACTGCATCATCCTAAGTTTTCTGCATCATATATGTATTAACCGCAGCATAATTAAATACGATTTTTTACACAAATAATACACTTTTTTTTATATCATTAGTGTATCACACTAATAAGTTTTTGTGCATCTTTATTATAAGTTTATGTAACATAGTTAATTATTAAGTGCATCAACTATGATGCAATAACTTATAACCTTAATGCACTACAAATCATAATTGTGATGCAGTAACTTTATAAATGTAAAGCAGTTATAAATTTTAGCGGGATTTTTCGTTTTGCCAATTTTTTTTTGGTGGGAAAAAAATCGCGAGGGGGGGGGGGGGTGGGGGTTATGATGATGTGGCAAGGTGACACATGTCACCTCCACAAGCCTTCCAATTCTTTTTATTTTAACCCAAAACAGAATAAATATGTATATTTAGAGCGTTATCAAATCCCCCATACTTAAACGTTGCTTGCCCTCAAGCAACCCTAAGAAAAATGTTTTTGTTTTTAACGGATGAATAAGAAAGTCAAAGAGTCATAAGCTAAGATAACGCGACTAAGCATCTCACGAATGTAATAAGTTTAATTCACTCACACTCATATACGATGGGTTCAAGAAAATCACGTTCAATTGCTCAGACGTGGTTTATTTAAATTACCATAAGCTTGTACAAGAAACTAAATTGCACTGACGTGGAGTAAGCATCAAGTATAATATAAAAAGGTCTTTTATTTGGGTTTATAATTTCCAGGCTATGGGTTAATAATGGTATGTATTAGGCATGGGAATATGTAATGAAATTGGTTTTAAGAAAAATAATAATAAGTTGAAAGTCCATGAAATCACCTCATAACGATCATTACTTCTTTTGGCAAATGTTTCGCCAAACTTCATTTTTTTCTTTTCTTTTGGCTTTTGGGGAAATAGGTAATTTTCCTCCGTACTTATGATAATCACACTATTTAAAATGAAACAAGAAGTTTGCAACCTTCAAACTTCGTTATAATAGCAAGAGTAAGGATCAAATAAGAAATAAAAGTAAAATGAGAAGGATGAGAAATAACCATAGCCGCACATTTTAGATGCACCTACAAGTAGAGATGCATCTCCCATGAAATTCTCCTTCTTCATTTGAAATGTGTGGCTGAAAATATTTCTCATTCTTCTTATTTTTATTTTTCTTCTTATTGGATCCATTCCCATAATAGCAATACCAACAATAATGTTATATTATTCCTTCACTTTGGATCAAATACTCATGGTGACCTTTGCTCTTCATTTTGGATGTAAAGCCCTAAGAAACTTCCTAACATAATTCTTGCTAGAGTAACCTTCATCAAGATCTTTAAGACTAGTGATAATAGTATTAAATCTAGCAAATGCATTATCTATTGATTCATCTTCCGGAATGGAAAATTGTTCATATTGTTGCACTAGTAAATCGATCTTGCTTTCTTTGACTTGACTAACAAAGTTTTTCAAATTTATTTTGCCGTACTACACAAAAAAATTCTTTCAAATTCCTTTTTAGGTAAAGCATTGTAAATCACCATTTTAGCATCATCATTCTTAGCTAGTTTCTTTTTAAGATTATCACTTTGTTTACTATAAGGAAAAATTTCTTCCTAATTAGTTTGTGAATTCTTTTCAATTGGTTTAAAGTCACCCTCGGTAATGACATGCCAAAGATCAAGATCTTTTGATTTCACATACGTTTCGAATCTTGTTTTCCAATCGATAAAATGATCGGTTTCGAAAAGTGGTGATCTTTGCATAGATTTCCATTTTTGATATTTGTCGAAATCCATTGATCAATTAAAAGCTTTAAAATACAATATATTTTCAAAAAATCTTGATTAACATGGCTCTGATACCAATTGTGGAAAACTAGAAGGGGGTTTAATAGTTTTGCCGTTTTTGGACTTGATTTAAATATTTGAAAACCTTTGATTTGAACTTTAGTGAATTCAGCAAATTGAAATATGAACACTAGAATAAATAAGCTACAACTACTAAAATATAAATTGCAAGAAAAAGAGTAAGAAATGGAAAGATCAAACCGAGACAGGAGATTTATAGTGGTTCCGTAACGAAGCTCCTCTTCGCCCTACTCCACTCCTCGAGTACCCAACTCGAGAGTTTTAAGCACTATGTCAACAAACTCCCTTCAGGCGAAGAAAACCGTACAACGTCGCTTATCACAATTTTCAACACTAAGCTAAATGTCGAGTACTAATCTAGCTAGTACTAATTGTTAATACAAATAAACCGTAAAAATATTTATTAATATTTAGCGATCTCTTTGTGTTTTGTTGATAACAAATATAATGTTATCATACGTAAAACTATTAAGGATACATGTTATTTTTGTAAAGCATCTACATATAGTCATTAATACAAATTGTTGTAATAATTCATTTGTTGTAATAGTTTATTAGGATGGGTAAAAACCACAACCCATGACCCATACCCATGGAGCATATCCATAACCCATGCAGTTAACCCATACCCATTGACTAGATGCATTGCATCAATTAGATACATTGTATCTACTTAGATACCCATGGTTTAAACCATAACCCATGACCCATGACCCATAACCCAAAAACCCATGGGCAAAGAGGAGCGTCTCACGAATCCCTGGAGTTACACTAGACGGATCCCTCAAGCAAGGGATCCGTGCAACAGTGGCAAGAATTTGCCAATAAATAGAGAGCCATTTCTTCATTTTTACTCACCCCTCTTCTTAAAAACTCTCTCATATATTCTTACACTCTTCTAACAAAAGATCACTTGATCTAGAGAGTTCTTCTTCTTTCTTCTATTGTGATTCTCATATAGGTCCTTCTCTAAGGCGAGATCACGAGCATTCTACAAGTCATCCAAGCAAGGGGTCCTTGATTGATTTGTTCCTCCACAAGATTTCTGTAGCGAAGATCTTGTATTTCATATTTCACATATTTGTTGTCTTATAGTAGTGTTGGTTTGGTCCTCCGTGTTACGGACTCGGTATTTAGCTTTGTACCGGAAAAAGGTGTAAGCAACGTTGTGAAGGCTTCTCCGCCAAGTTGAAGGAGTTTGTTGAAATAGTGCTTGAACTCTCTCGAGTAGGTGACTTGGGGAGTGGAGTAGGGTAAGGAAGGTGTCCTTGTAGCCGAACCACTATAAATCGGTTGTGTCATTTCTATCCTTTACTTTACTTACTTTACTTGCATTACTCTTAGATCTATACTATCTCTACATCCATACGATTTCACATAACATCGAATCTAAAAGTTTTTGAAACTAACTTAAAATCAACAAAACTATTCAACCCCCCCCCCTTCTAGGAAAATTAAACGAAAGAACCTTAAGGTCTCAAGTCCAAAACCATAGTAGCTTATTTTGTTTTGTCTCAACCATAAAACCTAAGAATACACAAGAAGCCATAAAAGATCTTGTTGAAACAGAAAGACCTTGATAGATCTTGAGCTCGTGGATCGTTATCTATGCCTATGTAATCACAAGCACAGTAAAAGACAATCTCTACTACTTGTATTTATCAGCAGAATATAAACACAAGTAACACAAATAACTAAGAACTCTGTGATCCTCTATGGATCTTTATATTAACTAAAACTTTGTTTTTCCAATCGGTACATAACTCATACTATTGTGTTCCTTTTATAGACAAGAAACCCTAAAACAAAACCCTAAACCGTTTCCCAAGAAACGTATAAACATAAAACTAAATAAGATATACACAATCACTTCCTAATAAAGCTCATGTATATCCAAACTAAATATACTAAACACGGAATAATCACTTCCGCAGAAACAAACTAATAACTATAAAACTTCAGCAGATTATGTCTTCGGTAGAATCCACACTACTTCAGCAGAAACTCTTCAACAGTAATTTCAGCATAATCCAAACTTCACATAATTCCCAACAATCCTCCCCTAAACTGGAATTTGACTTGGTTAAGTTCCAGTTTCTTGATAGATCTATAACTATGTAAACAGCACCAGAGGATTGTTCACGAACATCAGCAGCAAAGAATCCAAATAAGAACATCTCTTTGATGAATAAACTCCGAAACTCCAAATCTTTGCAGCAACAAATGACAACATGTACATCAAAACATATTAGTTTCAAACTATTCTCATCACATCCAGGTGTGTTAACTCCTGAGAGAGGTGAATCATTGAAAATAATGGATTTGATGTCTCTTTACCAATAGCCATCACTACTGGAGTAGCCATATGTTTAAGTTCGTAAACTATGGTACACTGATAACCATCTGATTTATTGGCAAACCAGAAACCATAGAAACGGATTTGATATGTCTTTACCTGTAGCCGTTTGCTCAAGACTAGTCAATTTCTTAGAATTGTTGAATTGATTACCAAATATGGTAGTCCAATGCCTTTACCACAAGCCATATACAAGTGGGCTAGTCAATTCTTGGATTCCAAAAAGGAATAAATCATGGTGAATTGAAAAACCATACAACACTCAGCAATTAAGCATGGGTGGTTGCAGTCCCTATGATTTTGAGCAAACCATTACAGCTATCAACAGATTTGATGTGTCTTTACCAAAGCTGTACCCCTTGGACTAGCTAACTCTTTGACATATACAAGGTATATCTGGTGAGTCAATAACCATCAAAAGTATACAACAAACCTGCAATAAACGTTAGACAAACCTTATCAATCCAACACATTGTGATGCATGAAGCTCATCATTGCCAATTGGATTAGGAGGTACTTCCTACTTCTGTCTAAGCAATCGTTCCATAAAAGAAACAGACAAAGGATAAATCTTATCTGATAACATACACAAAATCATACCACATGAACACAGGGCATAGGATAAAATCTCCAATTCTCAATCTCCCACTTATGTGAATTCTTCCAAATAGAATACCCTTTACCTTCTAAAGAATGAGAATCAAACAAGACTTGAAGATCACCTAATAAATATAAACCAGAACCCGTTGGTGAATGAATAGTATAATACTGAGTGACATGTTCATACAGCATCTTCAAATCATGTCTATTCACCAAATGAAAGATTTCCTTCAAGAAGTTGAACTGAATAGCAGTATTATCCAGTCGATAAACAGTGTTAAGCTTCCCAGCTTTCCAATTGATCAATACCGCATGTGTTCCTTCTGGAAAAACCTCAACAGGTCCGACTTTAATAAAATTTGACTCATCAGCCTTGAGATCTAAAGAAAGACTCTTGGAAAGATGTTTCCTAGCCTGTCTGACAGAACTCCTTAAGGAACTAAGTTTCCTTTTAGCCATACTTTTCTGCCTCCTACCAGCTGTTTTATCTGTATCAATCTGTAGATCATCTTCCTTACTCAATGGATCACCCAAATTATCAACACTAGGCAATGCTTCAGAAGAAACAAGAGAAGACTCAGCAGAAACAACCTTATCAGTGGAAGGATTAGCTTCAGAAGTTGTTTCAGAAGTAACAACTTGAGATATCACCTGAGGCAAAACAGCATCAAAATTATCCACTATATCAACTGTTTTAGGTCTCTTTGCTTTAGGAACATCTGACATAGTAGCAATCCTTTCCAATTTAGAAGAAGAAGTAGAACCAGATGAAGAAAACTTCATAATCATATTATACTGTCTGATCAAAGCATCATCAGACAAAGCACAGATTTGCTTCATTGACATGCCAGCATTATAAATAGTAGAACTATGATTCTTCACAACTCTCCTCATATGAGCCCTCTTCTGAGCTACAGTCATTGGTTTCTCCCTTTTTGCTTTATGTCTTTGAGCAACAATAGGTCTCCTCTTTGCAGCCGCTTCTTGCTTCTTTTGATTGCCAAGAGCCACCATTTGATCCACAAAATTCTCATTATCAAAAGATGCTCCTAATATAAGTTTTGCAAGATTTGGATCAGATGCACCTTGAGTAGTATAGGCATCCCATTGATCATCAGTGATCTTAGGAAATAATGCATCAAGCTCTAATTTTCTTTCTGTAGACAAATTAGAATCAGACTGAGCTTGAAGAAATTCAGCAACTACACGACTCTTCTGCATATTTTCATAATCAGCAAACATCCTAGCTTGAGCTTGATTTTCTTCTTCAGATACCAGACCTAAACCAATCATTTCATCAATCACAGCTTCCTTTCCTTTGTCAGAAGATTCCTCAGCAGAACCAATTTGAGCTTCAGAAGGAACACCCAAACCAACATCAGAATAAACATGTTGAGACAATTCCTCAACAGGTGTAGAAAAGACTTCAGAAGAAGAATTCAACTTAAAAATTCTCCCAGCCATAAAAACTTCATCATTATCTGCTGAAGGTGGAGAATTTGGTTGTACTTGTACAAATGAGGCTTGACCATGTTCAGAAGCAACCTCCTCAATTAGAACATCAGCAGTTGCATCAACAACACTTGGCTCCTTTGAAGTTTCAGTAGATACCTTATTCAAATATTGTCTTCTTCTTTTTCTAGAAAATATAATAGGCACCTTTCTCCTTGAAGATTCAGCAGCAATATGAGAAGAAACATCAGATGTAAGAGCTGCATCAGCCAAGATTCCTAGTGATGCATGCTGAGTCTCTTCTTGCTCCTCTTCAGAAGAAACCAAAACTCTCTTTTTGCCCCTTTTTCCAAGTAGTTCCTCCAAGTTCTTAACTATAGTCTGCAACTCCACAATCTTACCACCAAGAGTAGACTTGGTCTCTGCAAGCTCCTTCTTGAGATCAGCCACCTCACCTGCATACTTGTTCACAAGAGCATATATTGAGGTAAGTGTAATAGGGTCCTCAGCTCCACCAACTGATTGCTCAGTGGTAATGGGAGCTTCATTGGACCTTTCAGGAGTAATATGTACATGCTCAAAATTAGAAAATCCATCACCGAATTGATTCCTAATAGGACTAGGTGTGGGCAGTCTATCAGTATCAACCTGAACCTCATCAAGAGAAACTTGTATAGGTGATGGACTAGGACTAGGTCTAGGCGACGGTATGGGTGGAGTTAAGTCAGAAGAAACATTAGATGCTTCAGTAGTAGCAGAAGGGCCCTCATCAATAGCAACTGAAGGATTACCATCAGTAGTATTGGTAGAAGGTAAAGTAACAACATTATCCTCATCAGCAGCCTCATTCCCCTGAGGCAACATGGCTGCTAATAAAGGAAAATGTGTCCCTTCAAATTTAGTTCTCATTGAAGCAAATAGCTTAGAAGATAAAACTCCTATGGGATGAAAAGCTTGGGTTTGGGTAGAAACATCCAATATCATCTGTAAAAACCTAGGGTACATCAAAAACTTGCCCTTTTTCCTAGTTATATTCTCAACCATATTATCGAAAATAAACTTAGAAAAATTACAAGTTAAACCCTGAGATAGACAAATAATACCACATCCCAATTGATTCGAAAACTGATCCCATCCTCCGGATTTATTGCTTAAACACTGAAGCAATGTATGAACCAAAAACCTCCACATAGGACAAAGCTGATTCTTTAACCACATGTCAGTCCTTGTACCTTGATATCCAATTGCTCTAAGCCCATCAAGTACCACCTCAGCATTTGAATGAAAAACCCCATTTTCATCATCTAACCGAAGTTGTCTTCTTATCAGCTCCTCTGTCACCACATACTCTTTTCCGTCAATCCTTGCAACAATCTCTGTATCACTCCTTTTCGTAGCCGATGCCCAAAATTGAGTAACCAATGATTCATATATTGCATTTGGAGAATGTGTTAGAGCATACTAAATCTTTGATCTCTGTAAGAATTCAATCATCGGTCTATACAACTCGTCACCCTTAGCAGTTCCCAGAAAAGCGACCTTATTATGATCATGCTTGAATTGAAGCGCCATGAGAGATATTGAAAGTTAGGGTTAAGATTTACACGAATGGAAGTGTGTTGAACGAGAGTAAAAAGAGAACCACTTAATATGAGACGAAGATATGCAAGTAGAGAATAAGTAGGAATTTCCCAAATTTGGTCAAAGTTGACCAGTGTTGACGTGGACTTCTACTTTTACTCAATTTCACTTTCAACTTCAGTAGAAACACTAGCCATTCTGCTGAAGAATACCAATCAGCAGAAATAGATCACGTATTCAAGAAGCTTCAGTAAATATCTTTTTACTGTTTCACCCACTCGCATTAAATCTCATTAAGTCTTGAAACCGTCTATAAAACAATCCCAATGCACACTTATCTCTTCATCAAAAACCCCCAAAATTTCATCACAAACCCTAATTTCATCAACTCTACAAAATTAACCACAATAAACCATGAGTAGTTCCACCCCCATCACCCTTTCATCAGATGACAATGAATCCTCTATAAGCAGTCTTGAGAGGTGGAAGAAGAACTATTTGTCAAGCAATCCAGGAGATGGTGAAGACAACTCATCCATAAGTTCTTATGTATCACCTTATGAAGACTCAGATGAGGAAGCAACTTCAAAGAGAGTGAAAGAGCCTCCCTTTGCTGTTGTGAATGTGCCTTCCCTTGCCGTTGATGATTCTGATAACTCCTGTAAGGAGAGAACATCTTACTCCCAACCTCCAGCACCTCAGCCTCAACGAAGGCCACGTGCAAGGAATCCACCACTCCCTAAAGATAGAGAGGTGGTTCTCGGTCTTTCTGCACCAGGTATTGGTGCATCAACCCACATCGTATAGAGGAAATGCTTTAAGATGGTGGATTGATTGCATTTTGGTTGAAATCAATAGATGAAGCACAAAGGACATATTATTTTTCTTCATCATCATTATTTGAATCAATCCATCCTTTCCATTTTGATCCTTAGCATCCTCACCATAGTAGTTATGCATCTCCAGCCATCGAGATAGAATGAATGGGTGGTTATGCAAGACTTCACAAATGCATATCCAGCATCTAGTGTGAAAGATGTGAGCGATCATGCATATCCAACATTATGTTAGATGTTGGAATAGATGATATGTACTAGATTAGTATTAGTAGATCATGTAGTTGCATTTGATGTTGATTGTACTCTGTAAGCTGTAAGCTGTAAACTGTTTCTCTTGAATGAATGAACAATTTGCTTCAGTACTTCTCTTGAATAAACATTATAACTTCAGTATATGGTCTTCAGTAGAAACAAATAGCTCACTTCAGCACTTTGAATTCAGTAGAAACCAGCTTTAGAACTTTCTTGACCATTTTCCAAATTAACAACCATTGTAAATTCCAACTTGAATAAACAATCTGCAAAACAGAACAAACACAGAGAAACACACAAACTAACAAAGAAAAACAAACTAAGATCACATTAGCAGGTTAGTGTTAGTTAAAAGCAAACCAAAGTAATATACAAAATTACATAATAAAATGCAAAGTGTACACAAATCCTCCCCAGAGGCATATGCCTCCCCTGAGGCCTATGCCTCCCCTTAAACTTTGCAGTTAAGGGTTAAGCATACCGATATGGACCACAAGGTGTTGAAACCTTGGTCCATCAAAAGCCTTTGTTAACAAATCTGCCACATTATTATCAGTATAAATTTTGACCACTTTTATCAAATGTTTATCATATGCATCTCTTATAAAGTGGTTCCTGATTTCAATATGTTTTGTTCGACTGTGAAAAACTGGATTTTTTACTATGCATATGGTACTTTGATTATCAATAATAATTGTTGTGTTCATGAAGTTATACCCATAATCCAACAATTGATTTTGTATCCAAAGAACCTGTCCACAGCAATTTGCAGCAGCAACGTACTCTACTTCAGTAGATGAGGTAGCCACTATAGTCTGTTTCTTGCATTGCCAAGAAATCAATCTCTTTCCAAGGAATTGGCAACCTCCAGTGGTGGACCTCCTATCCAGATTTGCACCAGCATAGTCACTATCACTATAAGCTTCCAACTTAAAAGGAGACTCTTTTGGGTACCAAAGGCCTAGATGAGGTTGGCCTTTGAGGTACTTAAAGATCTTCTTAACAGCATTGAGATGGGAAGTCAGTGGAGTAACTTGATGTCATGAACAAACACTCACAGCAAAAGTAATATCAGGCCTTGAAGCTGTTAAATACATCAAAGAGCCAATCATAGACCTGTATAAATGAACATTTACAAGTGGATCTGCTTCATTGTTGGTCTTTGTCTTTGGAGCTTCATAAGGTGTTGTGGCAGTCCTTACACTCTCCATTCCAAACTTTTTCAAGATGTCCCTCACATATTTGTCCTGACTGATAAAGATACCATCAAGTTTCTGCTGAACTTGAAGACCCAAAAAGAAAGTCAACTCCCCATAGCATTCGTCTGAAACTCTCCCTTCATAAGCTCCTCAAACTCCCTGCACCAAGCTTCTTTTGTGGATCCAAAAATAATGTCATCCACATACACTTGCACAAGAATAATGTCTGTGGAATTCTTCTTAAGGAAAAGTGTCTTATCAATTGCACCTCTTCTATAACCATGCTTCAGAAGAAATGTAGAGAGCCTAGCATACCAAGCTCTGGGTGCCTGATGTAGTCCATAGAGAGCTTTGACTACCTTGTAAACATGATTAGGATGATCTGGATCTTCAAATCCTTTAGGTTGAGTGACATAAACCTCCTCTTCAATTTCACCATACAAGAAGTCTCCTTTAACATCCATCTGATAGACCATAAAACCCATATAGGATGCATAAGCTAAGAAAATCCGTATGGCCTCAACTCTTGCCACAGGTGCAAACACTTCATCATAATCTATCCCCTCCTCTTGTCTATACCCCTGTGCAACTAATCTGGCTTTGTTTTTAATGACAACACCTCGTGCATCTCTCTTATTCTTTAGAATCCATTTAGTCCCAATAGCATACTTACCATCAGGTAGTGGTACCAATATCCAAACCTGCTGATTTTGAAATTTTTGCATCTCTTCCTGCATTGCCTCAAGCCAACTTGAGTCGTCAAGAGCCTGAGTAACACTGGTTGGTTCCACTTGTGAGAGAAAACAAGCAAACAAACAATGTTCATAGTCTGTGTGATTGTCTCTCTGCTGATTTGAGACATAAGAGATAAAAGCCACATGTCCATATTTAGAACGTGCTACAGTACCCCTTGTTCTAACAGGTGCATTAGGATCACCAATAATATTAGACTGTGGATGAGCATTGTTGATCCTTGTAGTAGTAGTGGTGTTGACATCAATGAAGGAATCAAGATTAGTCACAGTAGGTTCAAACTCAGTGTCATAGGAAGGTGTGTTGAAGATTCCTGCTTTAGGTTGATGATGACCAAGATCTGAAGGTGTTGGAAACCGTGTATAAGGTTCTCCAAGGTCTGTTGACACTCTAGTAGAGATAGAAGTAGAGTCAACATGTCTTTCAGCCGAATGGGAGAGGTAAGGAGAAACAGAATCACTTTCAGCAGAATTGATGTTCCCACTGATTGCTTCACTGGCACTCTCCTCAGCATTCCTCTCAGCGTCTAGATTGGCTGCATACTCTTGTTTCTTCAGTCTGGCAAGGTCCTCAGCATAATGGAAGTCATCTTCACTCACATCAGTATAATCTCTAGAAGTGTCACCTGCAAAATTGTTAGGGGAGAAAGAAGGCACTACAATGGGTTGTTCATCATCTTCAGACTCACTGTCAGAATGAGCATCCATAGTACATGCACTGTTAGTTGGAGATTCTTGAGTACCTGCATGTTGGTTAGCCATATGTCTAGAATAACCCAAGTAATCAGTTAAGTAATCAAGGTCAAAAGACCAAACATGTCCCTGTCCTTGAACATTAGGCTTGTCTTCTAGAAACCTCAGATTCAATTTCTCCTCAATCTTCTTAGCAGATACATTGTAAACCCTGTACGCCTTACTATGAGCAGAATATCCCACAATGTAACCATCATCAGCTTTCTCATCAAATTTGCCCAACGGATCACTTGTATTCAAAATTGTCACTTGACAGCCAAACGGTTTAAGGTAATGAATAACACGAACTTTCCCAAAAAGAAGTTCATATGGTGTTTTGTGGTGTGGTCTAGTAATGGACACTCTATTTAGTACATAACAAGCTGTACCAACAGCTTCAGTCCAAAACATGGTTGGAAGCTTAGAGTTTGCCAGCATAGATCTTGCAGCCTCTATTAAGGTCCTATTTTTCCTTTCTGCCACCCCATTTTGTTGAGGGGTTCTTGGAGTGCTATAGTCCCTTTTGATCCCTTTTGACCTACAGAGTTCTATAAGTACAGCATTCTTGAACTCTGTCCCATTATCACACCTAATTCCTTTCACCTTTTTGTTCAGCTGATTTTCAATAAGGGTAATGAAGTCTTTCAACACTATAGATGTTTCATCTTTGGTCCTTAGAAAGAATACCCAACAAAATTTGCTATAACCATCAGTGATCACCAGACAAAAATATTTATGATCAATGCTTCTCACTTGAGTTGGACCAAACAGATCCATATGAAGCAGCTGAAGAGGTTCAGAAATAATGCTTACAGCAGTAAAAGGAACACCTTTGTATGAGGCTCTGTGTTGCTTTCCTTTGTTGCATGCAACACAGTTATGATCATTGGTGAAAACTTTGGAAGGAAGACCTTCAACAAGGCCCAGTTTAGAGAGCTTGTTTATGGTCTTGAAGTTGACATGGGCCATCCTTCTATGCCATTTGGTAGACTCATTCAAGGATGCTTTAGCCACCAAACAAGTTAAGTCACCTGCTGGTTTGACATCAGTTAAGTTGAATGTATAAAGATTGTGACTGCGAGGAACTTTCAGCAGAATTGAAGTTTCTTCTGGGAGTTTGAAGTCTTTAGATAGCACAAGACATTCATCCTCTGTGAAGAGTACTTTGTTCTGGGTGTCACATATTTGTGAGACTGAAAACAAATTGAAGTGTTGAAGTTCCTTGACATAATATACATTCTCAAAGTCCAGCTGAGGTGTTTTGATGGTCCCTTTCCTAGTAATTCTTCCATCACTTCCTCCAAAGGTTACATTGCCTCCTCCTTCAATGGGTACAAAGCTATGCATCATATCCCTGTTTCCTGACATACTTCTTGAACAACCACTATCAACAATGCCAACATCTTTATGCTTAAGGGGATGATCCTACAACAACAACAAAAAATATACAGAGAATTAGTACACTATGGAGGCTCAAGTCATTGCTGACTTGAACCTGCCTTGTGGATCATATGAGTTACGCCATGCAGATGTATAAGATCCACTATTGTTCTTGGGTTTCCATTGAAACTTAGGTCCCTGTTTATTCCAAGAACAACCTGTTGAGGTCTTGACAGCAGTGTCCCAGTACCCTTTCCCATCAGTCATAGAGTTAACATATCCAGGCCAAAAACCATTCTTAAAATATTCACTTGTTGGTTGAACATATGGTTTTACAACTGGTCTTCTCCAAGGAAAAGGAGAATTAGTATTAGTTGCTTGTGGAACATAAGGTGGTATATCATTAACATTGGTCCACATTGGTCTAGATTTCCTAGAATCACCACACCTACTCATCCTTTGCTCATGATAATCACAATCCTTAATTAAATGAAATTTACTTCCACACACAAAACATGTCTTCTGTTTAGAAGATTTATTCAAACCAAAAGATGTTTTATTACAAGCAGAAGTATTCAAACCAAAACCATGAAAAGAATTGTTTTTAATAGTACTATAATGCAAAGAATTAAAAAGCAAGTCTTCAGAGGCAACTGTCTTGGAAGTGGATTCCTTGGCAGTAACTCTGACATGCTTATTGGTAGTCTTGGGTGCAGGCAGGGGTGAAGACTTGGGAAGGTCAGACTTGTCATTTGAATCACACTCTGTAGACCCTTGCTTGGAGGACTTGTCACTGTTAACACAAGAGACAAAGTCATTAGAAGAAGTATCAGGGTCTGGCAAGTCATTTGACTTTTTGCCATAGAGATGGTGTGATCCATCAAAGTCAACAGTAATGGAAAGGTCAATGGGCATGTGCTCACCTCTAATAGGTCCACGGACAGCATGTAGGTCACCTTCTTTCACAAAATTAGCTAGGCCTGCTGGTGTAGATTTGCGAGTGTCATCTCTAGCTTCTAATCCTACATACTTCTTAAAGCCTAAACCTATAGAAGTATTTGGAGTTTGACTAGCATAGATGTGACTAGCTAACTTGTTTCCATTTAATAACCATTCTTTATGCCTAGCAATTTCCTCATTAAGTTTCTCTTTAAACTCTAAATTTTCTGACACTACATCTGCTCTTAACTTCTCAGACCACTTTAACTCATTTTTAGCACATTCGAGATCCCTTTCTAATACACCTATCTTCTCATCATAAGCTATTTGATTCTTCTGAAACCAAACCTTTTGTCTTTCTAGTGTTTTTAAAGCCTGTTTATAAGCTTCAACTTCCACATAGCATTCATTATATTTAGGTTTCAAAATATCATAAGCTTCTTTGAGTTCATTATAACGCTCACTACAACCAAACAAACAGTTTTGTACCTGAGAGATGCCCATCAAGGCAATCTGATCATGCCTATCCTCTGAAGTACAGCTTGCAATCAAACCAACATTATCATTACCAGGACCATCATTACCTTCCTGCTCATGTTGCTTCCAGTCCACATTGCTATCTAGAGTAACCAAAGCTACCGTTCCCCTTGAAGTGCCAACCTCCCTCTGATTCTGCTGATAAGTAGAGTATCTCGTCTCATCACCAGCTTTCCTATCTTTGCACTCTCTGGAGAAGTGACCCATCTGTTGACATGTGAAGCATTTGACCTTCCTCTTGTCAAACCTCGCTGGATCTCGTCCTTTGAATCCAAACCTTCTGCCAGCTTTGCGCTCAAAATTCTTGATATCCATGGAAAGCATGGCCACCTGCCACCTCAGCTTCATCTCTTCCATCTCAAGTGGGTCCACCTGATCAAAATCCTCATAGGCCAGATCCTGCTGAGGATCATAATCAGCAAAGAAGGATCCAAGAACATCTTCCATAATACCACTCGATTTAGAGTGAGAGCTTGATGAAGGAGTAGAATAAGATGATGATGAGTATGTTGGTGTTGGACCATAACTCATCTGTGGGGTAGAGGCTCCAACAAATGTTGTGTGACTAGCAGTAGAAGATGATCTAAAAGGACTTCTCACATCATGTTCAAGAGCTTTAAGTTTGTGGTACAATTCATCAAAGGTAATCATGTCCAAACCACCTTTAGCTTTTAAAGCAATGCTCACTTGTAGCCAGGATGGAGGTAAAGACCTCTGAAACTTAGAATTACAATCATCATTATCTGGCTTTGCCTGCAGCTGATTTAACTGACTTAAAATCTTGTGAAACTTGTCATAGCCCTTGTGAATTCCTTCCTCTTCAGAGATTTGAAAATCCTGAAACTGTTGTCTCAGCATGGACTTTTTCAGTCTCCTAGACTCCTCATTCCCACCGAACTTTGCCTTAATTGCTAACCATATGTCCTTAGCATCTTGCATGAAGTGAAAATCACTCAAGTGATCCTTAGGAATAGCTTGAAGAAGAATGGTTCTAACCTTGGTTTCTCTCTGAACCGCCAGTAACTCTTCAGCACTTTTGGGAGGAACATAAGTCATCTTGCCCGCAGCATCTGTGGTAGTTCTCTTCAAACTGTTTCCCTTCATGACTATCTCCCATAGATTCCAATCAATGTTGGAGATCCAGTTCTGCATCTTCATCGCCCAAAGATCATACTCCTCCCTTTTTAGGTAAGGAAACTTAGCATTGCTATTAGAGAGACTTAGTTGTTGCAGATGGGTGGAGTTTTGGTTGTTGGTGATTTCAACATCAACATCAGATCCAGGCATGATAATTTTTGTTTTGGTTGTATGGGTGTTCAGAAAAACTTGTCCTTAGTATCGTAGAGACTCTCACGAGGCTCTGAAACCACTTGTTGAAACAGAAAGACCTTGATAGATCTTGAGCTCGTGGATCGTTATCTATGCCTATGTAATCATAAGCACAATAAAAGACAATCACTACTACTTGTATTTATCAGCGGAATATAAACACAAGTAACACAAATAACTAAGAACTCTGTGATCCTCTATGGATCTTTATATTAACTAAAACTTTGTTTTTCCAATCGGTACATAACTCATACTATTGTGTTCCTTTTATAGACAAGAAACCCTAAAACAAAACCCTAAACCGTTTCCCAAGAAACATATAAACATAAAACTAAATAAGATATACACAATCACTTCCTAATAAAGCTCATGTATATCCAAACTAAATATACTAAACACGGAATAATCACTTCCGCAGAAACAAACTAATAACTATAAAACTTTAGCAGATTATGTCTTCGGTAGAATCCACACTACTTCAGCAGAAACTCTTCAGCAGTAATTTCAGCATAATCCAAACTTCACATAATTCCCAACAGATGAAAGTTGGTTAATGGTTATACAAGAAGAGTTAAATCAATTTGTTTCTAACGATGTTTGGACACTCGTCCCTCCATCTAGTAATCAAACCATAATAGGAACCAAATGGGTATATAAAAACAAGTTAGATACAAACGGTGTGGTGTATAGAAACAAAGCTAGACTCGTTGCCCAAGGATATAATCAACAAGAAGGAATAGACTTTGATGAGACCTATGCCCTCGTGGCTAGATTAGAGTCTATAAGAATACTTCTTGCTTATGCTTGTGCTAATGATCTTAAGCTTTATCAAATGGATGTCAAAAGTGCTTTTCTAGATGGTTTTATTAATGAAGAAGTATATGTAGCTCAACCTCCGGGCTTTATCGATTTTGAAAAACCTAAACATGTGTATAAGTTAAAGAAAGCTCTTTACGGTCTTAAACAAGCCCCAAAAGCTTGGTATGATAGACTCAAGTCATTCTTAATCAAAAACAACTACACCATGGGGTTAGTTGATAATACACTTTTTACTAAGAAAAGGGAATCACATATAATCATTGTTCAAATATATGTAGATGATATTATATTCGGATCTACTTGTCAAGACATGTGTGATGATTTCTCTAAAATCATGCATGACGAGTTCGAGATGAGTATGATGGGAGAACTTAGTTTCTTTCTTGGTCTACAAATCAAACAAGTAGAAGATGGTATCTTCTTTAATCAATCTAAATACATAAAGGAGATGTTAAAGAAATTTGGTTTAGAAGAGTCAAAACCCATAAGAACACCAATGTCAACCGACACTAAACTCACAAAAGATGAAGACGACGAATCCGTTGTTAACACAAAATACCGTGGCATGATTGGTAGTCTTCTCTACCTTACGGCTAGTCGGCCGGATATCATGTTTAGTGTTTGTCTATGTGCTAGGTTTCAAGAAGATCCTAAAACATCACATCTAGAAGCCGTCAAAAGAATATTTAGATACATTAAGGGTACGACTCAATTAGGATTGTGGTATCCTAAGGGTACGGGGGTAGAAACAATTGTATATGCAGATTCTGACTATACAGGTGATTATGTTGATCGAAAAAGTACAAGTGGGGTATGTACTTTTATGGAATGTTGTTTAACATCTTGGTTCTCAAAGAAGCAAATGACATTGTCCATATCAACAACCGAAGCCAAATATGTCTCCGCCGGCAAAGCATGCCAACAAGCACTATGGATGAAACAAGCGTTAGTTGACTACGACATTCACCTAAGTGACATAGCCATTCTATGTGACAAAAAAGGTGCCATCGACTTAAGCAAGAATCCGGTATTGCACTCTCGCACCAAGCATATAGAGATTCGTCATCACTTCTTAAGAGACAATGTTCAAAAGGGGAACATCTCTATTGAGAAGGTAGCATCGGAAGACAACATAGCCGACGTCCTCACCAAAGCGTTGAAGCGGGAACAATTCGACCTACTTTGTCTTGGTCTTGGTCTCATGGAACAATCGTCGTAATTAGTTTTTTAAACTCTACAAGGTATGTAAACACTAGCCTTTTTCTTTTTGAGTCTAGGATATCTATTTCACACACAACTCACAAGCAATACGAAAATTTTCAAAACCCAAGATAGGTTTTACTTATAACTCGTACTTTCATAGTTTTCTCTTATTTTTCAAGGCACGTACCTTTTGCAAACACGTAATTGCATACCTATTTTTTTCTCAAAGATAAACGTTTTATTCACACAAAGAAATTTTTTTAAAAATGTTTTCTAAAAGGATACCTCTTCCCGTATCACTTTCATAAAAGCCATTTCTCACGTCTAGGACAAACCGCTTTTTTATTATTAATACAAAGTAAAAACTCGTTTTCATTGCATCTCATGTCTTTTGAATGCTAAAGAGGACACATAACTAATATGTGTTTTCGAGTACATTCATTTAAGCAACAATGAATTAGGAGCACTCGGGTTATCTCACATAATAGTGTGCTTTTTCACCTCTAGTTTATTTTTTCTTCTTTTTTTTAGGTGCCGAGATAATCGCAACTCCAAATGGTTTGCATATAGGAACACAGTAGGCACAAATGTTTCCAAAAGGAAAATTTTGAGCTGCTTGAGTCACAAGTACCACTGATCCCAGCTTTAATGCTGGACGGTTCCCTCAAGAGAAGGATCCGTGGGATCCGTGAGACAGAAGCTAAACTTATCTTCTATTTTTCTCACTTTGGATGAAAACTTCTATATTTTCATCATTTTTTATCATTTTTTTTGGAGTATGTTACTTAATGCTTGTGTTCTCATGATCACATGCCTTAAATTCATATCTAATCATTAGATTTCAATCCACATTTTGGGTCAAACATTCATTACAATGCATTACTTTTCTATAAATAGGATACCCAAAATGCTTGCATATTCAACACTCTTAACCTCACAAACAAACATCATCATGTCATCTAAAAAATCTTCCAACATAGATGAATCACCTAGTGCAAACAATCCTTTTCAAGAAATCCAAAATTTTGTCCTACCGCCTTCCATAGTACCACCACCCAAATCTAGAAAAACTGCACGGATTAGCATCCGGCCTGGTTGTTTAGCAAAACCATCATTAAATGGTTCATCACCAACCACACATTCACCACAAAATGCTTCCATAATAGCACCTCCTTCATCTCCAACAAGTACACCAACATCATCACCCATCAAATCTCCACCTAAGGTCACTCTCTTGGAACTCCTTAATACTCCAACAAGATCCCAACAAACCAACCAAAAAGAACTAGTCTTTTTAACACCTCCCACATCTCCAAACACAATCTTCAAAGACCTTGAAACCTCACCACCTTTAGCTCCCATTGTGTTACAAGAACATCTAGGTTCTTTTCCACCACCACTTTCAAACATTCCGGACTTTGATCCGTATTTTCCAACTTTTCCACCACAACTTCCGCATCTCACAAATCAAACTAACTCAGAAAACTTCCGCACACATTACCCACATCATTTACATTGTGAACATTGCCAATCCACTAGGGATCTTGCAATAGAAATTAGGGAAGAAATGCGAGTCATACTTAACTTCATCCTTGATCGCATCAACATCATTACTCACCAAAACTTCCATCCATAACCTTATGCAAGCATTGAAGGAATCATTTTATTATTTTTAGTATTTTCTTTTGAGTCATTTTTAGAACAATTCTTGTTATTAGTTTTACATGCTTGTATGTGGCATAAATACCACTACACTTTGTTATTTTATTACAAGGCTTTGTTTACATACCTTGGCTCCCAATCTTGATTCTCGTCAATCACAAGATTATTTATGCATGTTACTGCTAACCTTTTCTTTGTAGGTTCTTATATTTTCTCACTTGACGTCCCATTCTAGGGGGAGCTACCGTCAAGGGGGAGTTAGAGATACGTGGACTATTTTTCCACATTTTATTTCTTCATTAGGGTCACTTTTTGTTTCGACAAAAAGGGGGGGGGGGAAGAAGTAAAACTTATGCTTTTAAAATATACATCTAATCTTAAGTTTTACTCATCATAACATTATATTTTGTCATCAACAAAAAGGGGGAGATTGTTAATACAAATAAACCGTAAAAACGTTTATTAATATTTAGCGATCTCTTTGTGTTTTGTTGATAACAAATATAATGTTATCATAAGTAAAGCTATAAGGATACATGTTATTTTTGTAAAGCATCTACATATAGTCATTTAATACAAATTGTTGTAATAATTCATTTGTTGTAATAGTTTATTAGGATGGGTAAAAAGCACAACCCATGACCCATACCCATGGAGCATATCCATAACCCATGGAGTTAACCCATACCCATTGACTAGATACATTGCATCTATTAGATACGTTGTATCTACTTAGATACCCATGGTTCAAACCATAACCCATGACCCATGACCCATAACCCAAAAACCCATGGGCAAAGAGGAGCGTCTCACGGATCCCTGGAGTTACACTAGACGGATCCCTCAAGCAAGGGATCCGTGGGATCCGTGCAACAGTGGCAAGAATTTGCCTATAATCAGAGAGCCATTTCTTCATTTTTACTCACCCCTCTTCTTAAAAACTCTCTCATATATTCTTACACTCTTCTAACAAAAGATCACTTGATCTAGAGAGTTGTTCTTCTTTCTTCTATTATGATTCTCATATAGGTCCTTCTCTAAGGCGAGATCACGAGCATTCTACAAGTCATCCAAGCAAGGGGTCCTTGATTGATTTGTTCCTCCACAAGATTTCTGTAGCAAAGATCTTGTATTTCATATTTCACATATTTGTTGTGTTATAGTAGTGTTGGTTTGGTCCTCCGTGTTACGGACTCGGTATTTAGCTTTGTACTGGAAAAAGGTGTAAGCAACGTTGTGAAGGCTTCTCCGCCAAGTTGAAGGAGTTTGTTGACATAGTGCTTGAACTCTCGAGTAGGTGATTCGGGGAGTGGAGTAGAGCAAGGAAGGTGTCCTTGTAGCCGAACCACTATCAATCAGTTGTGTCATTTCTATCCTTTACTTTACTTACTTTACTTGCATTACTCTTAGATCTAAAAGTTTTTGAAACTAACTTAAAATTGGCAAAACTATTCAACCCCCCCTTCTAGTTTTCCACACTAATCTCTCACACGATCTACTTGATCCTTACTAATCACACACTCTAAATGATCCACACGATCTACCCTCGATCCACTTCATCCACACACTATCAGCACAATCTACACGCGGTCTCCAAGATCTCTACAAGATCACAATGATCCATACACATAAGCTAAACAATATGATAAAAAAATTGATGTACGCCTAGATACAACAAGTACGTAACAAAGATTACGAGTGCACTACACTAACACTACAACACTTTGTATCTTCTTGATACTTTGTGTTCTTCTCTTGCATAAGTAGAGGAATGAAGGTGATCACTTGGTTGGATGATTGGATCACTCTTAAAAGAAAAACTATCTAAATGATCAAGAAATTATAAATGGGATAGAGGGATCTAACTCAGAAAGTTTTGTGGGATAAATGATGACCAAAATTTGTGAAATGGTCTAGTATTTATAGGCAAAAGCAATTTTACCATTACAGGGGGACGACACCACTGAAGGACGCGCGGTACCACTAAATTTAATGGTACCGTGGTATTTAGTGGTACTGTGCCAGACAAAAACGCTCCACATTTTGGCTTTAGTGGTGAAAGTTTATTTGGGGAAGTTTAGAGCTGTTTTGGGGAAAAAATAGTTGTTGGACAATTCAAACTTATTTTTCCAATTAAAACATTTCTTTTAATTCAAAAATAATTTGTCAAATGTATTTTTGAAAAAATGTTTTTGTTACATTAAAAATTTAAATTTTAGAACACAAATTTAATCCTTTGATCATTTTGTCAAGTTGTAAATTTGTTTGTTCTTACCTAGAGTGATTTGCGTAGAAACGGGATATTTTGACTAAAAACTTGTTTACGTTAATTTTGACGTAAAGTGTTTTTACATTTTGTTATCATCAAAACGTAGAGATTTTGAAATATAGAAATGACGTTTTTAGACATTATTTGTATTAACAAAAAGTTTTGAAAACGTAATTAACAACGGTGAAACTATTCAACCCCCTCTAGTTTATACAAGCATGATAATGGTGTGCTTATATTGGACAAGAGTCAATATGTTTACGATGTCCATCGGTTGCAAGAGGAAGTGAGGGATCTTGAGCTGGTCAAGATTACTTAGCTGCTCGGATTTCTTCCCATGAAGTGGCTAACCGCTTTCATGTTGAAAGGGATATGGGCCGTCCGAGAGGTTTGTTGGATGAGGAAAAAAGGAAGGTTGCGAACCTGGAGTCTAAGCTGGCTTAGCCCAGACAAACACTATGAGTTCCGAAGTTTGTTTTGCAGATCTATTGGAAGAAAAGAAAGCTCTGATTAAGTATATTCACATCTTTCTTCGTCGTTTATTTTGCTCCATGGAGTTTTTGAGGGGCTTTATAAATATCCAAAGACTCTTTATTGACGTGAGTCCTATTAGGTTTTTTGATGTTATGAAAGCCAAATACCTATATTTTCATGTTACTTGGAATGACAATCCTCGATTGTGGATTAAACATGAGGACGCTAAAAGGATGTTGGGTGTAGCTGCAAGGGATTTCATCAAGACTGATTGGACTTACCTGAAGCGACTAAAAGAGCTTGCCAATGACTTTACCAAATCCTTGGATGATCTGTAGGCAATCATTCCTCCTGGATGTCCACATCCATCTTCTGTTGCTTCCTCACCTGGTTAGGCCAGATCTTGATGAACTACAACATGACTTTGGTGATTCTGTCTTGTTTTGGGAAGACAAGTTTGTAGAGGCCTAGTATACATTAGGGCTTTTTGCTTTATTCAATTGATGTTTTTGTGCCTTGATGACTTTTATTTTTTTTTTGAATTTCGTATGTCTTAAAGGATGTTGATACCTTTTCCTTATGCTTATGAAAAATTGAATTCATTTTGTTTATTAACAATAATTTTTGCCTAATATGTGTCTAGGCTTTTGGGTCATTTAGTCGACATTTTGTGTCTTGATGGCTTTTTATTTGATGTTGGCATGTATTGCAAGGAGATGTTTTTTAACTTTGTGTTTATAAAATAGCAAGTTCCATAATTTTGTCATTTTTTCCTTTTTGTCGAGATTTATGGCCCGTAGAATCATTATTCTTGTGGAGCTCATTAAGGTTAAGTTTGGGTGGGTACTTGGTATATTTAGTGATCAAATAAATACATTTAACCTTTGCTTATCATAACTACATGTTCTCCTTGTGAATAACTGAAACTACGAACTGTGGGTTCGTTGTCTTCTTGACTGTCCCAGGTACCTTTTAGATGCCTGTTAGTTGTGTACGTACTTAATTATGTGTGTTGCCACTAACTTGTGAACAACCTGTCATTTCTTAGTTACTTTCCAAGTAGATGAATTTATGAGGATACGAGAGATAGGACGTGTTTGCATGTTCAATCGCCGACGATTATCGACGTAATATGTTTCAAACATATTATTATGGAGAAGCAAGGAAAATTTTCGTTAATGCTTTCGATAAGTCTTACATATTTTCCAACAATAATCTCTTTAGGGAAAAAGTAAAGATAACATGATAGTGTTTCAGCTATTTGAAGAAGTGGTTCCTTAGGCTGAGTAGTTTCCAGGGGAATAGTCGACATTGTTTGCTTGTTTTTCTAGGCAATAAACTCCGGTCGTTGTCTGATCCACGCATTTTAATGTTGTAATGAACCTTTCTTTGAAGCATTGGATCTTCTCGATGACAGCTTGCTTTAAAAGGCTTGCTGGCATGGGAGGGCGACTCTTGTTGTACTTGTTTTGCTATCTGGTGATGTTTTAGTTCATGCACTAGCTGTTGTTGTTTTTATCAGGACAGTTTTGACTGTGTTTCCATGATTTACTCTTGACTCAAAATTGTTTTTCTTATATTTGTTGTTGTCCTGGGAATTGAACATTTCCTGAGGAAAGGTTTTCTTCTCCCTCGAATTGGACCTTGTGTCCTGAGTGAAGTTATCATTACCCTGAATGTCACATGTTTCTTATGGTGTTCCAATAATCACATTGAAATCTTTATGAAAAACTTGCATGAGTTGATGTTTTGCCTGGGGTGGTAGATCATTGCTTATAACAACAGTTTGCTTATCGTGTCTCATAAGCTTTCTCCATGTACCCCACAACTGTTGTGTTTCCGGTTTGCTTGCCTGCCATGCTATTGCCTAATGAGATCAACTCTTTGCTTATCCCCGGAGGATCACTCCTGATTGTTGCTATGCCTGCTCTTGTTAGGAATTGGACTTGAGAGCGAATTGTAGATAATTCTGCACACAACTGTTGTATTTGCTTCTCTTTCGAGCAAGTCATTGTAGTGAGGATCTGAATTGGCAACATGAAACTCCCATGATAGTGTTCGTGCGAATGGAGGTATGCTGATTGTTGTGTTTGAGTTGAATTGTACCCTCAGGCATATATCTTGATTCTGAAAACTTTAGAAGCCTTGGTTCGTAAGGCCCCTTATATCGGATTTCGATGAGATGATTTCTATGGAGTCAGTTTGCATGTTCTTGTTGCTTAAGTTGTGTTTTTAAGATTCATAGGGATACAGAAGATGTTCATATGTGATCATTTTGTAATCCCAGTTGACCATGTTGGTTTTCAATTTATAGAATGTTTGCACGTTGGCATGTGGACATTGTGTTGAAGGTTCTGGTCGATATGTGTAAGACTGCTTAAATACATACATAGCCACAAAGTTTATAGCTATCGTTTAGTTACAAAATCATTATGTGCTGAACATTTTTTTTGTTTCTTTGGTTATCTGGGCTTCATGTTTTAGTTTATTTATGTGAGGATGTCATGTGTCTTCGGTGGGTTGCGTAAAGAGTTTTCTTTTTGCTAATTTGTTGTTTGGATAGGTGAATTGTGATTAAATTCATTTACAACTATACATTTATCGGAATAATTAGTTTTCAGTAGCACATTTTTTACAGAATCAACAATTTTTTTATTATTACAAATTGTGTGTAAATCACTATCTTAATTTGCTAATGCAAGTTAAACAACAAAAACCCTAAGGGGGCGTTTGGTTTGGTGTTGGGAATGAGTATGAGAATGGGTTTTTTTCATGAGAGAGAAAACCCAACCTCCTGGGTTTACAATATGTCTATATTAATGGGTTTGATACACAAATTTCAAATCGAAACCTACTAACCAAAGATACATATAAGAAATGATACCCGTACCGTCATTCTCATACCCTTTAAACAAACATTACCTAAACCTGCAAATTAATTCACACAAATTATCAAAATTAACAACAAAAAACCCTAATCCTACAAATTAATTCACACAAAATTTTCATGTAACACTGCAATTTCAGAAACACCCAAATATTTTTTTCATAAAAAATTAAAAACAAACTTGATAAATAGTAGCCAAACGCGTAGCCTCTTCCTCAATCTTCAAAGACTATTTAACGCAAAACGTCATTCCAAAAATCGGCCAAAAAGGATTTATAATCCATTATAACAATGAAGTACTAAACTTTAAGTCGAACCTCAAGCTACAGCGATTCCAAGTTTCTAGGTCACAATTTTTTATTACGTAATACCTATGCTGATTCACCAGACAGTGTCCTAGTAAGATATGAGATTGTAGATTACTATGCATGAATGTTGGTGAAAAAAAGACGTGAAGTCACTATTAAGAAAAGACGGAAAAAAGAAAAATGGAAAAATCAGGCCTAAAACGATATTTCTCATGGCCCAATTACTTAAAAACGTCTAATGGCCCAACGAACATGGGTAGAAAAAACCATGCCAATCACCAAACCACATGGGTGAAACCACAAAACGATATGGTATACCACAAAATTACGTCTTTTTCAAAAAAATTCTCTGTAAACGGCACCGTTCGCAAATCTAATGTATAACGGGGTAATTATAAGCTAACGAAGTTTGAGTTTTTGTCTGTCACAATTTCTTAAAAACAAAATTTGTATTATCTAAACTAGGAAGTTAGCCTCTTTTTATGCTTGTATTCACCAGAAAAATAAAATAAAATAAAAAATTACTAAATCAACTATAATTTGATGTCTCCGTTATTCACTATAATTTCAGAAGGTTTTACTCTCGCCTATGCAGGTATTCCTCAAACACAATTAGGGCTAGATAAACTACAAAAAAGAACTTGTTAAATTTATACATTTTTTCAGCATTTTACATAATCATCCTATCTTCATTCCTGATCATTTATTGCATTATATTGGACATAATGTAAACAACGTCCATTACATGCACCCAACCATTGGACTACTGTTACGGGGACAATACTAGACTAGTAGCTCAGATGTTTCTGAAGCGGAGCCTTGGGAATTAATTTTCACGGTTCTAAGGGCCTATAAGTCTGCACATTGCCTTCCACATTCTGTCCTTGGGGCAGATCATGTGGGCGGGTCAACGTTGCTAGTTATTAACATTTTTTTTTTTTTTTTTTTTTTTTGCGAATATACAAATACAAATTTCAAAATGTGGAGACTGATTTACTTGTGCCAGCTAGCTAATTTGTTTTGATTCTATGGTATATGATTCTTGGATCCACATATACCCTTTAAATGGTGCTATTTCTTTTCCATTATTGATATGATGTAGCATATGTATATAACTTGGAGTAATTATGTTATAATGGTGTTTTGCCAACTGAAATCATTTTGGTTTTCCATGGTTAGATGTGATTCTAGTTTTCTGAATATACTGAGGTGAAGTCTATATAGTGACTCTTGTGATATTTGATTTTTTACTTTGGTTTATATGCCAGGTTAAGATCTCATCTGCTGCTTGCGGGTCGTATTGTAATATTAGAGATGACTGACAAGATGCTTACGGTAAATTTCTAAAGTTTTTAACTTGTTTAAGTATTGCTATAAACTTAGACCAATAACGCCTGAATGATATATATATTAGAGATGACTGACAAGATGCTTACGGTGAATTTCTAAAGTTTTTAACTTGTTTAGTTATTGCTATAAAGGGGTGACCTTACACATATGTGCTGAACATGAATTCAGTCATGTAAAAACACTTATATGGTTACATAATCTTGCATCCACCAGGTAACATTTGTTAAGATCTCATATCATTCTGCAATATCTTCTCGTCATATGAAATACTTGATCTAACTTATATGCGTTTTAAGTTCCGTTGGCACATAATTGAAGTTAGTGTCTCAGTCACAAAAGATTTATGTCATATTCATCTTAAATTCAAAGTTTTGAGACTGTGTTAGAATGGTATTATAAAGTGATTTCTTTTTCTGTTCATACGAATATAATATGCAAGTACATGTCAGTACTCATATCATCTTTTGAATGAATATTACACCATGATGTGCACATTGAAATTCATTGGTCTACCAGCATCCTGAGTAGAGTAGGGAAGCATATTAGGTGTCTCTTTTCCATATATGAATAAAAAAGCAAGTTTACTAAAAACTTACTTTTATCATCAAACTATGCCATCCAACCATCTAGTACTTATTGGAATCTAAAAGGCTGCAACTTTTCTTTCGGGACCGTCCTTAAGTCCATATTAGCCAGTCATGTTGTGCCAGTAGATATATCAAGATTTCAATTATGAGGCAACCTTGCCTCCTTGATCCCAGTCCTTGAGTTTGATTCTTTAGGATACTCATCTATATCATAATGAGGTTTCCTGCACAGTAAACAGTGATATAAAGGTTTCCAATTTACCAACAGCATGTGCTACTGTCACCAGGAAAGCAACATTTTAGTGGTGCATCTTTTTGATGATTATTGCCTCTCAATTTTATATAGATTACAGTCGTTGCACACTAATTAGTACACTTTTAAAATCAGGTTTACATTTTCCGTTCTTAATTGGCTTTATACATATGTTGTTTCTTGTTAAGTAAAGAGTGAAATCAGTGGTGAGAATGTATGCCTAGCTGCATGAGTTCATAAGCTCCCAGTTTGGCTTCAAACAAAGCACATGATATACTGAATTGAATCTCAGTGATGCTTGCTAATCTGTAAGATATAGCCACTCTATATTGTAATAATGATTTTATCAAGGCATTATGACCCCAGATGAAGAAGCGCTCAGCATCTCAAAATGAAAGAAATCCGTTTTCGTAATTTTTTAGTTGACCATCCATAAGAACTTTTAACATCTTACTGTTTGCTAATGTAGTCTAACAATACATGATATAATGATTTGGTAACTTGATTTGTGGAACATTGATGAAATCTGTTCTGGTCCCTTGTGACTAGAGTTTAGTAGAATGTTGTACCCTTACTTCAAACTGAAACACTATTGCTAGGCAAGTCTCTGTCATATAGTAGATATGCTGTTTAATTCCAAGAGGAAATAACTTATTTTAGGGGCCATGCAACTAGCTAAAGTTACATGTGTATTCATTTTCACTTTGAGGAAATTGTGATACAAAATAGCTAGAGAAGTCGGGCAACGAGTAAATTTTATACATATTAGATGACGGAAACAAAGCATCATTTGTATTAACAAAAAATTGTAACAAGGGTGGTCATGCGTACAGTAATTTTGTGAGTGGAGAAAGTGAAGCGATGTAGTATTAGTTAAACAGTAATTGCCCCTCTACATTCAAATTTTATTGGTTCTCTATGTAGATATTAGTGAGTTCTGAGAATTATGATGCACTCTTTTCTCCTCCACACCTTAATAGATTGTGTTTGTATGTAAACATTGTTGCCAGTTCGAGTACCCTTTTGCTGGTACGCCTGATAATTCTTGAGAAGAATTGCTGCCATATCTTAAACTGTAAGTATCTAATTATATACTGGAAATGATATAGGTCACGTCGTCACGATGTTGTTAGTGGACTCGTATTGTAAGCATACAATAGTTTGTATTGGGCCAAGCCCGTATAGTAGTTTAGCATGTCGTATCACTATTTATATTGTAAACCATCCTCATTATTGATTCATGTAAAAAAACCCCATTTACAGATGTTACTTGCTCTAGGAGTTTAAGAACTGAAATGGAGCAAAATGATTTGAAAGAGTGCAATACTGATTAACCAAGGTTATACAAGTTTGGAGAAGGTATAGGTTTCTTGAATTTGCCTCCTAGCTATATGTTTTTAAAAAATGTAAACCTTTTGGCTTTTGGAGTCAAAGAGTCGAAGGTTACTACAAATTCACAAAGAGTCAAAGAACTTGGTAAGTGCATTAACATGACACCATATGAGAACATGAAATTAGAAAGAAAGAAATTTTCTTAAATTTGTAAGATAATGTACATCAATTTAGAATCCGTAAAGTCACTAGACTATAGTAGCATGACTGTACTAATTTTTGAATGAGGGAGCACATAATCTCAACATTTGTGCATGTTCACCTCTTGAGAAGGTGTTGCCAACATGTTCAAAGAATGAACTTTAAATTCCTCCATTAATTGTCTTGATCCGCATACTTGCTTGTTGCACCGGATTGTCTAACTCTTTTGAAAAGAGTTACTTTCTAATTGTTGAAGTCTCAAAAAAAGGAAAAAATCAAATTTAAGTCAACTCATGTTATGAGTTGGATCAATCATATGCAGGGTAACTGAATATGGAGCTCGTGATTTTTTCCAAACTTCTCAACCACCACACATTCTTTTGAAGGGGACGTTTCGCCTTTTCAACATAGTTGAAACTTTTGTCATAAGTCTAGTACTCCCTTTTGAAAAATTCTCTGGCCAGGAGCAAGGATTGCTAAAGGGTCGTAAGCCAATTTCCTCCGTTGAAAGGTCTCCCACCGTTGACCAAAGTGGGCCCGCCACTCATCTTGTGTGGCATAATGTGGCAAATATTGTTTAATTCCAAGTTGGGCTTCTTCACAGAAATCAAGCACTCTTTTATTCTGATTCAATAGGTGTTCTAAACCATCTTTTCCTGTTGATTTAGGATTCGCTTGTGATAAGAATGCCACTAGGTAAAATATATCTTCATCTGGCAATACTGCTGAAGTCCTGTTGTTCCATCTGAAATATAAAAGTTAACATAGACTTTTAGGATTGCCTTCTGTTGATACTTTGAACTAGAATGATAAATTTCACGTTAAATCTTAAACAATTGGATTTTGACTAATTACCCTCCACTTCATAGATATGCATTTAAATCTACTCTACACTTGTTGAATGAATATTAACTAAAATTTCTATGGAGCCCTGCCTCATACGCGATAATGGGATTCATTCATTAAACCTTAAGGGTATAGAGTTCAAAGTGTATATTTATGAAGTAGAGGGCCTGATGTGCCAACTGCGAATGGTACATGGATGTCATTAAGTTCTATTTGAAGTTTCAGTTAGAACTATTACTTGGATTTGTTGACTGGGTAGACAAGGACAGGGCCATTGCTTGTATCTGGTAGAATGTTGCCGAATACTTCATCAGCAAACTTGTGGATTTTGCTTCTTGGAATAAGAAGATTGAGCCATGGGTGTGGAACGTCCCATAAACCCTTTGCTTGTAGTTTAATCTCTGCTGTATGAACTCTGTCCAAGAACTCTACATATGTAACTTCAGTCATGAAAAGCGTCGATTGTATATAACTCAACTTAGATAACATTCCCTCGATTTCCTGTAACAACATATATATAAAATACTTTCTATTAATGAAAAAAAGTTGGTATTCAAAGGATTCAAAGTCGTATCCCATTTGACTACAAAATTTGAAGTACCTTATAAGTTGTATCCATCTTCTCTGGATCAAAGTATTTTGCCAACTCAAGGCAAAATAGTGTTTTGCCTTCTGATCGAAATTGATCAGCTTGATCCTCATCTTTCGGGTTGAAGGATGATCTCCAGTTATTAAGGAGACCCGTTCTGTTTTTTATTACAAGTCCTTCTATGTAATCAAATGTGTTCTCTGCAGATATCAATAGCTCTTGGTCTCGTGTAAATTTTGAGAAATCCGAGTACAAAACCCTGATCCATTTTACCTGTTTATATGGAATCGGATATTAGTCTAACTAGTAAACGAGTAGATATTACTAACCATAAAGAGTAACCTTTTTTCTTATTATGTAGATGTATCTCATATTTTACCATGGGTGGAGCTGGTTCAAGTGAAATTCTTGCTCGAGTAATTATTCCATACTGCCCAAGTCCTCCAAGAACACCACTGAAAAGATCTGCATTTTGTTGCTCTGAACATGTCACCACCTCTCCCTTCCCTGCATCCAGATTGTTAGTATTTGATATTAAGGTGCACCATTTAAATCCATTTATATTCAAAAATATATATATTATATTAATATACAAACCTGTTACAATTTCCAGCTGGTGAACATTGCTGATCTGTGGACCATGTCGAAATGCTTGTCCACTTATGCCTGCGTTGGACAAAGTACCACCAACTGTAAGATGCAAGTAATCTGTCCAAGATTTTGGTGCCAATCCGTATTTAAGGCTTTCATGCAAGATATTGATCCATAATTCCCCTCCAGAGACATCCACATAAGGAAAATCACCAAATTGGAAATGCATTTTTGGTGTTTTTAGTGCTTCCATATTGATCACAATTCCTCGGTGAGCTTGTGACTGGCCTTGAATCGAGTGACCATGGCCTCTGGCTGCAACTGTGAGCTCTGAGCTAGGACCCAATTCCCATATATGCCTTATGGTTGTGGCTATATCAGAAACTGATTTAGGATGCAACACTGCTAAAGGGAGAAAATTGAATTGGTTTCCGAAGTCTTTAGCTGCAAATTCATTGTTAGTGAAACTGAAATGTCCATCCACATCTAGGGTGGTTAATGAAGATTGGATGTTTGAAAAACAAAGGTTTAGTTGAATAGCTAGAAAGCTAAGCAACATGATCATGAAACTTCTAGTGAACAATAAGTTGGTATGTCTAAGGATACTAACCGATAGAAAGCTCATTTGAAAAACAAAGGTTGTGGAAATAAAGAATTGAGGAGGGAATTTAAAGAGATAATTTGGTTGGCTGTTGGCAGTGGCACAGTCAACCTATCTTCAGTGATAAGCATCCGTGTGTAGACTGTCTGCTTAAAGTGCTTCTGACTCTCAGGTCTAACTTTTTAGCTTCCTTTTGGGCATTTATTTATGTGATAGAAGCCATCATATATGCCATGTTGAAGATGAAAAAGTCACAAAAAGAAAGATTTCACAATCTTTCCACTTATTTCCTAACAGTTGCAACTAAATTTCCACCTTTTTCCTATCAATGACAATATATGCACATCTTACCTTCTATTTTTTACCATGATCAAGATCTTTATATAACTTTCCCTTTTTTATGTTACTACAGGTGTCCGCTCCTTAGTAGTGGCCGTCCGTTCATCACACGAATCAACATAGCATCGTGGGGTCCACGGGATCATATTAATTTCAATAAAGCTTGACATGTGTAGGGCGAAAATCTACGGTTGGTTGGGTTGTGTTGGGACCTCTTTGCTCACAAGAAGACACTAAGTGCCCATAATCATCCATGGCCTTAGAATGTTGATTTCAATCCAAGTAAGAAACCGGATCTCTTTTGCATTTGTACCTCATGCATATTTTAGCTTAGAAAGTTTTTGGTACAAAACTAGTTGTAGCATATTCAGTAACTATATTACAAGATGCATAAACATAGCTGTACAAAATATTGAGTAGGGTTAATATTCAGTAACTTTAGCATTTGTACCTCATGCAAATTTTAGTTTACTCAAAAGTTTTTGATACAACTAGCTAGTTGTAGCATATTCAGCAACTTCTTTAAAAGATGCATAAACATAGTTGTACAAAATATTGAGTAGAGCTAATAGTGGTGGTGTTATTGGTTTTGTGACATATGTGCTTTCTCGGAATATTTAATACTCAAAGTTGAAGCATGAAAGTCCATTGGATGCCAAAATTCATATCATGTCCCTCCATATCACAACACACTTGACCTTTTTCCTTTGTGGGCTATGTAATGTGAAATCTGAACCATTAAAGTATTAAACCCTAGTCCCTATTATGTGGTTAATAACCTAATTTCTTGACTTGCTTTCCTAGCTCAACACCGACCATATAAAAAAGAATAACAAAAACATGGTTATAGGCCAGGATTACCACTAATTACATGCTACATGAATTTGGGATCTTGTAATGTATATACACATGTTGATGCGTAGAGTGCAATTGGACTTGTGAGCATATATCTTGCTGAATCAAAAGGGGACATGTAGGGTAAGATTGCATGCCACCATGAAAGATGAGATTGGTTGGGCTTCCACTAATGGGGTCCTCCAGAAGTTGGTCATTATGCCATAGATGCTAAAGAAAATAGGGAAAAGTAGTTGGTAGGATTTAGATTGATTTAGGATTTAGCTAAAAAAAAACGGAAATAAGATTAGAAGCAATCATGGGTGTTTTATCTAATCATGTTTTATGTCTAACTTTCATTCCTATAATGCTCAATGTTGTTTTGTCTGGTTCACACCATATGAAATCTAACTTGATATCCTGTGCATTCATGTCTCATATCTCCTCATTGAAATGACTTTGTACTTGGCCACAAATATATCCATGTGCTTAGTTTAACTGTTCGTATACTTGTTCTTGAGCATTCTTACCAAATCAGATGGGAAATGCACATGTTATGTATCCCCTTAGTGCCGATCGTTTTGACATTTTGGTTCTTTTGTCGGACCAAGTATAGAATCGTTGGTTATTGGTTCATGTCACATGAATTTACGATCATTTAATTTGGAGACACGTGACCAAATCTACTTGCATGTTCTTTTTTCTTATCATTCACTTACCATGCTGTCTAATCATGTTTTATGCGGATTGTTTGCTCTGACATGTTACCAAGTCGGGCACCATCAATGGTTCTTCTTAAATTATTTATGAAGGGGAAAGCGATTGATAGGTAAAAATAATACTAAAGAGGTTCTTGGATGCATCTTTAGGATCATCTCTGGTATTTTTTTCTCAGGTATGTTATACTAAACCAAACAGAGATATCTAAATAAATGCAAGGACTCACAACAAAGTAAAATTAAGGTTTACTCTTTTGTTATACCTCATAATATAACAATGAGAGGATCTCAATCTAGTTATTACAACTTGTAAGAATACTAAGAACTAGATTATGATTGCTTCTTTTACCAAATTTGAAATAATCCTACAAGACCTAGTGAATGATTTTCTACAAGAATGTCTCTTGTAGTGGTTTTCATCTTTCTATGCTTCGTTGCTTAGAGAGCTTGGTGCAGTATGTTATAGGCGCTCGTTATAAGCGCCCGCTATATTACCGTCTACCCTATAACTTTCCTATAACACAAACTTTAAAAAAATGCACTCCTCAACTATGACATGTCATAGACGCCAATGAGTGACATATTTTAATTTTCTTTTCCATTTTCTTAAAAACAAATACATTTTTTTAAACTAAAAATAACATTACATAATTTCCAAATACCAAAGCGAAAAAAAAAATTACAATTAATAAACAAACACATTATAAAGTAAACAAAACACCACCAAAAAAAAAAAAAAAAAAAAAAAAAAAAAAAAAAAAAAACTGAAAAAAGAAGAAAGAAAAAATAAATCTTCATCTTCTTCTAGCTGTGCACTTGCACAAAAAAAAATGCACGAACAAAAACACACAATACACAAACACAATGCAAACACACACACACACACACACATAATGCAGACACAAACTCAGTACGCACACAAAAAATCAAATAATTATCGTTATGGCCATGGGGATGCGCCTATGGCGGTGGTGCTCGTGCAGATCCACTACACCATTTTGGACTTTTTGGGACGAATTTTTTTTAGCGACAACACATGTTGTCACTACAAGTCCACTAAACGACAAAAAAAATAACATTTTAGGTTCCATGTTTGACCAAATTGTTTTGTGACAACATATTTTCTTGTTGCGACAACATGTTGTCACAAAAGAATCACTATACGACAAAATAGCGGCATCCCACGTTCGATTTTTTGTGACAACATTTTGTGTTATAGTGACAACAATGTTGTCGCTACAGAAATACTATGACAAAAAAGTTCTTTATTATTTTTTGACTTTGACTTATATTTGTAGTGACAACTGGGTTGTCGCTATAGATTTCGTGACGAAAAATGTTTGGGAGGGAAAAATACCGCCAAAAATGTAGCGACTACATTGTTGTCGGTATAAGTTTTGTGACAAAAAAATGAAGTCAAAGTCAACAAAAAATTTTGGTGATTGGCGGGAAATTTCTCGCCTTAGGGATAACATGTTGTCACTAAAAGTGTTGTCACTAAATATTTAGACTTTTAAAAATAATTTAAACTAATTATAATTTTTTTTTTAAATTTTATAAACAATTTATAAATGATTAAAATTTATTATAAATGCATTTAAAATTTTATAAATTAACTATAAATAACTTTTAAATCGAAAAACGTGTAAATCGAAATGCCGTACATGTTAGTATTTATTATGTATGCCAATAAGGACGTACTATTAGGTTTTGTTACGGTCACAACAAGAAAAAGATGTTTAGCAACATCTCGTCATCTTCAATAAAAT
Organism: Chrysanthemum seticuspe; assembly: GCA_019973895.1. Classification (NCBI taxonomy): domain Eukaryota; kingdom Viridiplantae; phylum Streptophyta; class Magnoliopsida; order Asterales; family Asteraceae; genus Chrysanthemum; species Chrysanthemum seticuspe. Next base: position 185,976,597 of record BPTQ01000001.1, on the reverse strand, counting down.
AAAGTGGTAGGCATAATAATGAACAACTATAGATAAAAGTTTAACATACAAATTACATTACAAAGAAGTACATTACAAATCGATCAAAGTTTAACATACGAACAAAGAAGTAAAACATAAGAATTACATTAAAAATCGAAAAACATTCAAACATTAAAGCGTACGAATTACATTATAAATCAATAAAAGTTTCACTACTAGAAAAAGGAGAACTGGTTACGAAATAAATCCCGACGACACTGTGTCGTTGGGAACAAACGCTAAACGACAAAAAATATCGCTTGATCGAGTTACTCCAAATCAAGTTTTTGCATGTCATTATAAAGGTCGTGGAATAGTGCAGCTGAATCAACTGTGCATTGAAGCTCCAACAGAACCAGTCATTAGACTGAGTCGTTCCTCCTTCCATAAAAAAAATCACATCTAAAATCGTTTGACCAAGGCTGTTAAATAGTAAAGAAAATTATTTTTAACACTACCAAATTATTTATTTATTACACACAAAAAAATCAATCGTTTACCTTTGACAAAGGACATGCATAGTATAGTTTATTATGGGTGTCAGGTTGATGCGATTCTCGCAGAACTACATCTCCTCGTCCACAACGACAAGCAAAAGCTCTAAATCGCGCCATCCTCATGATAACAATGTATATGTTGGTGGTTGTGATGATAAGAGTGAGTAATGTGTTGGTGGTTATGAGGATAAGAGAGTATACAATGTGTTTGTGATAACAGTGTATCATGTTGTCGCTACAACTAAGAAATGTTGTCGCTATAAGTGAAACTGCATTTTTAATTTAATTTATTTTCCAGTGACAACATGTTGTTGCTACAGATTGTCTCTATAGGTTTAGTCAAAAAGTCAAACCTTCTAGTAGCTAAATGTGTGTCGCTAAAAGTTTGTCGCAAGAAACTTGGTCAAGATACTCAAACTTCTAGCGACTAACGTTGTCACTACAAAGTCGTCATTATAGAATTCGGTCAATGAAAGTCCAACCTTTTAGTGACAACACTTGTCACTAAAAGAGTGGTAAAAAAAAAAATGAGTCAACAAGTCAAACTTTTGGTCAAACCTGTTGTCGCGATAGGCAAAAAATATTGTTATAATAACTTATAGCGATGCGCTTATAGAGACAACGCTTCTAGTGACAACATGTAGTCACAAATAGACTTATAGTTACAACTTTCGCACTTTTAGCAACAACAAATCCGTTGTCGTTACAAGCGCTGAATGGTGTAGTGAGATAGCGGCTCCACAAGTGCAAATTTTTAAATATAACAAGCTCGGTAACAAGGTGCACCTCGCGCTCTTAGCAAACAACTCTAATACTTGGATGAGTGGTTATATGATTTCAAATTTTACAATATACTTAAGATAAATTCGAGCATGAAAGAATCTCAATCCTAAAACACATATTGATTGATTTTCTCATTGAACATTACATAATGACTTTATAATGTGTAGTAAACGTCAAAAGATGATTGGCAGGCTTAATATTCAACCGAATAATATAATAATTGTACATAAGGATGGCAACGGGTAGGGTTTGGGGCAGGTTTTAGTATATGCATACCCAAACCCGTCTATTGATATATGTACCTATACTCATCTAAACTCCCGGTGGGTCTTCATTTTGTATTAAACACGTGTTTTCAAATTACAACCTAAAATACTTGATTTCAAATATATGATTTCAAACTTTTGAAGTTTACCAAAATGGATTCACAATTTAAATGATTCAAGTTTCTACCATTCATATGTACATGGCTATATAGATATGTAAAGAAATGTTAAACATTACATAAAAAATTATATATTTCTTTACCTATATACAAAGATATCAATAATGCGGGTAATTGCTATGTGTATGGATACGGGTAATCAGGCGAGAATAATCTAAATCCGCTAAAAATATTATTTCCCAACCATACCCACCCCTAACCCACTTACTCGCCACTGAACCTACCCAAATAGGTTTGGGTTTCAGTTTTTCCCGTCAATTGCGGGTAAATTAAATTGGACCAACAAGGAGATTTCTAGAGCTTAAACATCAAGTGTAAAGTTTATGTTGTATATTTTCTTAAAGATGACTCGGTAAAAAGATATTAGGTTTAAGGCATAAAATATACGTGCATTTTTTTTAAATGTCCCGTCATGGCTCTTTTATTCAAAAAGTTACTCGTTTATACCTCAACGTCTTGTTTTGTACTAATATATACGTTTTGTAACAGGTGCCCGTCGACTACATCGGTGGTAGAAAAGCTGGCATGCAATTTTTTGATTCTCTTTTGAGTTGGTTAATGTGGCGTGGAGGTTGCTTAAACTGTACAACATACATGTACTTTTCATAATGTCCCGTTATAACTAGTGTTATACCTAAGCATTGCCCGTGTGGACAACTTATCTAATAACCAGGTGATATGTAATAATATTTTATAGATATATAAGCATAAATTATGTCGAATAAACCAAACTATTAGGTCGAGTTTCATGTGAGAGTATTGTCGTTATTCTGGTTTCGAGTTGACGAGTACCTAAATATGGGTTTTTCTTTTTGTCCATATATTTTTATGTATTCCAAATAAATTTGGCCAGTTTTCTTATACATACGTTAAAAATGTTTGTTATTCCCTCGAATAACCCGAACACGTATAGGCACAAGGCGGTTCCCCAATTACCTCCACTACCTATATATTTTCTCACATAATCAAAAAAGGATTTTATTCACTTAAACACATATGTTTACGTGTAACTTCCTTATTTCCAAAATATTTCCCAAAAGAGAAACACGGGAATTATGGTCCTCATTAACATGTACTACATTTTGTTTTGTGTAATGCAAGTGTATAAATACATCTAGATCATTAACTTTTGTAAAGGTTTCAAGAATACCCGAACTCGACTAACCAACCTAACCAAAACCCGAATAAGCTTATTCTAGTTAAATATTTGATATTAATACTCGATAAAGTATTTGGAGGTTAATTATAACCACAAAAATGGTTTGTTAATTTTCAACACTACCCTTGATATTTTCTTCCACAACTACCCTTGATTCTCATAGGCGTTTTATAATTACTTCCACCAATGCTTACATGTCCCATTCTTATTTGCTAAAAAAAATTAAACACGAATTATTATCTTATAATAGCAACATGATCTAGTGGCTACTTAAAAGAAGTAATTTGTATGGTTCATATTAAGGTTGATGAATTTGTGCGACCAAGTTTGGTTAGGTCGATAAATGGGTCAACTCATCGCCAACCATAACATAAGATTCATAAAGATATGTGGAAAACTAGAAGAGGGGGTTTGACTAGTTTTACTGATTAAAATTTAGTTTCAAATTAATTGATTCAAATTATGTGAAATCTTTCGATGTAAATGATAAATAATAAGAATGTAAAAAATATTGATGAGAATAAATAAGATGAAAGACAAGTAAGTAAAGAATGAAAAGATCAAACCAAAAACACAAGTGTTTATAGTGGTTCTGCTACTAGGACTTCTTTCCTCGCCTTACTCCATTCCTTGAGTACCCAACTCGAGAGTTTGTAAACACTGTGTCAACAAGCCCCTTAACCGGTGGAGGAACCTTACATGTCGCTTACACATTACTAGTACAAAGCTAGATACCGAGTTCTAGTTTGAGGTGGAACCAACCTAACGTCGCTTACACTTTATCCGGTACAAAGATAGATACCGAGTTCTAGTTCGAGGTAGAACCAACCTAAGATCTAACCGATCTAACCTCTACAAAGGTATATGAGATGATGTACAATGTATGTGTATGTGAATGATGTGCAAAGAGCAACAGTATCTTCTAAGTATACAAATGAAGACTAGCTACAATAAGCTTGAGCATTAGATGTCTTGAATGCAAGGGATGATATTTCTTTCAATAAAAAGGTTAGTAGATAATCACTAAAACAATTATTAAAAGCTATGTAATGATCAAGGGACTGAAGTTAGAAGAGAATGAGAAATATGAGAAAATTATGTGTGAAATTCCTTGGTTCAAGTGGTGAAAATAAGATACTATTTATAGACAGCAATCAGCAGTCTCACGGATCTACGGATTCCTTCAAAAAAGGGATTCGTGCCTTGCTATCGAAGGGGTCCGTGATCCATGGGACCTGCTGACAGACTTGATTTGAAAAGATTTTTGGACAAAAATCAAATCAAATCTAGCAAAGTCAAATATGGATGACTTCATGCATGAGGTAAATATTAGTTTTGATTTTTTTAATAGTTAAATAATATGTAAATAAGAAGATGTGTATATGTCTAGTTGTTTAAAAGAAAATGTGCAAGTAAAAATGTATAACTTATTTTTCAAAAATAGTGTTGACACTTGAAAAATAATGTTTAACTAGTAAGTAATGTGTTGTTTAAAATTGTTCTTTGATCATCACTAAAGACTTTCAATAATCATTTATTCATACCTTTAGTGACATAAGTGATTAGTTAGAAACTATATGTCTTAAACTTTATAAGCTTTACTTGAAATAATTTTACGTTTGTTAGCGACAAAACTTAGAAAGATCGTAAAATATAAATAAACATTTTTACGCAATTTATTTGTATTAACCAGATACATAAAAGAGCATTAGGTGGAGGTGGTTAAAAAAACTTTTAAGAGAAAAAATGGGGTTGTTAAGTTACATGATGGGATAATAGGGATGAGGGGAGGTGGTTGAAAGACAGTTATGGTTCAATTAACCGTTGGTACATACATGTCATGTTGGTATTCACGAACAAGAAAATACATTGATTATGATCCTACAGTTGAGATCAAACTACAAGTCGATCAAATGATTATCTAAAGTAATAATTTATAATTGTTTGTGATAACTGCGTTTTAAGACCTAAATACACCAAACCTATAACCCTTGTGTTTTAAGGTCTAAACACAAACAAACCTAACCTCTAGTTTGGAATACAGTTGGTGATACATGGTGTTGTATGATGGTGATACATAGTGTCGTATAATGGTGATACAAGACCTGATTGTCTAATGCAGATGAATGCCTAATATAAACTTCAAAAACTTTAAGCTTGATATGGTTGATCTTCTCTTGATAAGAAACTAATATATGAAGATGACGAGAGCTCCATAATTTGTTGTGGTAGGTCTTTACAATATAGTATGCTTTGAATAGATGACAGTGATAAGAGCTCTAGGCTTATTTTGGTGGATCATGACATGTTAATGTGCTTTCAACAAATGAGAGTTAGAATAATTATGATCAATGGTTAGTAAGTGTCCTGAATACTTGAGAATGTGTTTTGTAATACTGAAAAAGCTAGGATTGAATGGTGGCCAAATGAGTTGGTTAAACAAGCAAGCAAACGCCCCACAGACCCATTGATCCGTGCAGGGATCCATCCCCTGTTACGATCCTGTGGGTCACCAGTTTTGATAAAGTTTCTAGCCATTTTGAATTCGTTTTAGTCATTTGTTTCCATTCTTTCCACAAATGTTTACTTGTTTAAAAGGCTCATAAAGTGTGCTTTTGATTAACCAATAATGTTTGAATTCACAAGTGTTTATAGAAGTTTGTTTAATAAAAAATGATTTGATCTCATTACCAAAACAAAATATGCTTTCCCTTAATGGGAGATTTAAGTAAACTAGGTGAACTCAAATTTGAATTACTTCCTCAAGTGAAAGATTCTTGCTAGTTGTAAATTTATTTTTATAAATCATTTAAAGAGGCACTCTTTTCCGTTTTTTATAAAATGGTACAAGTGTTTAGGATGCATTTTATAAAATGATGCACGAGAGTAAATGAAATGATGAGAGTGTTTTGATGTAACGTGTTTACGTATGGTATGTATTCATTGGTTTTGGGGTGTAATTGACGATAATCGTATTTTCAATTTCCCACGTTCGGTAAGGACCCAAGGTATGATCGGGGATTAAGAGTTAGGGTAACACTTAAATATGAATATAAAGTATGTTGTGGTGTGTGAAGATTGATTGGCTTTGAGTGTGATTTAGACTTGGTCCATTTCATGGAAATGAACTAGTATTTATAGACATGCATTTAGGGTTTTGTACCATCCACGAATGCGATCCAATGGTAAAGGATGGCCCGCATGGTGGACATCCATAGGAGGAGACATTAATGACACATGGTGTTTCATACTTGACCCTGTCAGATTCATGGATGCTCCATGTACGATATCATATATTAGTGTGATGTTCGTAGTACTATCTCTACTCGAATGAGGTAGTGACATGTGTTGTTCGTTATAACGGCCTTGGATGTGACTCCAATCTAGCCTTTGTCTGGATGTGCTTATCCATGCTTGCTTTTCTCGTTAACAGGCTTGGGAACTTGCTTCCCAGAAAAAGTGTGGCGGTTTCTGCCTTTATGGGCATGTTACGAGGGTATAGGCTTTAGCCATTTGGGCTAAAACTCTCAAACGTTATCAAGTCCCCTAGTATATTAGTGTATTAATCTTCGTGAGATATGGTGATGGACTTATTCCTGAGCCAAGGGTGCTTTTAAAGTCTTGATAAGACGTTTTTTCCAGGCATTAGAGAGCACTTAATGCATGTGCAGTCTGAAAATGTGAATACCCATGCGAATAACTAAAAGGGTTAAATGTTTAAAGAATATTTCATCCCAAGGCATAGGGTTTTGACATGGCTGTTTTTTAGCAATTAAATAGTCTCTCTCCTTGTTTTCAAATTTCATCATTTAAATTTTAAAATTTTGTTTGGTTTTTAGTTGTCAGCGAGCCCTTTCGTCCTTTTCGTTGACTTATTCTATTCGTGTTTTTGTCCACGTGTGTGATAAGTGAACCATTTGTGGGGGTTGAGACCCAATAGATTATTGACATCTGTCCCTAGTACCTATAAAAAGGGGGAGGTTGTTTAACCATTTCCCACTTTCTCCAAATTTGTGTTATCCTTAAAAAAATTTATCTTCAACTTCCCCGACTATCATTTTCATGGAAACCAAATGTTTGTAACTCTGTCATAATTGCTTGCTTTCTTCTTTCTCAAAAAGGTTACTTGAACACTTGTTTTGTAAAGCATGTTCAAAAAGAATCCTAGTGAGAAGCCTGTCAATAGTTGTATATTTGAACATAAAAAATTTGATAATTTTATGTCTGACTATCCATGGATTAGAGATTATAATCTACGGATACCTTTAGAGACAGATTGGGAAAATGTGTCTCTTTCCCCTAGGACGGTTGCCTTGTACCTAGAGTACGTTAGCCATGGAAACCTCCACTTTCCACTTCCCAAATTTTATCGTTAAGTTTTTGATCTTTATGTCCCATGTTTCTCACAACTTCATCCCAGTTCTGTCCAGAAAATTATCACCTTCATTATTGTGTGTTTTATGTCAATTTCGCACATGAACTTTCTGTATTTTGTACCTTTTTTGGTTTGAAAACTTCCTAACCCTTGTGGACTTTGGAAAAGAGACCTTAATCCACTAGTACTATCAAGATAGTAACTACATCTCGTGGGTTTTCTGATGGCACCAAAATTGGACATGGGTTGATTTCAGTTCAGATTCGGTGCCTAACACTTACACTGGTTGGGGTCAGAGTGTCAATCTCGATAATGCCTCCTTCGCCTTCAATTCCTAGTGGCCTTCTGTAGCATCTTGGTTTATCACAAAAACATCATAAGCACAAAGGTTAGGCGTAAGGTTATGGTTTAGAGAGAGAAAGTGGGAGAGAATGAGAAGCTTAGTGAGACAAAGAAAAAATGAATTATGAAAGCTCCAACCCTTTTCCTTGAAGGGCAAAGGGTATTTATAGGTACAAGCATAGGGCGCCTACTTTAGGCTATGGATCAGGCATACAGTGGGTAAAGACCCGTCCGTCCTCCACGGTGTTACTAAGTAATCAACTCACTATCACTAAATGACCACGACTACGAGCTTTCTAACGAGTACATATACTTGAGGTGACCGACACTTTAACTACTGGATTTACTAAATCCTAACAGTCTCCCCCTAAGGGAGGTCACCTCAGATTACATTGATTACAAACAGATATAACTTTTTGATGTTCTTGGTTTCTTTGATTAAGCTCTTTGCTCTGTAGCTCGTAGACTTTGATTCTTCATGTTCCGCATGTTTAGTTATTACAAGTGGAGGTCTTTAACTGATCCACGTGATGTTGAGTTTTGAGCCAGTTTTGAGATTATCAGCCACAACAAATCTCTAACTCATCCTTTTGATGTATCGCCATTATGTGATGTTGTGACTTTTGGACCGACATGCTCACATTTTGGATCATGATATATTCTTATCAGAGTTGCGGAAGCATTTGTTGATTAAGATATTTGTATCAGAGTAGCAGAAGCATGGATTGAAGAATATCAGAACCAGTTGATGAAGATATGCACATATCATGATTTCTTTAGGTGTGAGATCGATATGTGAGCATGCGGCAATGGATTGACTTATCAAATCTGATCAGTTGCAACCGTCGGGTGTCCCTGCATAAAACAATTAGCAATAAAATGCACGAAAGTGTCTTTGATCACTTTTGTTGAATTGAGGTACACGGCCCACGGTTCCCTGTTGATCAGTACACGTACTGCCTGTGATCAGGTATAATTCTGAAGAATTTCCTTGAGAGGGTTTCGCAGCTGTTCTTGCTGTTCTCAAACCGGAACATCTCAAAGAAGACAACACGGAGAGAGTGAACCAGCGAATTGACATTCACTGATTGATGAAAATGATTTGAAAACAATCGTGTATTGCTTAATAGAAAGTGTTTTTGCACTACAATGAAGGTTTTATGGAAAACCAATTATCAATCATAAATACCCTTTTAAATTTGAAAACACAATACACAGTCGACGTGCTAAAGAAAAGAGTTTTTGTGCACAACGACCGGTTTTTCAAAGGTATCCGTCAACCCATTTTCTTGGACCAGGATTGATTCAACAATGAATCGCTCCATTGATAAAGTCCAGATGTCACAAGCAAGTCTTGGCAATACCACAAGGATAATGCGTAGGACTTTTAAACTATATTCTTACTTTCCACATTGTGTGAAACAATATGTCTTCAAAAATAGTGTGTCCTAATGAGATTTATTGATGATCTCTTGGCTCTAGACTCAATTGTGCACATTTGATTTCCTATGTCGGAGACCAGGGAGTGGGTCTCCTTCTTCAATATCAACAATCTCTAAGAGAAAGTCGATAGATTATGTAGGTTCCCCGTGAGAATGAAACAAGCCCTTTTAAGAGGAACTTGAGTAGCTTGGGAAGTTTAGTGCAGTGCGTCACTGGGTCCATGACGTCTTGTCTTCAATACCGGTGTTACCTTGGTAACCACCAGTAGCATATGAATTGAACCCGGTTTCTGCCCTAAGGTTGAATTATTGGGTTGAATTATTGGAGGGCTATTTCTTTTCACCCTTTTCACATTCAATTCTTTTTCATTCTTCAACCCCTTCAGTGCTTACCGAGACTTCATGACTAGAACCTTGTTGGGTTTATTCAAGTTCTAGCTCTATCTCAGTCCGCACTCTTCCCATATTCTCATTTTTCTCCTTTTTTCAACATTCCTAAGGACTCTACACTATCTAGTGGATTGTCCCTGGGAAGATCCCTCTGGTTCTGGCGGATCGTGGGAACTAATACCTAACCTTATCATCCTTATGTCTCCATGTATGAAGTAAAGTTGGTCGGTATTTTGGTATTGTTCTTCCGCCTTGAAACCAATTGAAAACCATTTGAAAAATCAATCAAGATATTTGTGATATATAATCAAAGCATTTGTATCTTAATTGTTTTTGAAGTTTTAGAAATGCTCCCCCTCTATATGTGCATCGATATTTTGAAAGAGGTTTGCACATATTAGAAGGAACCTGTACTTTGAGACAAATCAATCACGTTTGAATCCTTTTTGGTTTAAAATAGATGCTCCCCCTTAACATGTGCATGGAAAATTTGAAATCAATTGGCACATGCAGGGAAGAGATCTTGTTGTTATATTTCTACACCACTTATCAAATTATCAGTTTATATCGAATTTAAATCACAAATTCTCCCCCGATCACAATTTTCAAATCCTTTGAGATTTGTGATCTCTATTGATTTAAAATAATTTTGAAAACTTTTGAGGAGAATTGTGACTTGCTTTTGAAAATCATTTCAACTGATAAGGATCAGATTTTCAGACTTTAAACTCCATTGTTTAAACATGCATGAGTATCTTTTGAAAACATAACGTAAACCAAGGTCTTGAACCAATTGTATAAAACATTGTAAAACATTGTTCTTTTTTATTACCAAAAGTAGACCTTTCTCATTTAAGTGCCAATTGTTTGAAAAATACTCTTTTTGATTTGATTGAAATCATTCTCCCCCTCAATCAATGACATAATTTGTTGATTGAGTGATAGAGATTTTGACAAATGATAAGCCCGGATGATTTTCAAAAATAGAGTCCGAGGTATTTTCAAAGTTATTTTGTTTTCATTAGATGTCAAATATTTTTCAGAAGAATCATTAGAACAAATATTTGGAAAGAAACATTTGTATTTTTGGTGACAAACATTTGTTTTTAGAATCAGAGCATGAGGTTTGAAAATTGAAGATTAAGAATGGCTCTGTTCTTTCTTTTAAAACGGGTTACTGCCTGAAATGACAAGAAACCATCATTTTTCTCCATCTCGTTTTTTTTTCTTTTTTTTTAAATGAAAATTCGAACTTCATCTAGAGACCCGTGCCATTCTTTGAGTGACAACTCAAAGTCCGTAGATGTTATCGAACTAGGAAAAACATGACAAAATGACAATATTTTTGGAATTTTTCAAGATTTTCTAATTTTTATGGATTTTTTGAAAGTTTTATATTTTTCTATTTTCTTTTTGTTGGTTTTATATTTTTTATTTTGTTTTTAAGAAGATATGTACACAGAATAGATGGAGACGAATAACTTTACTCCTCGTCTTCCTCCTGAAGACGTTTGAGTGTTTCTGGTTGAAGGCTCTTCAAGCCAAGTCGTGGAAGAATAAACTCAAAACGTTCTCGAGAAAGAGCTTTGGTGAAGATGTCTGCTTACTGATATTCAGTCCTCACGATGTATATTTCAACCACACAGTTTTCAACTTGTTCCCTGATAAAGTGATGTCGAATATCAATGTGCTTCACTCTTGAATGTTGAACATTGTTGCAGCAGAGAGCAATGGCACTTTTGTTATCACAGTACATAGGAACTTTGTTGAATACAAAGCCATAGTCAGATAATTGGGATCTCATCCATAAGATTTGAGCACAACAAGATGACATGGCTATGTATTCAGCCTCTGTAGAGGATATGGAAGTGCTCATTTGTTTCTTTGAAGACCAGCTCACAAGCTTATCACCTAAAAATTGAGCACCTCCTGATGTACTTCGACGTGTATCTTGACATTCTGCATGGTCAACATCTGCATAGGCTGTTAGTGACATACCGGTGTCCTTCGGGTACCAAAGTCCCATGTTAATGGTTCCTTGGAGATACCGAAAGACCCGTTTAACCGCTTCAAGGTGCTTTTTGGTAGGCTTAGCCTGGTATCTAGCACACATGCATACAGCGAATAAAATGTCTGGTCTACTGGCGGTGAGGTACATCAGGGATCCAATCATACTACGATATTTTGTTTGATCTATCATGATCCCTGAGTGGTCCTCATCCAGTTTTGTACGCTCCACCATGGGAGTGTCAACAGGGTAACTGGTATAAAATCCAAATTTCTTTAAAATTTCATTTGCGTATTTAGATTGGTTAATAAAAATGCCTCCGGGACTTTGTGAAATTTGTAATCCCAAGAAAAATGACATTTGTCCCATCATTGACATTTGAAATTTGGAGCCCATCTCCTTTGAAAAACGGTCACATTCTTTAGGGTCGGTCGAGGCAAAGATAATGTCATCAACATAGATTTGAACATGAATTAAGTATTTGCCTGACTTTCTGGTGAACAGTGTCGGATCAATTGCTCCTTTGCTGAATCCATTAGATAGAAGAAACTTTGATAACGTATCGTACCATGCCCTAGGAGCTTGCTTCAAACCGTAAAGGGCCTTCTTCAAGCGATAGACATGAGTAGGATGCTCTGGATTCACAAAACCTTCCGGTTGACTAACGTATACCAGTTCTTTCAGATCTCCATTAAGAAATGCAGTCTTAACGTCCATCTGATAGACTACCATGTTCTTACTAGCAGCATTAGCCAAGAAGATTCTGATAGCTTCGATACGTGCAACTAGAGCAAATGATTCTTCAAAGTCAATACCCTCCTCTTGACGGTATCCTTTTGCAACCAATCGAGCCTTGTTCTTTAGCACATCACCATGCTCATCAAGTTTTACTTTGAAGATCCACTTTAGAGCAATGATCATGGCGCAGTCAGGAGCAGGTACTAATTCCCATACATCTAGTCGATCGAACTCATGAATTTCATCTTGCATGGCATTGAACCAGCTATCCTCGGACATTGCAGTTTTAACATCTTTCGGTTCGATCTTGGAGAGTACAGAATTAAAGAAGCACCATAAGGCATCTATTGCAAGTTGTTTTCGAGTGGATACTGGATGAGAGCGATTCCCAATGATGTTGTCTAATGGATGGTCATGTGTCCATTTTCTAAGGTGCTCGTGTGGTTGTTGTTGAGGGACTGAAGTAGCAGAGTTTGGATCCCTTGATGAAGATGATTCAGGAGTTGGTTCACGGGCAAAGATGTTTTCAAATGGAGCATCTTCGGGAGTAGCAAAAGGGTTATCTCCATCAAAATTACCAATTCCATGATGTACAAACGATGATTGAGGATTTGAGGATGATGATGAGTGATCGGCAGCTGGTGCTTCTGGAGATATAGACATTGATATAGATGGATTCTCTGTGATGATTGGTTCAGAAGCCACCACTGATGATGGTGAAGAATTGTCAATGGGTTCAAAGTATTCATCAAACATCGGATTAAATAGTTTCTTCAAATCTTCTTCAGATGGAGGTACACATGGAACTGCTGGGGAGTGATGTTGTACAAGAGAGGAACTGATGGGACTTCTTGATAGAAATTGAGGTGCGGGTCCAGAACTGGATTGTCCAGGAGCCATTTGCCCAGACAGCTCATCGAACGTGACGTGAATAGTTTCCATGATATCTTGGGTTCTTTTGTTGTAGATTCGGTAACCTTTCCTATTTGATGCATAGCCCACAAAAACTCCAATGTCCGCCTTAGCTCTTAATTTACCTAAATCTTGACCATCATTTGTTGGATAGCACAAAGCACCGAACACACGAAGGAAAGAGAGATCAGGTTTTCGATCGTGAACAAGTTCGTATGGAGTTTATCCATGAGAGGTGTGGATAAGAGAACGATTTTGGGTGTAGCAAGCAGTGGCAATAGCTTCAGCACAGAGAAACATTGGAACCTTTGAGTAAATTAGCATAGTTCTAGCGGCTGCCACAAGAGTTCGATTTCGTCTTTCAACTACACCGTTCTGTTGAGGAGAGCGAGGAACACTTCTTTGATGGCTGATCCCAATGCTTTCATAGAACTGACTAAGTTCTTTGTTGACAAACTTAGTTCCATTATCTGTGCGGATGATTCTGACTATTTTATTAAGCCGGACCTACAACTGTTTAACAAGTTTGATGATGACGTCGGGAGTTTCATCCTTTGTCCTCAAAAACTTTGTGGAAAACTAGAAGGGGGGGGGGGTTGAATAGTTTTGCTGATTTTACGTTAGTTTTAAAAACTTTAGATTCGTTAATATGTGAGATCTTATGGATGTAGAGAAAGTATAGATATAATGATAAAGCAAGTAAATAAAGTAAGCGAAGGGAAAGAAAAGAAACAACCGATGTATAGTGGTTCGGCTACAAGGACACCTTCCTTGCCCTACTCCACTCCCCGAGTCACCTACTCGAGAGTTCAAGCACTATGTCAACAAACTCCTTCACTTGGCGGAGAAGCCTTCACAACGTTGCTTACACTTTTTCCGGTACAAAGCTAGATACCGAGTCCGTAACACGGTGGACCAAACCAACACGACTATTACACAACAAATATGTGAAATATCAAATACAAGATCTTCGCTACAGAAATCTTGCGGAGTGACAAATCAATCAATGACCCCTTGCTTGGATGACTTGTAGAATGCTCGTGATCTCGCCTTAGAGAAGGACCTATATGAGGATCACAATAGAAAGAAAGAAGAACAACTCTCTAGATCAAGTGATCTATATGTTAGAAGAGAATGAGAGTGTTTGAGAGATTTAGTAAGAAGAGGGGTAAGTTAGAATGAAGAAATGGCTCTCTATTTATAGGCAAAAATCTTCACTGTTCCCCGGATCCCACGAATCCCTTCCACTTGGGATCCGTCTAGTGTAATCCTAGGGATCCGTGGAACGCTCTTCTTTGCCCATGGGTTTTTTGGTTATGGGTCATGGGTTATGGGTTGGTCCATGGGTTTTCTTTAGATTCAATGTATCTAAGTATACATTGTATCTAGCCAACTTGGGTATGGGTTAAGATCCATGGGTTATGGTCTATGGGTTATGGTTTTTACCCATCTTAATAAACTATTACAACAAATGCTTAATTACTATATTTTTGTATTTAAATGTGATGAGTGTCTAAATACTCATCATTTTTGTACAATATAAACTGCAAAATCATCTGAAAACACTCAAAAACGCATCAAAATGATGAAAATATCACAAATCAGTGTTTTATGTGTTTTAAATGCAAAAATATCAAAATCAGATGAAAAACGTATCAAATTTGCAAAATTGGCAGTTTTAGTCCCCAAGTTTCACAATTTGTCAAAAACAGTCCCTGGTATATTAAAATAAAGAAAAATGTCATTTAAGGTCCATGGGATTCTAAAGTTGTCAAAACAAACCTTTGAAATGAAAATTTGCAAAATTACAACTTTGGTCCCTAAAGTTTGAAAAATGTCATGATTAGTCCTTAGAATTTTCAAAGATGGCAAAAATGGTCCTTATATTATTTGAGATTGTCAAAACCAATCCTTGGATTATAATATTTCAGAAATCACAGCTTTGGTCCTTGAAGTTTGGGAATTTACATTTATAGTCCTTGTGTTATTACTACAACCTAATGGACCCTTGTTATTATCTTAGCCCAAATCCAATCCAAAGCCCAAACAAACACCCCCTGACCCGTCCAATATCCAACCTGGTCAACGAGATAATCCAACCCAGTCAAACAAACCCACCCTTGGCGCCCTTTTTCTTCCCCTTCCACCTGCTCTCTGCTACAATCACCACAAAACCATCCCCCCTCCTCACCTTTTCCTCTCCTTGTCCCCTCCTCCTCAACACAAAACAAAAGCCATTTAATGCATCCCCCCTCTTAGCACTCTACCCCTCCACCTGTTAAAATCCCCTTTGGCGCCAATAATGCTTTCAAAGGCTAAGATTAGTTTGAGCCATCCAACGGTCCCAATTCCAAGTGGGAATCAATCAGAGACAAGTGGAGAGAAGTTTTGAGTATAAAAGAGGAAGAAAAAGAGGAGAGAAGGGGAGAGTAGTGTAGCTTAGATTTAGTTTATGTCGTTTGTAATAATTTAAGTCTTTCCATTAATATTTAAACTTTTAAGTGTTTTGTAATCCAATTTCAGTGTATCAAGTAACCATTTTCAGTTTCAATTTCAAGTTTTATGTACGAATTTAGTTAATGCCATTTTCAAGTTTGAATCTTCAAAATATTTAAAGGTTGTCAATAGTTGTTATCTTGAACTCAAAAGCTCATAAAAGTTCATTTTATAGCTTCTGAAAGCTTTTAGTAAGTGTAAAACTTTGTTTAGTTTCAAAAACAGAAAATTCACAAAAAAATCAAATAAATTAGTGAAAAATAAAAAAACCTATGGAATGATGATCAAGACACTGTTGCAGAGCTGAATTTGGATTGCTTAATGGTCTAGAGCTTCTTGGGAAGCCATAGGGTGTGATCTCAATCCTTGAATCTCTGTTTTGAGCTTGAATTCATTTTGTAAGGCCTTTTCTTAAAATGTGCATTTCTTAATTCTAGAGCTTACACAGTGTTAATTCTAGTTAAAGTCTGTCTTAATATAGTTTATATAAGTTAATTAATAGCTTGCTTGGTTCAGAAACTTGTTTTAGTGTAAAAAGCTTCAAAACTATTTTTATAAGGAGTGTTTGGTTTTGTAAGATAATCTGTCTGCAAGGCATTTGCAGTGGTTAAAAGTTGTTGAGTTATGTTTGTTTAGTTCATTCATACACATATCTGTCTTAATCTTGTGCTTGCTAACACTTAAAGTCAAAATCACAATCCTACTGTCTTAGCAGCCCACTGTTGGAGTTTTTGCATGTCAAAATCTTATTTTGTGTTTCAAATTCATAAATCTTGCTTGACTTAGTTTCATTTTATCATATTTCATCATTTCCAGTCCACAAATCATGATCAAAGTTGGAATAAGTCAAACTTTCCATTTCTTTCAAAAAGTCAAATTGGCAAAAATCTCAGTTTTGGCCATAATAGGGTGATTTTTCTTGGGCTCATTTCTGAGTCAATATCCATGAAATTTATAGTTTTAGAAAGCCCTAATGCTCTAGTTTCTTGTTGTCATTTTAGCTTATTTTTGTGATTTTTCTACAAGCTTCAAAAGAGCTTATCTTTTAGGTCCATACTGCCCTGCTCCAAAAACTCAGCATATGCTGAGTTTTTCTCAAGTTTGTGCAAGCTTGCACAGGGCTTAGTTTAGATCCACTAGGTCGGATTTTTGGTTTAGACACTCTCAACCAGGTCTAGTATTAGTTTCAAGTTTTTGTTTCTGATTTCTAGCTCATTTGAGTGCTTAATTTTCTACTTAAAGTTGGTACTCTCTTAACTGTTTTAGCTTATTATCTCAATACACCAAATCATTGCATCTTGTAATTCAGAGGCTATAGCTTGTTGATTATTGTTGCATTTGGTCATGTTTAGCATAGTGTAGTTCCTGTTTTCAGTTGGTACCTTTTGGTGAGCTTCTAGCTTATTCAAAGTGCTTATTTCATAAGCTCTTGCACATCAGTTTCATATTCTGCCACTTAAGCCCTTGTTTTCTATTTTTCCTTTATTCCTAATATTATTTTAGAGTTTTCCTGAAATTTTCAGATTTTTCTCAGTTGATTTGCTATTTTTCTTAATTTAAATTAGTTTTTAAGTATTTTTAATTAGCTTTTAATACAAATAAATTATAAAAAGTTCAAAAAAATAATTTTTCAATTTTCTTAGGTTAAGATAAATATAAAAGTAATAAAAAGTATTTTTCCATAATTTTCTTAGCTTAAAAAGTATTTTTTTAGCATTTTAATTAGTTTTAAATAGTTTTAAATTAATAATAAATACATAAAAAGTCTAAAAAATATATTTTCTGTTTTAAAATTAGTTTTATCATATTTTAGATTTTTCTAAGTTATAATTTCATTTTTCTAGGTTAATTTTGTATTTTCTTCTATTTTAGTGCATTTTAAATACTTAATAAATAGTTTTTAATTAATAATAATTAAATAAATAGTGTTAAAAATAATTTTCTTTTTCTATAAATTTTCTTTTATCATTAGGATTGTAAAAATGTATTTTTCATATTTTTAGGATTTATATTGTATAAGTTTCACGTTTTATTTTGTACGTTCACGTAGTTTTTAATTTAAACGTACGTTTTTGGTTTTAAACGTTCATCACTTTAAATATAATGATAGCGTTTATTTAATATCTTTTATCTTTTTAATTTTCTTAATTTGTATTTAAGTCGCTGTTATTTATTAACTTTTTCTTTAGTGTAATTATCCTATCCAAATCCTTTCTGATCGCTATCATTAGTGATCATTCTATCGTCTGAATCAGTGTTTGCACACCATTGAGTCTCCGTGGGACTTAACGACCCGGGAATTCACTATATTCTCTGATCTTCATTGCATTAGTGTTTGAGCAGTTTTAAGTCTGTTACGGTTAGCCATTCACAAGTGGTTAGCTTGTGTGATTAGACTTGACTGTTTAGCACCGATCAAATTTTGGCGCCGCGTCCTTTCTGAGTCAATATCCATGAATTTATAGTTTTAGAAGCCCTACTGCTCTAGTTTCTTGTTGTCATTTTAGCATATTTTTGTGATTTTTCTACAAGCTTCAAAAGAGCTTATCTTTTAGGTCCATACTGCCCTGCTCCAAAAACTCAGCATATGCTGAGTTTTTCTCAAGTTTGTGCAAGCTTGCACAGGGCTTAGTTTAGATCCACTAGGTCTGATTTTTGGTTTAGACACTCTCAACCAGGTCTAGTATTAGTTGCAAGTTTTTGTTTCTGATTTCTAGCTCATTTGAGTGCTTAATTTTCTGCTTAAAGTTGGTACCCTCTTAACTGTTTTAGCTTATTATCTCAATACACCAAATCATTGCATCTTGTAATTCAAAGGCTATAGCTTGTTGATTATTGTTGCATTTGGTCATGTTTAGCATAGTGTAGTTCCTGTTTTCAGTTGGTACCTTTTGGTGAGCTTCTAGCTTATTCAAAGTGCTTATTTCATAAGCTCTTGCACATCAGTTTCATATTCTGCCACTTAAGCCCTTGTTTTTCTATTTTTCCTTTATTCCTAATATTATTTTAGAGTTTTCCTGAAATTTTCAGATTTTTCTAAGTTGTTTTTCTATTTTTCTTAATTTAAATTAGTTTTTAATCCCTTTTAAATAGCTTTTAATACAAATAAATTAGAAAAAGCTTAAAAAAATATGTTTTCTATTTTCTTAGGTTAAGATAAATATAAAAGTAATAAAAAGTATTTTTCCATAATTTTCTTAGTTTAAAAAGTATTTTCTAGCATTTTAATTAGTTTTAAATAGTTTTAAATTAATAATAAATATATAAAAAGTCTAAAAAATATCTTTTCAGTTTTAAAATTAGTTTTATCATATTTTAGATTTTTCTAAATCTTAATTTTATTTTTCTAATCTTATTTCATATTTTCTTTTATTTTTGAGTATTATTAAATAGTTTAAAATAGTTTTTAATTAATAATAATTAATTAAATAGTTGTAAAAATAATTTTCCTTTTCTAATAATTTTCTTTTATCATTAGGATTGTAAAAATGTATTTTTCATATTTTTAGGATTTATATTGTATAAGTTTCACTTTTTATTTTGTACGTTTACGTTATTTTTATTTAAACGTAAGTTTTAAGTTTTTAGTTTTAAACGTTCATCACTTTAAATATAGTGATAGCGTTTATTTAATATCTTTTATCTTTTTAATTTTCTTAATTTGTATTTAAGTCGCTTTATTTTATAAACTTTTTCAGTAGTGTAATATTCAATCCAAATCCTTTCTGATCACTATCATTAGTGATCATTCTATCGTCTGAATCAGTGTTTGCACACCATTGAGTCTCCGTGGGACTTAACGACCCGGGAATTCATTATATTCTCCAGGACTTCATTGCATTTGTGTTTTAAGCAGTTTTAAGTCTATTACGGTTGGCCATTCACAAGTGGCTAGCTTGTGTGATTAGGCTTGACTAGTTTAGCACAGATCAAAATGGCTATATGTAAATGCTTTACAAAAATAACATGTATCCTTATAATTATACTTAAGATAACATTATATTTGTTATCAACAAAACACAAAGAGATCGCAAAATATTAATAAACGTTTTTACGGTTTATTTGTATTAACAAACTTAACCAAAGTAAATCGAGAGTAGTCATAAACAACGACTAACACATATTTCTTCCCGTTTATCGTTTGCGCTCTCATTGGTCCGCACAAATCCATATGAAGGGTATGAAGAACTTCCATAACATAGTTTGCAGGTTTGGGTTTGTGGGCATATTTCTTGCTTTTTCCCAATTGGCATGCTGAACAAAGATGATCTTTCTCATATTTCAATCTGGGTAAGCCTCTTACTAGGTCCTTTCTAGAAAGATCATTAATGGTGCCGAAGTTCAAGTGATTGAGACGACGATGCCATAACCATGACTTTGTTTTAAAGGCCTTTGACAGCAAGCAGATTGAAGAAGACTTCATCATATCTTCGATAGAGATGGTGTATAAGTTCGTTCCACGTGTTCCTCTTAAAAGTTCCACACCATCAAGTTCTCTAACGAAGCAAGTATGTTTTCTAAAGGCCACTTCTAGATCAGAATCACATAATTGACCGACAGAAAACAAATTATGACCAAGACCTTCAACGTAATATACCCGTGAAATTACACTGTCACCAACAACATAATCTCCATAACCCATAATTGCTCCAAAATGGTTGTTTCCGAATCTAACAGTCCTGATAAATTTACTCACGAAGTTCATGAGCCGCGAGCGATCTCTAGTCATATGTTTTGAGCAGCCTGAGTCCAAATACCAAAGGACGATTTGTACGACCTGCATTTGAACACATACAGTTGTGGATAACTGGAAGCATTGGATCCCCATGGAATAATGGGTTCCTGTTGGTTAGTACATGCAATTGATATACCTACAACATTTCTAGAAGTTATGACAACTTCACTAGTGGAGGCAGGACTAGTAGTGGCAGTGGACCTATGTGAAGTGTGGAAACTTCTTAAAGGTATGATTCTACCAGTAGGCTTCCATTTCTTAGAAGGCATAGATCTAGACATCTTTGGACAAAATTCATTTAATTTGAATTTCCTGCCAGTAGGTTTCTATTGATAACCCACATTGCTAAATTTTCTTCCTGTAGGCTTCCAATAAGTGCTAACCCTTTTTCTTTTAGGCTTCCAGATCTCCTTAACCTGTTTAGCATTTTTTGTAGTTTTGACTGGAGTGTCACCAACATTAATTACCTCATTCACAACACATTCATGATTAAGACCAGAAATCAACCATTTCTTACATGTTTTGCAAAAGGCAGCAAAATTCGAATTAACTACAGTACGTTTATAGCTAATACTAGAATCAACACGATTCGTTTTATTCAGCTCAAACTTATTCTTCCTAGGGTGTTCTTCTACATTCTTCTATTCAACACTTTTGGCTGGCAAGATCCTATTTCGCATTGTATTGCCTGAAGGGTTTGACACGCTAACCTTAGTGTTGCTGATTACTCCTATAGAAAGAACAACAGGAATATTAGTTGGTGATACTACACTTTGCATTAGTGGTCTAGAAGTGCTGGGATCTGAAGTTTTGTGAGGCACATTAAGAGTCACATTCTTAGGCATAGAACTGGGTGCAACTATTCTATCTCGCCTATTACTAAATTTCGGACTTGTGACAATTACGTATTCTAAGAGTTCCTGAGATCTTTTGGCATCCATGCAGGCATAGGCTATAGTACTATCGAAGGGTTTTTCTATTCTTTCATCTTCAATCATCTCACGGAGACCTTTCAAACTATCCTTAAGGTATGAGAGATATGCTTTATGTGCAAGTTCATTATTCCTAATGGGCGGGGGAATATACAACATATCGATAGCATACTTATCATAAGCAGAAACCTTAGGAACAGAATATTTGCAATTAGGGATAGGCAATTTTCCTTTCACCTCACGCTTCAGATTCTCAATATCGTTAAGTAAAGAAGTTATCTTTTCAATGTGTTTATCATGATTAACTTTGAATGAATCACATAACTCTTTGTTTTGATCATTAACCTTTGAAATTTCAGCTTTAAAACAATCATTTTCCTTTTGCAAGTTATCAATAATGTTTTGAAGTTGGAAATTCTGAGAATCTAAAGGTGGAGGCATTCGGTAACCAGTACCATCATACTTTTCTCCCTTTAGTTGTGAGATCTGGGTTTTCAATCTTTTGATCGTGTTGTAATGAGCTCGAATTTGTTCATCACGTTTGCAAATTTCAAAAACTACATCAAACTCAGGAGCATCAGAGGATGTCTTAATATTTGAGGTTTTAACATTTTCTTTGAGATGTTGATATTTTAATTGCAAAGCAAGACGTTCAACTTCTAATTTAGAAAAATGTTTGACCAGGTTATCATGATCATCCTGTTCTATTTTATCATGCAATTTTGAATTTGTTGTTTCAAGCTCAATGACACGATCATGGGAAACTTTCAAAGCAACAGATAATTCATGAAATTGAGATGCAGTAATAGACGAATTTGTAGCAGTGTAGAACACATCTTGAGCAACACATTGAGAAATCAGATTATCATTAAAGTTGTGCAGATTTTTCCTCTCAATTTCATTGTTCTTAAGCTCACGTTCATAATTATTGACTTCAACTATCATTGCATCAAATTCCTTTTCCATTTCTTTAATCTCTGTGTCTATTCCCTTTTTAAGACTCTCAAATTGACTTTTTAATTGTTTAAAGAAAGGCATGACCTCAGTTAAATAACATTCTTTAGTTTGCTCAAAACCACTTTCCCCTTCAGTTATTCCTGTAGGTGTGATTCTCTTCTTACATGTTTTCTCGAAATCAACGAATAGTTGGTATACAACATATAGGCTAATTAAGGTCTTGCTTTTAGTGGGAAGAGTTCTAGGCACTAGATGCATTGGTGTATTTGGAGGATATACAATAGCAGGGGTTACTTTCATAAGGGGAGGGTTCTTTTCAATCAGTTCATCAGCTTTTTGCTTCTCCATATCCTTTTTCCATAAAACTTGTTCTGGTGTTAATTGGGTTTGAGGCTTAAACTTGTTAAGGGAAATCTAATTTTCTTTAGTGTAATCATGGGGTTTGACCATTATGTTCTTCTTTTTACACTCAGGATCTTCTAACTTCTTATTCATTTTCTCCCTAGAGGCATCTTCTAATTGAATATCTTCCACAGTGCACTCAACACAACTAGGTTTCTGTCTAGGTTTAAGAATCTCATTGCCATCATAGATTACATTTTGAGCGGCTTTAGCTTTCTTACCAACCTCAGGATTTGGTTCATTAACAAGAGGAATACTATGCTTATCACTTAAGACTCTATGTTTAGTAACCATGTGAGCAGTCTGAAGGGTGTTTCCTTGTATGTACAACTTGTTTTCAAGTTTGTTTTTCAAAGTTTTTAGGTTGGAAAATTCATTTAAAAGGTTTGATTCCTTAGCATTGAATTCCTGCTTAAGCACTTTCATATTTTCTTGAAGTTCTTGTTTTTGCTTAGCAGTTTTATTAAGCTTTTCTTGTAAGGAATTTACCTCTTGTTTTAATATTTCTTTCCTAAAATTGCTTTTTCTGATAAGTGTACACATTTGGATATCCATTTCCTGCTCACGAGTGGTCAATTCAAACTTAGCACGCTGTTCATATATGGCAACCTGATCCTTATAGGTATTGAGTTCAGTGGTCAAGGAATCATCAGGCGCAAATGCAGTGTATTCATCAGGTATGCATTCATTGTTAATTGCAGAGGATTCATCACTTGGTACAATAAGACTGTCATCTTGCTTCACATATTGTTCATATGGGACAACATTGCTATTTCCCATATTTTCAATATCTGATTCAATGACTTCAGTAGATTGTACTTCATGGTGAATCTTTTGCTTATCAACCACATCATATAGTTTCAATACCTCTGATATGATGGATTCCTTGGATGGACTGGCCCGTTGAGGTGAAGAGACCATTGGAAAGATATTAGCCATGAAGATAGTCTGTGCATATGGTTCATCATCAACATCCGAGTCAAATGCATCACGGTCTGCAACTGGAAAGGCGTTGGGATTGTTCTGAGCAGCACCATGCATAGGTTGTTCATCCACATCAGCATTGTATGTTTTAGCATTCCCATCAGTTAAGAACAACAACTCCTCTTCATTTAACATTGCTCCATGATCTTGTGCTTGAACCAGAAACATCTTGTCCCTGAAGTATTCTGCATTTTGAGGACATTTTGGTTGAGTGCAGTTCCTAGCTATGTGCCCTTCTCCACCACAGTTGTAGCACTTGATTGGTTTTCCTTGACCCTGAGCCATATTCCTTCCACGATTCTGATTTCCTACATATCCACCACCAACACCAGCATTCCCATAACCAGCACCTACATTCCCTTGTTCATTGTGTGGAAGGTAAGTATTCTATCTTCCCTGCACATTTTGCACCACTATCTTTTCGTTTTTCACAGTAGCATGATTTTGAAGATTTGCAGCAGTTCTGAGATAATTGTTGGTTTGTGGGGTGAGATTCAAGTTTTGCTTGACCATAAGAGCTACTTGATTGATAAAGTGTTCCATGACTGCGTCAGAATCAGGTGGCTTATACCCTGGATCAGGAATGAGCTTGTCGTTACCATTTCCAGTAGGTATGACTTGTGATGCTTTGGTAGTGATCCCTACATTAGTGTAAAAATGCAGTAGAATCATTTGAAGAGCTTGTTTCACCAGCATTGGTCTTGAACTTTTCCATGATCATTCGCTCAAACGCAGCATGTTTCTCATTTTGAAGTAAATAAGCATACAGTTGCTCATAATTGGTGTTCCTCAATCCTTTGTTAAGTTTGACTGCAGTGACAAATTTGTGCCATTCGGGATTCATGTTTTTCACAAACTTTGAGTTTAGCTGGATATTTGGCATTGTCATTTTGATATTCGTCATATCATTCACAAGCTTGTGGAATCTGACATGATATTCAGTCACACTTTCCCCTGGTATCATTTTGAAGTTCTCAAAGTCATCATATAGCTGAGACTCCATATCTTCCTTAGTTAGTTCAGAACCAGATATAAGCATCTTAACATTATCCCATACTGCCTTAGCTTCAGTGTTGTAATTGATCAGCTTGTAAATGTCTTTAGGTAAACCTTGGAGTATGATGTTTGAAGCCCTGATATCTGCATCGTATCTCTTCTTCTCTTTATCAGAAAGTTCATCATAAGTATTTGGTCTATCCAATCCTAATGTCACTGTACCATCAGCAGTAGTTTCCAGAACGTCTCTGGTGGTCTCAACTTGATATGGTCCTTCATCAATAGACTTAAGGATGTTAACCCCATTTTCCTTTCCCAAGCAGTACAGTCTGATTCTTTGAGACCAAGAGTCATAGTCGGTTCTATCAAGCATGGGAGGACGAGTATCAGAACCTGTAGCTTGCACATCATCAGCAACGGAAGACATGTTTAAATTCTACGGGATTTTACAAATCTTTGATTTAACCGGGAAATAGACTCTTTCACGGGATTTTACAAAATCAAGAGAAAAACCGTAAAACTTATACACTTAGGTGTAGAACACAAGCTTAAGCGTAGACAACATCATAGGCGTAAAGATAGCTTACGCGTAGACAACAGCTTACGCAT
Organism: Chrysanthemum seticuspe; assembly: GCA_019973895.1. Taxonomy (NCBI): domain Eukaryota; kingdom Viridiplantae; phylum Streptophyta; class Magnoliopsida; order Asterales; family Asteraceae; genus Chrysanthemum; species Chrysanthemum seticuspe. The sequence continues at coordinate 185,951,374 of BPTQ01000001.1, read as the reverse complement.
AAAGATAGCTTATGCGTAGACAGTAGCTTACGCGTAGACCAGAGCTTACGCGTAGACAAAAGCTTACGCGTAGACTTTTAAGGAAAAAGCTTAAGTTTAAGCGTAAACCAAAGGCTTAGTAGTAAGAACCTTATGCGTAAGATTTCCTTAGGCGTAAGATAGCTTATGCGTAGGAAATAGCTTAGGCGTAAGGATTTTACTCATAAGCTTTTATGCTTATGCGTAAAATTAGGGTTTTAACCAAAAATCCTTTACACTTATACCAGTGTAAAAGATATCAAAATTCGAAGTATTTTCAGGCTTATCCAACCAAGAAAACACTGAGTAAACAACCAGAGTTGAAGATCACGTGAAGAACACCTTACGCGTAAGATTAAGGTTTTCTTATGCGTAGGAAATGCCAAAAATACCAAACGTTATTTTTATGACCAAACACGTTTAGTAAACCAGATTATAGTGATGAAACAACCTCAAAAACACCAAAACAACAATAAAGTTTAAGACTTGATGATCCAAACCCCTTTTCACTCTTACGCGTAGGATAGTATACCCAAAACAAACCACGCTTAAAAACATATAAAAACACGTAAAGTTTGAAACTTTTTGCAAGAAACTGAAATTTTAATACTTAATAAACCTTAACCCATAAGAATCTTGAATTTTTAAGTGTAAAATCAAGTGCTTTAAGCTTATCAAAAACCTTGTACGTAAACCCACGCGTATACACAACACTACACGTAAAAACCAAACCTTAACCCAACAATAACTATCAAACCAAGAACATGAGAGATGGATGATCAAACCATGGCTCTGATACCATTTGTAGCATCTTGGTTTATCACAAACACATCATAAGCACAAAGGTTAGGCGTAAGGTTATGGTTTAGAGAGAGAAAGTGGGAGAGAATGGGAAGCTTAGTGAGACTAAGAAAAAATGAATTATGAAAGCTCTAACCCTTTGCCTTAGAGGGCAAAGGGTATTTACAGGTACAAGCATAGGGCACCTACTTTAGGCTGTGGATCAGGCATACAGTGGGTAAAGACCCGTCCATCCTCCACGGTGTTACTAAGTAATCTGCTCACTATCACTAAATGACCACGACTACGAGCTTTCTAACGAGTACATATACTTGAGGTGACCGACACTTTAACTACTTGATTTACTAAATCCTAACACCTTCCTAAATAACTTTATGATTGGTTGCAAGATTTGATTATTTTCAAAGACCTTTTAGTGAGGGTTCTTTGGTTTAGGCTCGGTTGAGCCATCACTAGTAAGAGAACAATGTGCTTGTATTACGCGTGCATAGAAGGGGTGAGTTTTTTTTTCTTTTTTTTTTGTGTGTGTGTTTTCCATTGTTCTTGTACTAATGAATTCCCTTTTGTTCTCCATGTAGTGTTTGACCTGAACGAGTTTCTCCAACTCAAGGACGAGAGTGCATTGGAAGTGGTCAGTGTTCGCCACTGAAGGAACTGCTGACGTTCACCCTGAATAAAATGTTACTCCCCAGGTAGATGAGGGTGCAATCCTACCAAATGTTGGTAAGGCTAAGAAGGAGAAAGTGGTAACTCATGTTTCAAAAAAGACTAAGTCTAGGTCTCACCAGAATGAACCTAGTGTCACACCCTCAAAATATCGCAGCGGAAAGGTAATCGGGGGCATGACTTCATATCACAATTTCACCAAATATAAAGAACGACATTTATACGAGTCGTGTTAATACAAATATACCGTAAAAACGTTTATTTATATTTCTTGATCTGTTTAAGTTTTGTCGATAACAACCATAAAATTATATCAAGTAAAAATCTAAAGATTACATGTTATCATATTTTTTTTTACTACTTACTTACACTTGTTTATTATGTATTTGTTTGTAATAATATAATTGTAAGTAAATGTGTTGGGTAATTCTTAACCCATAACCCATGACCCATGACCCAAAACCCATGGCCCATGTGCATTACATCATGCATCACATCAATTTGGTAAAGTGCATGACCCATGATCCAAAGTCCATAACCCATGACCCAAAGTCCATAACCCAAAGCCCGGAATTGTAACCCAAAATCCGGACTGGAATTACCCAGTTACCTGATCCCTCTGGGAAGGGATATGCTAGATCCGGCTACACAGTGACATGTTTACCTATAAATAGTGAGCCATTTCTCCTTTTTTTCTCACCCATTCTCATACATATCTTCTCTCATTCTTATATCTCTCTAATCTCTGATCCGAGGATCATTCATGTAGTTATCTTCTTGTGTTTTTCAAGGTTCTTCTTAAAAGACGAGATCACTTTCTTTGCATACGAGTCTTCCAATCTTCAAGAAAAGAGTTACAAGGCTTCATCATCACTACAAGATTACTGAGTTGGTTCTTGTACATCATATTCTAATCACAAAATTGTTGTATTAGTTGTGGTAGCTGTGCTAGTTGTGTTAGTTGTGTTAAGTTGTTTTGGATTGGTTCTTCCGTGTAAAGAACCCGATATTTAGCTTGTACCGGAAAAAGTGTAAGCAACGTTGTGAGGCTTCTCTGCCGGTTAAAAGAGCTTGTTGACATAGTGCTTAAGAACTCTCGAGTTGGGTACTCGGGGAGTGGAGTAGGGTAAGCAATGGTCCTTGTAGCCGAACCACTATAAATCATTGTGTCACGGTTTTATCTCTTCCTCTCTTTACTTTATCATATTTATATCTTTTTTTTATTTACTTGCATTGTTTATATTTTGTAATCCAAAGGTTTCACATACGATAGATCTAAAAGTTTTTGTAAACTAAATTTAAATCGATAAAACTATTCAACCCCCCTTATAGTTTTCTACAATTGGTATCAAGAGCAGGTTTTCTAAAAAAGTTTTTAAGTATATTGTATGTTAAAACTTTTTCAATCAAATGGATCTCAAAAACTACAAAGAAGGGCAATCTATGCAAAGACCACCACTCTTTAAAGCTAATGGTTTTATATATTGGAATAATATATTTGAAACATATGTCAAATCTAAAGATATTGATCTTTGGAACATTATTGTTGCTGGTGACTATGTACCTATATTTGAGAGCATCACTACCGACAAAAATGAGGTCATTTCTTTAAGTCTAAAAGATGAAACAAAGAAATGCTTTCCAAAAATAATGAGGAAAAAATGGTTTTATACAATGCTTTACCCAAAAATGAATACGAAAGAATTTTCATGCATAAAACAGCTAAAGATATTGGAATGGTTTGGTGATTACTCATCAAGGAAACAAACAAGTGTAAAATAATAAAATTGATTTATTTATCCAACAAAATGAACAATAGTCAATATCGGATGATGAAAGTATTGATAATACATTTTCTAGATTTATTACTATTATTACTTCATTACAAGCACTTGATGAAACCTTTTCCAAGCCTAATAATGTAAGGAGATTCTTAAGAGCACTTCCGGCAAAGTGGTTACTATGGAAAACTAGAAGGGGGGGGGGGTTGAATCATTTTACCGATTAAAACTTTGTTTTAAACTATTTAGATAGACTTATGTCAATCTATTAAATGTATATGTTGGATGTTGATAGATAAGCATATAAATAAACAATGCAAAGAAAAAGAGTAAGAAGCACAAAACCACGACGTGAGTATTTATAGTGGTTCGGCTATAAGGACACCTTCATTGCCCTACTCCACTCCCCGAGTCACCTACTCGAGAGTTCGTAATCACTACACAACACAAGCTCCTTGTGGCGGAGAAGCCTTCACAACGTCGCCTACTCTTTTACCGGTACAAGGCTAGACACCGGGTTCTTCCACTAGGTAGAACCAAACCTATCACAACGTCACCTACACTTTATCCGGTACAAGGATAGATACCGAGTTCCATTACAAAGGAGGAACTACTACCCAACACAACACAACTATCCCAAAGGAGACACCCTCCTTATTATAACTTCAAAGGGATATCACTATCCTTGACCCAAACTATTCTATCGTGTACATCGATGCACCATATCGAATGTACACCCTAGGAAGCTTTCACTAATGCCGTTGACACGATCTTTCAGCACCTTTCACTAATGCCTTCGACACGGACCTTCGGCACCTTTCACTAATGCCTTTGACACGTACTTTTGGCACATTTCACTAATACCTTCTACTTGACCTTTCGGCACCTTTCACTAATGCGTTCATCACAACACTTCTAGGAGGAAGGAAAGTACTATCAGCAAGAGAACTTCAGTAGTCTTGATGATGACGAAGCTTGGCAAGTCATGGACTTGATCTTGCTCGACTTCAAGAGGTGGTGATCTCGCTTTTAAGAGGAACCTAGAGAATCACACAAACACAAAACTACATAGAAAGATCTTTTGGATCTAAGGTTAGAGAGTTTGCAATACTAGGAGAAAGTATGTGTAAAAGGGGTGTGTTACAATGAAGAAATGGCTCACTATTTATAGGCAAAAACATCTACTGTTCCTCGGATCGCACGGATCCCTTGCTTGAGGGATCCGTTCAGTGTAAACCTGGGGATCCGCCAGACGCTCCTCCGTATTTGGGTTATGGGTCATGGATCATGGGTTATCGACATTGGGTCATGGGTACCCAAATAGATACAATGTATTTAGACATTGGATCATGGGTATGGTTTAGGTCCATGGGTCATGGATAATACCCAACATGACTTCATGCATGATGTCATGCAATGGGTCATGGGTTATGGATCAAGCTCAATGGGTATAGGTCATGGATTTTGGGTTTTACCCAACTACATTCAATGTATTTAGTTAATGGGTCAAGTACTTAGATTTTTACCCATTACGTTACCCATTACAATATATACTAAGTATGTATATATATATACCCATTTCCATATTATGTAAACACTAGTTGTTATACATATGCATTTTTATAAAATGTAAACACTCTTACTTGTTTAGTGTTTTATAAGAAAATGTAAGTGTGTTAGTGATAACACTCAGATTGTGCATGTTTTTAGTAGCATTGTGTGTACTTTTATATCTGTTATTTGGTTATATTTTCGTGATTTTAGTACTTAATCATATCTAGAGTTGTTCGTCTAGTATTTATAACCAAGTGCAGGGAAATGGAGGAAAATGTGGAAATATGCAGCTAATCAAAGATTCCCAAGTACCTTTGAAGACCTTAGTGATTGAAGAACCAAGTTCTATAAGTCAGAGTGAAGAGTGAAGTTCTAGTTCTGTATCTCAGAAGATCCAACCGGATCCGGTTACACCTTCAGCCGGATCGGTTGGAAGTTGGTCGGAATTAGTATTTTTGCCATAGCCAACCGATCGGTCGCAACCCGCAACCGGATCGGTCAGCGTGTTATTATTGAAGACCAGCCGGATCGGTTGGTCATATGACCGATCCGGTTGGAGAAGCTGCAGTTGTCAAATCTTCATCACTAAGCTTCCCCTTTGCATCCAAACGATTCTAGGTCCTTCCCTTGGTGTATTCTAGTCCCTTCCTCACTCCTTGGAGGCCAAGTTAAGCATTTAACACCCTAGGCCTTAGAATTAGTATAAATAGAGGCTAATTGTGAGCATATGAAAAAACCACCTAAATTACAAAGCTCTCTACTCACCAAACCAAGCCTTAAGCTCTTAAAATTCGTCCTTAGAAATCCAGAGAAGTTTGGAGTTCCAGAAGTTCCACCTTTGGAGGCCAAAACACCAAGAAGTCCACCACGATCCATTGGGAATCATTACTTCATCATTTGTAATCTTATTCCAAGCATTGTAAGACTTTTAATCATGTTTTCTAATGATCAAAGTTATGAGTTTATGTTCATGTTTGCTATGAGTGGCTAGTTTCTTTATACACTTGCTTAAATGATGTTGATTATCATATGATTAGTTAGTGATTGTGTTAACATGTTTTAATTCAATTTCAAGTTAATTCTAAGATCCAATTGTGCTAAAGTTTCATAGTGACATTTGTTAATCAAGTTTGGCTAATTGGTAATAATCGTTGGGGTCGAAAGAACTTCGTGTTGTTCAACTAGTCATAATCATTTTGTCTATGGATGATTGTTTTTACCCATTATTATTGATTATACAAAGGAACTAAGGTGTGGTTGTAATTGAAACGCTTTTTTGATTATCAAATTGGATTGGTTGGAAACATCTAAATGGTCGTAAGATTAGTTGTTGAGAATCAATTGTAGCTTTTGTCTATGATCGGGTACCTTTTGTATTGACCATTTCTTAAGCAATTTGATGAGCAAGTGGATGTTTTTGTGTTTAAGTTTATGAAAGTAGACTTATGAAACTTGAATTGATCTTGAATTGATTGGTTAAACTTAAAGCTTGTTTTTATGAACTGAAATCTTGACGAAGGTTTAACTTGTAAGAACTATAGATTAGTTTTCAACTAATTATCACAACCAACATGTTAAGTAGTTAACACAATTACATTAATCTCTGTTATGATACTAGTTTAAGCAAGTGTAGTTTTTAATCATGTGAATTTCATTATATCTATTTGCTTTGTTATATGTTTTTGATAGACTCCGTTAATTCAAACTTGTGCTCTGATTCACTCAAATCCTTGCGAACGATCCCGACTTACCTTCACAATCTTGCTATAACGGACGAGTATACTTGCTCGTATGTGTTATTGGTAATATTGGTAATTCACCTTTTATAAATTTAAAACTTGCACCAATCGGGCACATCAAGTTTTTGGCGCCGCTGCCGGGGATTTGATTGTGTTTCAACAAGTTTTTGAATTTCCCTCAGCCGATTTAAAAAAAAAAAATTTCACAGAAACCTTAACCGGATCCGGTTGGCCCTCAACCGAATCGGTTACAATTTTTCCCATAACTCAGCTGGTCTAACCGATCGGTCGTATCCCGCAACCGATCCGGTTACCTAATCTGTATCTGGAAAACTGTTTTCGTTGTTTGTCCGTGTGTTTAGATATTGCCTGGATTATCTAGGACATTGTATGAACACTCGAGCAGCGGGAATAGAACCAATTACACCTCTTACCAACCCCGAACGTTTGATTCGAAGAAGAAGAAGAACACGTTTCATACCATTAGAAAATCGTGTACCAAGAGTACCTAACCCACCATTTGATAACCTCATTGAAGCCAAAGTTGTTTACAACCCTTTCACCAATTTACCTTTTCCCATGGCGGACGATCAACCCATGTGGGGAACCAACCGAACCGTAGCACCAACTCCCGAAAGTGCTATTGTTGCTATTAACCTTGGTGACAACTTCACCGTGAAGGGACATCACCTTTCTATGATTAAAGACCGACAATTCGATGGCCGTGCGCGGGCCGATCCGCATAAGCACATTGCCGAATTCATCGAAATTTGCGGCATGTTCCGTTATGGCAACACCGATGTCAATGCCATCAAACTCAAACTTTTCCCATCATCACTCGCCGGAGATGCCAAAGTATGGTACAATGAATTAACCCCAGGAATCATCAATACTTGGGAGGAGATGAGGCAAGCTTTTGTGAGCCGATTCTTTCCACCTGCCATGTTTGATCGATTGATGGGATAAATTCGTGCTTTCAACCAAAACCCAAACGAATCACTTGTCGAAGCTTGGCTTCGAATGAAAGATTTGCTTCGTAATTGTCATGGACATGGACTATCAAAAGGAACCATTATCCAAATCTTTTACCATGGATTAGATGAAATTTCTCAAGGCATCCTTGATGCTGGAGGAATTTTTCTCTATAAAACTCCCAATGATGTACATCAATTGCTCGAAGATCGAGTACTTCTCAAACTTGATTGGTCCAAAGATTCCAAAACCAAACCTCTCCGAAAAACCGTTGCTTTTGTCGAAAATACCGATACCTCAAAACTCTTGGAGAAAATGGAAGCGTTAACCTCAAAAATCGACTCGCAATACAAGGATATCAAAGATGAAATGAAAGACATGCGAGACAGATGCAACAATTGTGGAGGAAATCACCCATCGTCCGAGTGCGATGATAAACCTATGGGTGGACCAAAAGAAGGAGCAGCAAATTACGCTCAAGGAGGATACCGTGGAGGAGGATATCGTAGTAATTATTACGGTCGAAATTCTGGAAATTGGCAAGATCGCCGACCAAGGGATGATAACCGTGATTCTCAACCACGAACTGACGATCCACCACACCAAAGTTCCGACAAAAAGACAGAAGAAACCGAATTCAAAAAAACCATGAGAGAATTCGTGGCTGGTCAAAAATCCGCAAATGATTTTATAAAAAATCAATTTTTCAATCTCAAAGCCAAAGTTGAGCAAGGACAGAAAAATCATCAAACATCTATCCAAGATCTTGAAAACAAGCTTGGCAGACTTTCTGACCAACATTCTTCTAGACCATCTGGTTCATTGCCAAGTAACACTCAATCCAATCCAAAACCATCAAATGATAAGACGTACCGTCCACCCCAAACAAGAAATGAACATATCAATGCTGTTTTCATAAGAAGTGGTCTCTCGTACGATCCACCACCTAATCCTAATACTCCTGTCACCATTGATAGTGAGGATGAAAACGAAGAACCAAACACAACTCAAACCACCAAAAAGAAAGACATTCCACCCGTCAAGGCGTATACACCAAAAATTCCTTATCCTCAACGCCTAAAGAAAGAGAAGATGGAAGAGCGTTATAAGAAGTTTATCGAAATAATCAAAGAGGTTAGACTCAATGTTCCTCTCGTTGATGTTATAGCCGGAATGCCCAATTACGGGAAATTTTTGAAAGAACTTCTTAATAACAAAAGCAAGCTTGAGCAAATATCAGCAACTTTTCTTAACGAAGAATGCTCAGCTATAGTTCAAAACAAAGTTCCACCAAAGCTCGGAGATCCTGGGAGCTTTCTGATTCCATGTACTTTCGGTAATAACGTTAAATGTGATGCTTTAGCCGATCTTGGCGCAAGTATCAATTTGATGCCTTATTCACTCTACTCCAAGTTGTGCAACAACAGCCTGAAACCAACAAAAATGAGCATCCGATTGGCAAATCATTCCTATCAATATCCTGTGGGAATTGCTGAGAATATGCTTGTTCAAGTCGGTAAATTCATTTTTCCCGTGGACTTTGTAATTTTGGAAATGGAAGAAGATAGTAAAGTCCCACTCATTTTAGGGAGACCTTTCCTAAATACCGCCGACGCAATCATCAAAGTTAAAGGAAAAGAACTCAACCTTGGAGTTGGGGAAGATCGAATCACTTTTCTTATCGATAAAGCAATGCACTACCCACATTCCAGTGATGACACTTGTTTTAACGTCGATGTTATAGATGAAGTCACCGATGAGGAATTAGATGCATTACTGAACGAATCCGATCCATTCATGACTACTTCTGAAAAAATCAATGAAACAGATTCTGATAAAGAGTTTGATGATTTCATGAAAGTAGAATTCGTAGGAGATAACTCAGAAGAAGAAGAAATAGAGGAAGAGGAAGAAAATTTTGAGGAAATTACTTTCAATGACAAGATGCGAATAAAATCCTCTATCGAAGAACCACCCACGGATCTCGAACTCAAACCTCTCCCTAATCATCTTGAATATGCTTATCTGGAGGAGAACTCACTTCTTCCAGTAGTCATATCTTCATTGCTCGAGGATAATGAGAAAGAAAGTTTAGTTTCCGTGCTCAAAAATCACAAACAAGCTTTTGCTTGGAAAACATCTGATATCCCAGGAATTAGTCCTAATTTTTGCAAACACAAAATCAATTTTGAAGAAGGGATTAAACCTGTGGTAGAACGTCAACGTCGACTTAATCCCAACATGAAAGAAGTTGTTAAAAAGGAAATCATTAAACTTCTCGACGCTGGAATCATTTACCCAATTGAGGATAGCCCTTGGGTAAGCCCTGTTCACTGTGTTCCTAAGAAAGGAGGAATGACGGTTGTAACTAATGAGCAAAATGAGCTAGTTCCAACTAGAACTGTCACCGGTTGGCGTGTTTGTATTGACTATCGTAAGTTAAACAAAGCCACCAGAAAGGATCACTTTCCGCTCCCGTTCATGGATCAAATGCTTGAAAGACTAGCAGGAAATAAATTCTTTTGTTTCCTCGACGGATTTTCAGGATATTTCCAAATTTCCATCGATCCTAACGATCAAGAAAAGACCACCTTTACGTGTCCTTTTGGAACCTACGCATATCGGCGTATGCCTTTTGGTCTTTGTAATGCACCCGCGACTTTTCAGAGGTGTATGATCGCCATATTCCAAGACATGCTAGAAACCTCCATGGAAGTTTTCATGGATGATTTTTCAGTCTTTGGAGATTCATTCGAAGCTTGCCTTTCTAATCTCGATAAAATGCTCGAAAGATGCGAAGCTGCACATCTTGTTCTCAACTGGGAGAAATGCCACTTTATGGTAACCGAAGGAATTGTGCTTGGACACAAAATCTCTAGTGCCGGAATGGAAGTCGACAAAGCAAAGGTCGATGTCATCTCAAAACTTCCACCACCAACCAACGTCAAAGCCGTTAGGAGTTTTTTAGGACATGCTGGTTTTTACCGCCGATTCATCAAAGATTTCTCCAAAATATCTCGTCCGATGACAAAACTTCTTGAGAAAGAATCTATCTTTGATTTCGATGCTGATTGCATAAAAGCTTTCGAATAACTAAAATCTCAACTTACTAGTGCTCCGATCATGGTTTCACCTAATTGGTCACTACCCTTCGAACTTATGTGCGATGCAAGCGATTTTGCTGTTGGAGCTATCTTAGGACAACGCGAAGGAAAACACTTTCGGCCTATATATTTTGCCAGCAAGACACTGAATAGTGCCCAGCAAAATTATACCGTCACCGAAAAAGAATTACTGGCTGTCGTTTTTGCTTTTGACAAATTCAGATCATATCTTGTGCTCTCAAAAACAGTCGTTTTTACCGATCATTCAGCACTCAAATATCTGTTCACCAAGCAAGACGCTAAACCACGTCTTATTCGATGGATTTTGTTACTCCAAGAATTTGACATCGAAATCAAAGATAAGAAAGGAGTAGAGAATCTTGCTGCTGATCACTTATCTCGTCTCGAAAATCCTAATCTTGAGGAGTTGAAAGAAGAAGAAATCGATGATTATTTTCCCGATGAAACTCTCATGACCATCGACGGAAACGACGATCCTTGGTTTGCTGACTTTGCAAACTACCTCGCCGGAGGAATTCTCAGAAAAGGACTAACTCATGCTCAAAGAAGCAAATTCTTTTCGGAACTCAAATACTACTTTTGGGAAGAGCCATATCTTTTCAAAATGTGTCCCGATGGGATGATCCGAAGATGTATTTTTGGTTCTGAAACTCGTAAAATTCTTGACGAATGTCACCATGGCCCAACTGGGGGACATTATGGTCCCTCCACCACAGCTAAAAAAGTTTTTGATGCTGGATTCTATTGGCCAACAATATTCAAAGAAGCACATACACTTGTTCAAAACTGTGACGCTTGTCAAAGAACAACCAATCTCTCTCGAAGTGATGAAATGCCGTTAACAAGCATTCAAGTGTGTGAAATATTCGATATTTGGGGAATAGATTTCATGGGACCTTTCCCTAAATCCCACAAATTCGAATACATTCTGGTGGCGATAGATTACGTGTCCAAATGGGCAGAAGCTGAAGCTTTACCGACAAACGATGCTCGTGTCGTCGTTAATTTTCTCAAAAAGCTTTTCGCTCGTTATGGAATTCCCAAAGCACTCATAAGCGATCGTGGAACTCATTTTTGCAATCAACAAATGGAAAAAACCATGAAAAGATAAGGAGTTCATCATAGATTTGCGACTGCTTATCATCCACAAACTAGTGGTCAAGTCAAAAATACCAACGGAGCTCTTAAAAGAATACTGGAAAAAACATTAAAAGAAAATCCGTCTTTATGGGCGAGAAAACTTGACGATGCTCTGTGGGCATTTTGTACGGCTTATAAAACACCAATTGGTACAACTCCTTACAGACTCCTGTATGGGAAGACTTGTCATTTGCCGTTCGAAGTTGAACATCGTGCTTATTGGGCGCTCAGACAATGTAACACCGATCTCAAAATAGCTGGAGAGAAAAGATTTCTGCAATTGCACGAACTCGATGAATTAAGACTCCAAGCTTATGAAAACTCCAAACTGTATAAAGCCAGAACAAAAGATTATCATGATAAAAAGCTACGAATTCGAAAAGAATTCAAAGCCGGAGATAAAGTTCTGCTTTTTAACATGAAATTCAAATTCAAAGCTCCTAAGTTACAACCAAAATGGTTTGGACCATATGTCGTTAAACATGGATATCCTTCTGGGTATGTCGAACTCTATGACAAACAAGGTGGAAGTTTCATTGTTAATGGACACCGAATCAAGTTATATTACGACAAGGAGCAAACGAATGAAGTTTCAGTTGCGGCAGTGTCCTGGAGACACCATGAGAATGAATTCGAAACTATCACCTTTGTAGCACCATTTCCTGGAAAAATTCCACAAACTGTTCCATGGAAACCAACTACTGAGTTCGTCTGGGACGATATTGAAGATACTGGTGAAGAATTCATGTACATTCCCAAACTCTACAAAATGTTCAAAGCTGCCCTTGCAGCTGAATAAATTCGGGAAGATTCGAGTCAGGCTGATGACTCGGTAATAAAACAAGAGCTTCTCGGGAGGCAACCCGTGTGTTTCAGATTTGATTTTCTGTGGTCACTCCCCAAAGTTTTAAACCTTTGGTTGAACTTAAGTGTGGGGGGGGGGGTGCCACCTTTTAATAAAACCTTTTGTTTGTTTATAAGATTGTATGCAGGTGATGATTTCTCCAGTGGACGCCAGGAATGAAGAAAGAATTTTAAGCTGATAAACTCGTTGACATATCTGGTTTCATCTCTATTTTCCCTATTTCTATACTTTGAAGTTCGTTTATCATTGAGGACAATGTTTAACTTAAGTGTGGGGGGGGGGGGGGGGTGAATAGGTAAAATTAGAGTTTTCATGCTTAAATTTAAAATTTTGTTTGCCCTTGTGATCTAGTTGTTTTCACACTTTTAGGATTATCTATTAGAATAACTGGATCATTCCACTGGTAAAATTGGTAATATTTGAAATTTCAAGATGTGTTCCGATTACTATTGCAATCTATTCTGGGATCGATAAACATTTGCTAACACATATTATACCCTTTCCACTAAATTGTGAGGATTTGAGCCTATGTCTTATTAGCATACATCTTTTATGCTTAGAATTTTTGTTATGAGTGTGCCGGTGATTTTATTTATTCTAGAACTTGTGCTTGTAAATCATTACCAGACCGCAGTGAGATTGCATTCGTGCGATTTAAGTAAATTCGTGTGATAAAGAGGCACCTTAGGATTTAACCCAAATGGCCTTCCATTTTACATCTAATGATATATTAGCTAGCCTCATTGGTTAGTTAACCACCCACATGGACCCATTTGTAGTGCTCATTTTTAGCACTAGATACCCCTAGTTACACCTTCTGAGCCATCCCTTTCGTTTTTGCTTTACCCAGAAAATACAAAAAGATTTTACACTTTAAACCTTAGCCTATCCCGTATCAATGTCTAAACAGTTGGTTGCTAGTTGCCTGGAAAGTGAAGATTGTTCAAATGATTATGAGTACCACATCCTTTGAGATTGATTGAGCCATGTTTAAAAAAAAAAAAAAAAGAAAAAAAAAAAAAAAAAAAATTGTGTTGAAAGTATGGAAATAATAGCCAATGTGCTATGATCGAAGAATAATTATCATGGCAAAGCAAAAAGCTGTGGAAAGTGGAAAAGAAGAAAGCAAAGCTATAATCGTTTATTTGGTTCGTGGAATGTTTGGTAGCTAGCAACTTGGGTATTAGACTTGACTTCATTTTTATTTTAACACCAATTTCATTAACATTCCCATGCCTTATCCATACCCTTATCCCTAAGCCTATCATTATAACCCGAATAAAAGCCCTCTTTAGATGTTTTTACTTGGTGCTCACGCCACGTCGGTGGAGTTTTGTTTCTTGTACAAGCTTATGGTAATAATCTAATCATGACTGAGCAATGAGTGTGATTTATCTTGTTACTCCACTAAAAATGAGTGATTGAGTGAATTATATTCCATTATTTTTCGTGAGGTGTTTTGAAATGTTTATCATGCAAGAAAATCATTGGATATTGTCAAACATCTTGATGTTTCACCTTTATAAGCATAATTGACGAATCTTCTCTCGTATTTATACTTGGTTGATTTGCATCACATTTTTCATAATCACAATCTGGTACCAGTGGATGTTTGTCCTAGATTTGCTTGAGGGCAATCAAAGTTTAAGTGTGGGGGAATTTGATAACACTCAGATTGTGCATGTTTTTAGTAGCATTGTGTGTACTTTTATATCTGTTATTTGGTTATATTTGCGTGATTTTAGTATTTAATCGTATCTAGAGTTGTCGTCTAGTATTTATAACCAAGTGCAGGGAAATGGAGGAAAATGTGGAAATATGCAGCTAATCGAAGATTCCCAAGTACCTTTGAAGACCTTAGTGATTGAAGAACCAAGTTCTATAAGTCAGAGTGAAGAGTGAAGTTCTAGTTCTGTATCTCAGAAGATCCAACCGGATCCGATTACACCTTCAGCCGGATCGGTTGGAAGTTGGTCGGAATTAGTATTTTTGCCATAGCCAACCGATCGGTCGCAACCCGCAACCCGATCGGTCGGCGTGTTATTATTGAAGACCAGCCGGATCGGTTGGTCATATGACCGATCCGGTTGGAGAAGCTGCAGTTGTCAAATCTTCATCACTAAGCTTCCCCTTTGCATCCAAACGATTCTAGGTCCTTCCCTTGGTGTATTCTAGTCCCTTCCTCACTCCTTGGAGGCCAAGTTAAGCATTTAACACCCTAGGCCTTAGAATTAGTATAAATAGAGGCTAATTGTGAGCATATGAAAAAACCACCTAAATTACAAAGCTCTCTACTCACCAAACCAAGCCTTAAGCTCTTAAAATTCGTCCTTAGAAATCCAGAGAATTTTGGAGTTCCAGAAGTTCCACCTTTGGAGGCCAAAACACCAAGAAGTCCACCACGATCCATTGGGAATCATTACTTCATCATTTGTAATCTTATTCCAAGCATTGTAAGACTTTTAATCATGTTTTCTAATGATCAAAGTTATGAGTTTATGTTCATGTTTGCTATGAGTGGCTAGTTTCTTTATACACTTGCTTAAATGATGTTGATTATCATATGATTAGTTAGTGATTGTGTTAACATGTTTTAATTCAATTTCAAGTTAATTCTAAGATCCAATTGTGCTAAAGTTTCATAGTGACATTTGTTAATCAAGTTTGGCTAATTGGTAATAATCGTTGGGGTCGAAAGAACTTCGTGTTGTTCAACTAGTCATAATCATTTTGTCTATGGATGATTGTTTTTACCCATTATTCTTGATTATACAAAGGAACTAAGGTGTGGTTGTAATTGAAACGCTTTTTTGATTATCAAATTGGATTGGTTGGAAACATCTAAATGGTCGTAAGATTAGTTGTTGAGAATCAATTGTAGCCTTTTGTCTATGATCGGGTACCTTTTGTATTGACCTTTTCTTAAGAAATTTGATGAGCAAGTGGATGTTTTTGTGTTTAAGTTTATGAAAGTAGACTTATGAAACTTGAATTGATCTTGAATTGATTGGTTAAACTTAAATCTTGTTTTTATGAACTAAAATCTTGACGAAGGTTTAACTTGTAAGAACAATATATTAGTTTTCAACTAATTATCACAACCAACATGTTAAGTAGTTAACACAATTACATTAATCTATGTTATGATACTAGTTTAAGCAAGTGTAGTTTTTAATCATCTGAATTTCAATATATCTATTTGCTTTGTTATATGTTTTTGATAGACTCCGTTAATTCAAACTTGTGCTCTGATTCACTCAAATCCCTGCGAACGATCCCGACTTACCTTCACAATCTTGCTATAACGGACGAGTATACTTGCTCGTATGTGTTATTGGTAATATTGGTAATTCACCTTTTATAAATTTAAAACTTGCACCAATCGGGCACATCAGTTAGTAAACTATTGCTCAAAGCATTTATGTATTTTATTTGTTTCATTAAAATGATTTTACGTTTGTTATCGACAAAATATTAGAAGATCGTAAAATATAAATAAACGTTTTTACTGTTTATTTGTATTAACAGAGACCAAAGGTAATGATGATAGAAGAATAACAGGATCGGACAATCATTTCTCTTAATGAGCTCATTGGAAACCTCAAAGTCTATGAAGTAGTGTTGGCAAAAGACTGATACCTCAAAAAAAAAGAAAGAAAAGTACAAGTCACTAGCTCTAAAGGCTAAAAAGGAGTCAAGTGACGAAGAAACTTCATGCTCGGATAGCGACGATGAAGAGTATGCTATGGCTGTAAGAGACTTCAAGAAATTCTTTAGAAGAAGAGGAAGGTTCGTGAAACAACCTTATGATGATAAGAAAGGCTTCCAAAAGTTCAAGGAAGACAAAAAGGGAAAGGATGACCGAAAGTGTTTCAAGTGCGGTAATCCAAATCACTTCATTAGTTATTGTCCTAAATACTCAAGTAATGAGCAAAAGACATTTGTTAGCGGTTCATGGTGTCCAAGTGAAGAGGAGAAAGATGAGATTTGTCTCATGTCTAAAGACTCTAACGAGGTACGTTCCGATTCTCCTTACTATAGTAGCTAATCTTTAGACGACGAATCATTAAACTTAGAATATAACAATGAACTTTTAGAAAATGAAGTTTTTTAATTAAAGGAAAAGATAAAGAGGCTTGAAAAAGGCAAAGAAGCAAGTTTAGAATGCAAACTTTATGTAGATCTGTAAACAGTAATTGATCATCTAGATTCTAAAATCGCTAGACTTAGTAAAAAATACTTAGATGAAATAACAGATACTCAGAAAATAAAGAATAAAAAAATTGGTCTAGGCTTTACTGAAAGTATTCCTTCGACTAGCGAAGAAAAACTAACCAAATATGTTCAAAATGTTGTCCAATATGTTTCTGAGGTGGCGGATCCGGTGAATCATTTGAAAAGGGATCCGGCCAGGCAAAAGTAAGGGATCTGGCCACCAACCAAATTTGACTCGACCAAATCTTCTAGAAATAAGTTTGTAGTTGTAACTAAAAAGAAGTCGCCTAATGCTACTATTAGAAATGTTAATAAACCACATTATGGTCAAGGAATTCTAAGAAATGGGCCTAGTGTATGACCAACATCATACTATTTAGGAGACCAAAAGATCCTTACCCAAAAAGTAGTTTTGACCAAATGGGATGGAACAACATATTTCACAATGGTTATCAATTCCAAGTATCTAACTTTGGACCTTAGAACCAATTTCCCATTGTGAACCAAGTAAATGGTTTGTATAACAAAAATGGACCCATGAAATATTAGGGACCAAATGCTTGAGTTGTTTTGTGTTTATAGGTTTGTATAAAGGTTGATCTAGAATCAAATGAATGGATTAAAGATAGTGGTTGCATAAGACACACGACGGGAAATAAAAGCCTATTTTCATCCTACAAGGTTGTGACAGAGGTAATGTAGTATTTGGTAATGGAAAAATCAAGATAATTGGTAAAGGTACGATCTCGCATAACTCTCTAACCATTAATTATGTTTGTCACGTAGATAATCTATGATTTAACTTACTAAGTATTAGTCAAATAGTGGATAAAAAGTGTGAAGTCTTTTTTAGTGAAATTCAAAAGTAAAATACTTAAAGACGACATTACCATAGAAAAAGAGGTTAGGAAAAATGGTATTTTTGTAATGAAGATTGGTAACTTTCCTAAAGATAGACTTTGTCTAGCTTTTATAGATGGTACTTCCAACCTATGGGATCGAAGATTGGGTCATGCCAATATGTGATTTATTTAATCTCTATCATCTAAAGAGCTTGTTAGAAAGTTACCAAAACAAAAATATGAGAAACATTTTTGTGATGCTTGAAATATAGGAAAACAAGTCCATGCAAGTCATAAAGCTAAAACAATGGTTTTAACTACAAGTGTCAAGAACTTTTACACATGGATTTATTTGGTCCATCGTCTATTCAAAGTTACGGAGGAAAATTCTATACTTTGGTAATAGTCGATGACTACTCAAGGTAAACATGGACTAGATTTTTGAAAACAAAACCGAAGCTTTTGATCATTTTGAAATCTTAAGTAAGAAAATTTGAACACAACAATGTTCTCTAATTGTTTCGATCCGTACAGATCATGGTCGGGAGTTTGATAACGAAGTACAATTCAGAGCCTTTTTGTGACGCTAATGGTATTACTCACAATTTCTCAGCTCCACGTACTCCGTAATCAAATAGGGTAGTTGAATGTAAGAATCGTACTTTACAAGAAAAGATTTGAACCATGCTAAATGAACAATCAATTCCTCAAAAATTTTGGTGAAATACTGTTAGGAATTAGAAATTCCATTGTGAAATATCGGTCACCCCAACTATAGACTAGCACAAGTTAGCTCGTAGACATATCGTTATTTATCAGTTTATTAGTTAGTTATTAGTCTAGTCTAGCGTAGTGTAACACGGTGGAGGAAGGACGGGTCTTTACCCACTGTATGCCTGATCCACAGCCCGTCAGGAGGGCGTATAGTTTGTAAGTATAAATACCCCTTCCATCCTTGGAAGGGGTGGTGCTTCTTGGAATCTAACCTTTCATTTGTTATTTTACAACTCTCTTTCAAGAACATCCTCTCAACTATCTTCATCTCTCTAACTATGGCTTTCTTGTATCATCATAATCCTAGACCACCCGAATCATCTAAACAACATAAATATACGATCCTACAATTGGCATCAGAGCCAGGTCTTGTTGTTTGTGTTGATTCTCGTGGTTCGACTCATGGTTTTATGCGGGTTTTCATGCGGTTTATGTGTGGGTTTGGTTGCTTCTTGATGTGGTTACGATGAATATATATGCTGTTTTGAATCTGGTGTTATCTTGTAACTGATTTGTAGTTGTGATATTAACAAGTAGTATGCGGTTTTGACCATATATTGAATCTAATTTGAACCTGTTCTGAATCGGTTTTGAATCTGGTTTCGTGACTTAGATGAGTTTTTTAAGCTGTTTTTTTAAAATAGTCTCATACTGGTTCTATGATGTTTTCTGGTCCTGAATGCTTTTCTTGGATGCGGATTGGTGTTTTTCTTGGTTGCGAGTTGGCGCATTTTTGAATGCGACTTGTCTAAATGTCCTGATTCAATGTATCTGGTCTATGCGAGTTGCAGCTTGCTTTTGAGCGAGTTGTTACAGTTGCGAGTTGGTTCAATATTACTAATGCGAGTTGACTGAAAAAAATGTCCAGATTCTTTGAACCTGATGCGAGTTGTCTACTAGCATTTTTGAATGCGAGTTGTTAATAACGTTTTTGAAGAGCATGCGAGTTGTATCTTTCTTTTGGACAATGCGAGTTGATAAAAGCAGCTTTGCGACTTGACTCATAAAAATAGCAGAAGCGACTTGTGTAAGATGATGCAACTTGTGTAAATGAACTCAAAGCGAGTAGTCAAATTTATCTTAATGCGAGTTGTCAAAGCTATCAAATGATGCGAGTTGTCTTTTGAGTCAACTGATTTAACCATTAACAACAGAAAGAATGTAGATGAGTTTTTACCATGACCACATAACCTTTATATCAAGACTTATACCTCAACAAAACACAAACACAACCTCAGTCTCTTCATACACATCTACATCTATTGCAAACCCACAGTTAAGTTCCAACATCAATAAATCCATAAATTGCAATTCACAATCTCAAATATCCACCTAAATCAAAAGAATCTCAGGTCTACTTTGTGTAATATTCATTGAAATACTAAGCCATGTAAGGGCCTTTTACACAAAATACATCATCATAGATTCAAAGGTTAATGGAGAACGAAATGAATTAATTATGTAAAGATCTCAGCTTGTTTTTTCTCGTTCGATTCAAGGATACATCATACCATTTTGGCATATACACGAGAAATCAAGTCATCATAGATCTATTTGTGTTGAAGGATAAACTTCATTTCTTATACGAATCTTTTAAGGAAAAGACAATAACAAGATTGCTATCATCCTCCCTTCATGTTCGATTTAGAATTACTATGAATTAAAACCATAAGGTTCAACCTGTTTCTATTCGAACCATTTTAAAGATTGGAATAAACCATTAAGGTTTCCTCCCATCCTCAGTTCGGTTACTCTTAATAACGCTACATAAAGGATAAATTGTTTTAAAACCTACCTTGATTCCCTGAAA
Organism: Chrysanthemum seticuspe; assembly: GCA_019973895.1. Taxonomy (NCBI): domain Eukaryota; kingdom Viridiplantae; phylum Streptophyta; class Magnoliopsida; order Asterales; family Asteraceae; genus Chrysanthemum; species Chrysanthemum seticuspe. Next base: position 185,931,072 of record BPTQ01000001.1, on the reverse strand, counting down.
AAGGATCTCATAGCCAAAACTAGGACCTCTTGCCATCCCTGTGGCAAGGTCGTTATGAGCCATCCCTGTGGCAAGGTAAGTTGATGAATCTTTTTCAGACTTGCTGTGTTGAGTGGCGTAATATGAGAGGATGGGGGCGGAGGTTTGGAATTTTAGGGTAAGTGAAAGAGGGAGGCGTACTTTTGGTGTTTAGGGTTTGTTTAAGTGAAGCGTTTTTTTTATATTGGAGAGTTTGAATGACTGTGTTAGTTTATGTGGTGGATTATTAGGGGTTTGTGTGTGATGGTTACATTTTTATACCATAAAATTAGGGTAAAATGGGAGTAACAGAGGGCCACGTATATCTTTCATATAAGATGGGCCGAACATTACTTGTTATCAGATGTGATGTTTGTTGTTGTGGGCCGAAAGAAATGGAGTATACATGGGCTTTGTGTTGAATTAGATCATGGCCTGACATGGATCATTTGGAACAACACTATTTAGAAATCGCTCATATAAACTTTCATGAAGCTACTTAAGTATGGTTTAAGTGAGGTTTGTATTGGCGTGAGTTGGTAAATGAGCCCATGAAAATTTTGAACCATGGATCGGAATTAGATTGGAGTAGGCTTGACGAATTTGGGATAGACTTGGATTAGGACTTGGATTGTTAATGGATCGAGTATTGGACTTTGAATGGGCTTGAATGTTCACCGGTTGTGTTAGTTTATGTGATGACTTGAATTTACATAATGAACCAATGGGCTTCTCAGGAGATCTTATTGGTTATGTAATTTGATGTGATAATAATGAGATTTGAGTTGATGATAAGATTTGTTGTGGTGTGCGATTTAATACCTTGGTTTATACATTATCACGGAGGATATTATTTCACGGCTTGAATTATTTATTGGAATATGTTGACTACAGGGTTGTTTATACGGTATTTCTTATTTGGATTTGAAGTGAGATTTTTCCGGGCACGTTTACTTATTCCGTCTTCCTTCTTTCTACCCTTCAGCGAAGATGACTTGTTTGGGCATTTATAGAGTGTGATAAAGACTTGGCTATTTAGTTACGGTTGTGATTCTTTCTGGCTTAACCCAAAACGTAACTATCACTTCGGTGTCTCATGCAGTTGAGGATACGTCAAGAGGTTTTGTACATTGGGTACACCGTTTCTTCTTCACAAGGATTAGTACAAGCTTAAGTAACAAATCTGGGGAATTTCACTTCATGATCAAGTTTGGCATATCAGGTTTACTTCACCATGTTGTCACAGCAATGGCCGACAGAATGCGTGAATGATGTGTTTACCAAAGTGTTTATTGGATGGTTGATGATATTGTTGATGTTGGATAATGAACCGTTAATGAACCGCTGCATGTTCCCGTAAAATAGATATTCACCGAAACCAAAGTTGTATTGAACACATTCAAGCTGACATTGTTTACGGTTTAGTCTTGATTTTGTAAAATCCCGCGAAAGAATCTATTTCTCGGTTTAAATCATAGACTTGTAAAATCACATGACAATGGAACATCTTGGTAATTGTAAAGTGTATTTCCGGATCAATCTTACGGTTTATTCTTGGTTTTGTAAAATCCCGCGAAAGAAACTATTTCTCGGTTTAAACCATAGAGTTGTAAAATCCCGTAATGATGAAACCATCCTGGAGAAAGGAAAGTGTATTGCGGGATCTTATTTGATGCTGGTGCTACGGTTTCTGTTTCGAAGAAGGGATAAAAGGGTGTACTTCATGAATTGGGTGTTTGTTTGGATTGTCCTCATGGCAGTTTGGTTATTGCATGGTTTTACGGGGTGATGTGCTTTTAACCATGGTCGGGATGAAAACCATTATCATAGTTCACTTAAAACGTCAAAGGAGGCTAGATTTGAGCTTTTAAACAAAAGATGTGACAACGGAGTTAATTCACTATTATTTATTTGAGGTTGAAGTGAAATATCACGGGCGAGTGTACTTAGTATCTGAAGGTATCAGGGATGGTTGGATGAAGATTCTTCAAGATCCTTGTTCGAGCTTATTATAAAAAACAAAGACTTGGAAATCTAGTTATTGTTGGGTGACTTTTTCCTTTTCTTTTACCACTTGAGGGAATTGGGCTCTTACCACCACAAAATAACTATCACTTTAAGGAGTTACATTGTAGTGCTCAGTGTCACATTCAATTGTGGATTTTCAAGAGGTGATGTACGTCGTATACTTGATGGTTGGTTGGATGAAGAGTATAGAGTACTTAGAGATTCAATGGAGGATGAAATCTCGACACCGCTCTTTGTTACATATGTGTAAGTTTAAGTCACGAGTTCGGGTTGTTTTACTGCAGGGTCAAATTCATCATATTGGGCTTTCTCCACCAGCTGTCACTACAAAGACCATACTGAATGATAATGGGGTTGATTACAAGTTTGCCAAGAGTAGATGAAAAGAGAGAGATAATGACGTTTGAACACAACAGTTCAAGCCTCTTACTCTAAAGAAAAGAAATGTGTACGCTTCAGTGCGCATTATCTTCGGAAGAAGAGAAATCTTCTTATTATGACCATTCTCATCAACATGCTTCATGCTTTTTCCATGCGCTTTCAATTATCAAGTGAACCGGACTACCGTTGTTAGTAATCTTATTCCACTTGCTCTATTATAATGACGATGGCGACATCATATGCAACCTTTGAGGGGGAGAAGTGTGAATAGACTACATTTTGATGATTTCACTTATTCAATCAAGAATGGCAACTCTGTATGCAATTCTTGAGGGGGAGAAAAAGTGTGAATTTACTGCATGGTTGATCGATATCTGAGAATATATGGTCATACGACTCCTAACTCATGTAAGAACCGATCTTCTTTTTATCGGGTCATCGTTACATGGAGTTTCTTCTAAGAGCCGTTGGTTAACATCTTCACACGGGCTGAGTTGATTAATGACAAAGTGCTTCTAGTTGCGGGGCTGATTTCCTTAATGAACATCTTTCTGTTCTGTAACATATTGGATTTCACAAACACATCATACCATGATCAAACTAGGCGTACAACTTAAGGTTTTAGAGAGAGAAAGAGTTAGAGGTTTGGGAACTTAGTGAGAGAAAGTGAATATATTATTATGAGCTCCAACTCTCTACCTTGGGAGGTAGAGAGTATTTATAGTCTTACACAAATAGCAACCTACGGGCTGTGGATCAGGCATACAGTGGGTAAAGACCCGTCCGTCCTCCACGGTGTTACTTAACTAAATACTACTTAACATTAAATAACTACGACTACGAGCTTTCTAACGATAACATATACTTGAGGTGACCGACACTTTAATAACTGGATTTACTAAATCCTTACAATCTCTCCCTAAGGGAGGTCACCTCAAATTACATTGAATACAAACATATATTACATAAATATTTTTCTTGGATTCTTGATAATGTTCTTTGCTTTGTAGCCCGTAGTCATTGATTCTTCATTTTTGCATGTTTGATTAATCCAAGTGGAGGTCTTCAACTGATCTACGTAATAATGAGTGTTGAGCCAGCTTTGAGATCATCAACAACCATAAATCTCTGACTCTTCCTTTGTAGTGTTGGTATTATGTGATGTTGTGACATTTTGGACCGACATGCTCACATTCTGGATCATGATTTCTTCGTATCAGAGTAGCGGAAGCTTTAGTTAATTCATGATATTTGCAGCAGCGTAGCAGAAGTATGGAGTGAAAATATCAGAATCGTTGATGCACTTATCATGATTTCTTTTAGAGATGAATGTGTAGTGTGAGCATGTGGCTATGGATTGACCTCTCCATTCTGATCAGCTGCAAACGTCGGGTGTACCTGCATACAACAGTTAGCAATAAAATACATGAAAGTGTCTTTGATCACTTCCGTTGAATTGAGGTACACGGCCCACGGTTCCCAGTTAATCAGTACAAGTACTGCCTGTGATCAGGTATAATTCCGAAGAATTTCCTTGACAGGGTTTCACAGCTGCTCTAGCCGTTCTCAAGCCAGAATGTCTCAAAGAAGACAACACGGAATGAGTGAACCAGCGAATTGAGATTCAATGATTGATGAAAATGATTTGAAAATAGTCGTGTATTAAGTATAAAGGTTTTTGCAATACAACGAAGGTTTTATGGAAAATCAATTATCAATCATAAATATCCTTTTTGATTTTGAAAATATAATGCACAGTCGACGTGCTGAAGAAAAGAATTTTTGAGCACACTGTCACACCCCCAAATTACGTGTTTTGCAGCAGAATGGAATACCTTGGGGAGGACTGTCATAGCATCAAAGTTACAGTTATATCGAACGACCTAAAGTGTCGTTTGGAAAATACATCGTTTGATTTAGTAAAATAATCAGAATTTACAAAGTGTAGGTCCCAAATGAAAATCAACTCGTGCGGAAATAAGTTTGTTACAATTCAAACGATGTTTTAAAAGTGTATAAATCCCATGTGAGACGCGTCGTCACCACGACTCTATGATAAGTCCATATGCATGCCATGAAGTGAATGCCTTAGATACCTGAGATAAAACATGCTAAAAAGTGTCAACACAAAGGTTGAGTGAGTTCATAGAGTTTGGTTAACAAGTAAAGCTTTTAAAGAGCGTTCATGCAACAAAGGCAAAGTTTTTGGTCATATAGAATAGTCCACAAAGCAAAGGCATCATAAATCCACTCAGTTCCAAGTTCCGCCCATACAAAACTTGCAACCTGTGTGTTCACAATCCACTGCCAAAATATGTATAGTTTATGTTCATGCACACGTTGCCAAATGAGTTCACAAAGCAAAGGCATTGTAAATCCACTCAGTTCCAAGTTCCGCCCATACAAAACTTGCAACCTGTGTGTTTACAACCCACTGCTAAAAATAGAATGACAATCATGAATATGCGCATTAAGGTAGTTAAAAGTATAAATATCACCATAAGGGTCTTCCAACAACTCGTGTATGGATGTTCCTCCAACGACTCACGTTGGGCTGTATCCATATAAATGGCCTTCCAACATATAAATATTGGGATGTTCCTCCAACGACTCACGTTGGGCTGTATCCAAATAAATGGCCTTCCAACATATAAATATTGGGATGTTCCTCCAACGACTCACGTTGGGCTGTATCCAAATAAATGGCCTTCCAACATATAAATATTGGGATGTTTGTTTAAGTCTAGTCACTTCACGCACCAAGTCTAAAGTATAAGTAATGTTGTTTGGCAAAAGAGCTTAAATGTTTTGATAAATAAGCATGTATCTCTCCCCAAATAGTTTATAAGAATTTAAACGAGTAAAAGCGGGGTATGAACTCACAAGGAAAGTAATAGCATTGGTTCTACTTCATCTCCGAAACCCAATGCGTGTGTTATCCAATGAGACTTTCAAGTTTAGTATAACACAATCAAGTATAATGCAATCAAGTATAAAAAGTATAGCGTAGCATAAAAGTGTAAATGTTTTGAGTATTTGTATTTGTAAAAGCAAGTAGTTGAGCATGTATCTCCCCCAAAAGTTTGTAAACAATTAATAGAAAGTGGGGCTATGAAAACTCACCTGATGCAATGTTTATGATGACAAAAGTAGATACACTGAAATGAGGTGCAATCTCTATCCGCAACCTAATGAATGATATGCTCTAATATAAGTCATGAAACAATGTCGTGCATGCAAACTCATATGATATCCATACCACTTGTGCATTTGAAAATAATGTTTGTCGTCGAAATATATGTTTATGACATCTCGTCATGTTATAAAATATTTTACAAGTATTTGCGTTGAAACAACATCCTACGATAGTCGTTTAGTGATTTGTCAAGAATTTATAGCTTTTCGTCGCAAAATAATATAATTTGACAAGTCATGAAAGTGACTATATGGCCTCGAAAAGCTAGTCGTAAAATGGTGCACATCGAGTGTTAGGAAACAAACTCAACGGTTTTGGGAAGCTTGTATCATTATCTCAAAGTTTTAGCATTTAAGTTTTCATCATAGAGGTCTTGATCATGGAGAAAATCATAGGCAAAGTAGGGTACTTGTATCCAAAATATTGTTTAAGGGTAGTTTTCGGCAAAGTTTAAGTGACCGTATCTTACTCGTTACAACTCTGTTTGACAAACGGTTGAACATTTTGGAAAATATGCTAGGCAAACTTACTTTTACTAGAAGACATCGTTTTCTAAAAAGTATTCCATCGATGTTAAAAACGACCCTCAACCTGGTCCTTCGTGGCCGTAATATTTGTCTAATAGAAATATATTAGTTTTTCTTATATAATAAAGTTACGGCAACTTTGTTAAATCGCGTGTAATTTAATCGTTACAAGTCCGTTTTCTACGTTTTATATGCCCTCGGAATCGTGATAATATATACTAATATATTTTTGATAAGTCGACACATTTTATAACGCTTAAGACTCATTTTTGACTCGTAAAAAGTCGAGATTACATGCTGAATTTTCTGAAACAAATATTTTTTGTCGTCAAACTTGAAAATAGCATAACTTCTTCGTTATAACTCCGTTTTAACCCGTTCAAGCGGCCACGTTTTCGTTTTAAAGTATATTTTCCAAATATCTAGCCCAAATATTTTTCTCAACTGCTGAAATTTCCAGATTTCAAAAATAAGGACAGACCCTTAGTTAAACTTGTCGAAATGAGTTTTTCTCGCGCAAAACCTATTCTAACCAATTCAACCCAACGCCGAAGCTATTCTAATCCTACCATACACCTTCTTAGGGTTTCATGGGTTCCTAGACATCACCAAAAGTGATATGTTACAAGGGATTGTTATTTGGATAATTAAAACCCATTATATGTACTAAAAACCAATAAAAGTGGTATGGATCATGGAATTCATGCATGTTTTTCTAAAAGAAACATAAAGATACATCAAGTAAGAGTATGCAAGATTATGAAAAATTACTAGAACACTTACTTGAAGGATTGAAGAGTTTTGAGCAAATACTTAAATAAATCACGAGGTTTTTATTTCAAAACCTATACTAGATTGTTCCTAGGACTTGATTAATACTTGAATCATGAAAAACTATGGATTTCTCTTGTTTCTTCACCATGGCCGGCCACTAGGAGAAGGATGAGAGGATTTTAAAAGTCTTTCACCTTGAGTAAGTGTTAACTATGTTTTATTTAGATATTATCTAGTAGTATAAAAGTATTATACAAATATCTTCAAGTAGAAAAGTCCAAGTTGGTCATCTTTGATGACTAGGGGGGGGGGCATGTGGCCGGTTTTGGTTTAAATTGGGCAAGGATTGGGTAGTTTTGATAATTAAGTGTATTATTTGTTAAGTATAGTGTGTAATTTGTGTGTATAATTAAGTATTAATTGTAGCGTTAACTAAAAATAGATTTTAACGGAACAAAATAAAATGTATTGAAGTCATAAAATTTATAATATTACATTTCTTACAAGAATTGAGTAAATAAATATTTATCGTGTTGAATTTACGAAAACTGTCGTAAATATTTATACTTAACAATTTATATACAAAATAAATTGAAAACATCGGGTAAAATAATAATATTATTTTTATAATCTTATTATGAGTACAAAAATATATCGGAATAACTTTTGGAAATGTCGGATCAAATGTTCAAATAATATTTACGCGATAGCGTTTATTTAATAAGAAAATAAACGTTTAATGTAAAATGCAAAACCCATGCATAAATTGATATGAAATGATGTTGCTAATGATGTGTAGACTAAATCTAGTCTATATGAAATGTCCTGAAATTACGGGTTGTCACATTCGCCCACCTAAAAAGGAATTCAGTCCCTGAATTCAGTTCGTGTTGGTCTCTCCGGTTTAGGGTTTGATGTGGCAAACTTTCCCATTCTCGAGCAAAACCCTCAAAAGACTTTTAGGTAACCGATTTTTACTTAATCCCACAACTCATCAAACAAGAACTGTCATACGATTAGGCTAAATCGGTTTAGGTAACAACTTGTTTCTAGCTTGATCTTTGCAACTCATCAAACAAGAACTGTCACTCGGATCAAACTGGAAACAAGTGGTTTGAAGAAAATCTTTTGAAAATTTGGCTCGTTTACGGAATTGCTTACTCATATGAAACTACTACTCCCTTCATTGCATGATTCTTCCTGAATTAGACATAGGTGATCAGGCTATGTATAATTTAGGAGTAACTATGCAATGCTTGGAAGTTTGGTGTTAAGTCATAAACCCGCATGTATAATGAGTATGTACTTGTGATGAAATGATGAGATGCTATGATGATGTAGTTATAGTCTAGGGTCAATGATGCAACCTAGTTCTCTATAACCGATGCTCTGATACCAATCTGTCACACCCCCAAATTATGTGTTTTGCAGCGGAATGGAATACCTTGGGAAGGACTGTCATAGCATCAAAGTTACAGTTATATCGAACGACCTAAAGTGTCGTTTGGAAAATACATCGTTTGATTTAGTAAAATAATCAGAATTTACAAAGTGTAGGTCCCAAATGAAAATCAACTCGTGCGAAAATAAGTTTGTTACAATTCAAACGATGTTTTAAAAGTGTATAAATCCCATGTGAGACGCGTTGTCACCACGACTCTATGATAAGTCCATATGCATGCCATGAAGTGAATGCCTTAGATACCTGAGATAAAACATGCTAAAAAGTGTCAACACAAAGGTTGAGTGAGTTCATAGAGTTTGGTTAACAAGTAAAGCTTTTAAAGAGCGTTCATGCAACAAAGGCAAAGTTTTTGGTCATATAGAATAGTCCACAAAGCAAAGGCATCGTAAATCCACTCAGTTCCAAGTTCCGCCCATACAAAACTTGCAACCTGTGTGTTCAAAATCCACTGCCAAAATATGTATAGTTTATGTTCATGCACACGTTGCCAAATGAGTTCACAAAGCAAAGGCATTGTAAATCCACTCAGTTCCAAGTTCCGCCCATACAAAACTTGCAACCTGTGTGTTTACAACCCACTGCTAAAAATAGAATGACAATCATGAATATGCGCATTAAGGTAGTTAAAAGTATAAATATCACCATAAGGGTCTTCCAACAACTCGTGTTGGGATGTTCCTCCAACGACTCACGTTGGGCTGTATCCATATAAATGGCCTTCCAACATATAAATATTGGGATGTTCCTCCAACGACTCACGTTGGGCTGTATCCAAATAAATGGCCTTCCAACATATAAATATTGGGATGTTTGTTTAAGTCTAGTCACTTCACGCACCAAGTCTAAAGTATAAGTAATGTTGTTTGGCAAAAGAGTTTAAATGTTTTGATAAATAAGCATGTATCTCTCCCCAAATAGTTTATAAGAATTTAAACGAGTAAAAGCGGGGTATGAACTCACAAGGAAAGTAATAGCATTGGTTCTACTTCATCTCCGAAACCCAATGCGTGTGTTATCCAATGAGACTTTCAAGTTTAGTATAACACAATCAAGTATAATGCAATCAAGTATAAAAAGTATAGCGTAGCATAAAAGTGTAAATGTTTTGAGTATTTGTATTTGTAAAAGCAAGTAGTTGAGCATGTATCTCCCCCAAAAGTTTGTAAACAATTAATAGAAAGTGGGGCTATGAAAACTCACCTGATGCAATGTTTATGATGACAAAAGTAGATACACTGAAATGAGGTGCAATCTCTATCCGCAACCTAATGAATGATATGCTCTAATATAAGTCATGAAACAATGTCGTGCATGCAAACTCATATGATATCCATACCACTTGTGCATTTGAAAATAATGTTTGTCGTCGAAATATATGTTTATGACATCTCGTCATGTTATAAAATATTTTACAAGTATTTGCGTTGAAACAACATCCTACGATAGTCGTTTAGTGATTTGTCAAGAATTTATAGCTTTTCGTCGCAAAATAATATAATTTGACAAGTCATGAAAGTGACTATATGGCCTCGAAAAGCTAGTCGTAAAATGGTGCACATCGAGTGTTAGGAAACAAACTCAACGGTTTTGGGAAGCTTGTATCATTATCTCAAAGTTTTAGCATTTAAGTTTTCATCATAGAGGTCTTGATCATGGAGAAAATCATAGGCAAAGTAGGGTACTTGTATCCAAAATATTGTTTAAGGGTAGTTTTCGGCAAAGTTTAAGTGACCGTATCTTACTCGTTACAACTCTGTTTGACAAACGGTTGAACATTTTGGAAAATATGCTAGGCAAACTTACTTTTACTAGAAGACATCGTTTTCTAAAAAGTATTCCATCGATGTTAAAAACGACCCTCAACCTGGTCCTTCGTGGCCGTAATATTTGTCTAATAGAAATATATTAGTTTTTCTTATATAATAAAGTTACGGCAACTTTGTTAAATCGCGTGTAATTTAATCGTTACAAGTCCGTTTTCTACGTTTTATATGCCCTCGGAATCGTGATAATATATACTAATATATTTTTGATAAGTCGACACATTTTATAACGCTTAAGACTCATTTTTGACTCGTAAAAAGTCGAGATTACATGCTGAATTTTCTGAAACAAATATTTTTTGTCGTCAAACTTGAAAATAGCATAACTTCTTCGTTATAACTCCGTTTTAACCCGTTCAAGTGGCCACGTTTTCGTTTTAAAGTATATTTTCTAAATATCTAGCCCAAATATTTTTCTCAACTGCCGAAATTTCCAGATTTCAAAAATAAGGAGAGACCCTTAGTTAAACTTGTCGAAATGAGTTTTTCTCGCGCAAAACCTATTCTAACCAATTCAACCCAACGCCGAAGCTATTCTAATCCTACCATACACCTTCTTAGGGTTTTATGGGTTCCTAGACATCACCAAAAGTGATATGTTACAAGGGATTGTTATTTGGATAATTAAAACCCATTATATGTACTAAAAACCAATAAAAGTGGTATGGATCATGGAATTCATGCATGTTTTTCTAAAAGAAACATAAAGATACATCAAGTAAGAGTATGAAAGATTATGAAAAATTACTAGAACACTTACTTGAAGGATTGAAGAGTTTTGAGCAAATACTTAAATAAATCATGAGGTTTTTATTTCAAAACCTATACTAGATTGTTCCTAGGACTTGATTAATACTTGAATCATGAAAAACTATGGATTTCTCTTGTTTCTTCACCATGGCCGGCCACTAGGAGAAGGATGAGAGGATTTTAAAATTCTTTCACCTTGAGTAAGTGTTAACTATGTTTTATTTAGATATTATCTAGTAGTATAAAAGTATTATACAAATATCTTCAAGTAGAAAAGTCCAAGTTGGTCATATTTGATGACTAGGGGGGGGGCATGTGGCCGGTTTTGGTTTAACTTGGGCAAGGATTGGGTAGTTTTAATAATTAAGTGTATTATTTGTTAAGTATAGTGTGTAATTTGTGTGTATAATTAAGTATTAATTGTAGCGTTAACTAAAAATAGATTTTAACGGAACAAAATAAAATGTATTGAAGTCATAAAATTTATAATATTACATTTCTTACAAGAATTGAGTAAATAAATATTTATCGTGTTGAATTTACGAAAACCGTCGTAAATATTTATACTTAACAATTTATATACAAAATAAATTGAAAACATCGGGTAAAATAATAATATTATTTTTATAATCTTACTATGAGTACAAAAATATATCGGAATAACTTTTGGAAATGTCGGATCAAATGTTCAAATAATGTTTACGCGATAGCGTTTATTTAATAAGAAAAAAAAACGTTTAATGTAAAATGCAAAACGCATGCATAAATTGATATGAAATGATGTTACTAATGATGTGTAGACTAAATCTAGTCTATATGAAATGTCCTGAAATTACGGGTTGTCACACACACCGACTGGTTTTTCAAAAGAATCCGTCATTTCATTTTCCTGGACAAGGAACAATTCAATTTTGAATTGCTCCATTGATGATGTCCAGATGACACAACAAGCCTTGGCAATACCACTAGGATAATGCGTAGGCCTCTTAAAATATATTCTCACATTCCACATTGTGTGAAACTGTGAGTCTTCAAAGATGATGTGTCCTAATGAGATTTATTGATGATATCGTGGCTCTAGACTCAATAGTGCACATTTGGTTTCCTATATCGGAGACTAGGGAGAGGGTCTCCTTCTTCAATATCAACAAACTCTAAGAGAAAGTCGATAGATTATGTCGGTTCCCCGTGAGAGTGAAACAAGTCCTTTTAAGAGGAACTTGAGTAGCTTGGGAAGTTTAGTGCAGTGCGTCACTGGGTCCATGATGTCTTGTCTTCAATACTAGTGTTACCTTAGTAACCACCAGTAGCATATGCATTGAACCCGGTTTCTGCCCTAAGGTTGAATAAATGGAGGGCTATTTCTTTTTACCCTTTTCTCATTTCATTTCTTTTTCATTCTTCAACCCCTTCAGTGCTTACCGAGACTTCATTACTAGAACCTTGTTGGGTTTATTCCAGTACTAGCTCTGTCTCAGTCCGCACTCTTCCCATATCTCACTTTTCTCCTTTTTTTCATCATACCTATGGACTTCTACACTATCTAGTGGATTGTCCCTGGGTAGATCCCTCCGGTTCTGGCGGATCATGGGAACAAATACCTAACCTTATCATCCTTATATCACCATACATAAAGTAAATTTGGTCGGTCTATTTGGTATTGTTCATCTGCCATTGTAACCAATTGAAAACCATTTTAAAATCAATCCAGCTACTTGTGATATATTATCAAAGCATTTTGTACCTGAATTATTTTTGATACTTTTAGAAAAAGAGCTCCCCCTCAACATGTGCATCATGTATTTGAAATCGATTTGGCACACGGAGGCAAGAGGAAGGATTGACTTCTTTGATTACCATTTTCTAAAAGATATCAACATCACTTCCCTGATCAAAATAAGTAGATAAAGCATATTGGGGAAGGATGAGGTTTTCATAAGTTTTCTCCCCCTCAATATGTGCCTCGAGGTTCGAAATAGTTTTACACATATTAGAAGGAACATGCACTTAGAGACAAATCAATCAAGTTTCAATTCTTTGTGGTTTAAAAAGATGCTCCCCCTCAACATGCTCATGGAAAATTTGAAATCGTTTGGCACATGTGGGGAGGAAAGCTTGCTAAACACTTATGAAACCATTTATCGAGTTATCAGTTTAAATCCAAATTAAATCACAAATTCTCCCCCGTTCACAATTTTCAAATCATTTGAGATTTGTGATCTCTGTAGATTTAAATTGATTTTGAAAGCTTTTGAGGGGAGATGTGACTTGATTATGAGAACCATTAAGCCGATAAGGATCAAGTTTGAGACTTTTAGACTCCAAAGATTAAACATGCTTGATTACGTGCCAATTGATTGAAAAATACTCTTTTTGATTGAAATTATTCTCCCCCTCAATCAATGACATATGTTATTGATTGAAGAATAGAGATTTTGACAAATGAAAAGCCCGAATGATTTTCAAAAGTAGAGTCCGAAATATTTTCAAAGCAATTTTGTTCTTATTAACGACAAACATTTGTTTTTAGAATCAGAGCATGAGGTTTGAAGATTTAAGATAAAGTATGGCTCTGTTCTTTTTTTGAAAAATGGGTTACTGCATGAGATGACAATAAACCACTATTTTTTTTTTTTTTTTTTTTTTTTTTTTTTTTTTTTTTTTTTTTTTTTTAACAATTTATGTACATTCGAAGAACATCTAAAAACCCGTGACATTCTTTGAATGTCAACACAAAGTCCGTAGATGATATCGAATAAAGAAAAAACATGACAAAATAACACTATTTTTGGAATTTTTCAAGATTTTCTAATTTCTATAGATTTTGAAAATTTTATATTTTTCTATTTGCTTTTTGTTGGTTTTGTAATTTTGAATTTTGCTTTTTGAATAACTATTTACAATAGATGGATGAAGAAAGACATTTACTCCTCGTCTTCCTCTTGAAGACGTTTGAGTGTTTCCGGTTGTAGACTCTTTAAACCAAGTCGTGGAAGGATAAACTCAAAATGTTCTCTAGGAAGAGCTTTGGTAAAGATGTCTGCTAATTGGTAGTCAGTCCTCACAAAATATAGTTCCACCGCACCGTTCTCCACTTGATCCCTGATAAAATGATGTTGAATGTCGATGTGCTTTGCTCTTGAGTGTTGAACGTTGTTGCATGAGAGAGCAATATCACTTTTATTATTACAGTACAGAGGGATTTTGTTGAATTCAAAGCCATAGTCAGATAATTGGGATCTCATCCATAGGATTTGAGCACAACAAGATGACATGGCTATGTATTCAGCCTCTGTAGAGGATATAGAAGTACTCATTTGTTTCTTTGAAGACCAGCTCAAAAGCTTATCGCCCAAAAACTGAGCACCTCCAGACGTACTTCGACGTGTATCTTGACATCCTGCATGATCAACATCTGCATAGGCTGTTAGTGACATACCGGTGTCCTTCAGGTACCAAAGTCCCATATTGATGGTTCCTTGGAGATACCGAAAGACCCGTTTAACCTCTTCAAGGTGCTTTTTAGTAGGCTTAGCCTGATATCTAGCACACATGCATACATCGAACAAGATGTCTGGTCTACTGGCTGTGAGGTACATCAGGGATCCAATCATACTGCGATATTTTGTTTGATCTACCATGATCCCTGAGTGGTCTTCATCCAGCTTAGTACATTCTATCATGGGGGTGTCAACAGGGTCACAAGAGTCAAATCCAAATTTCTTTAAAATCTCATTAGCATACTTAGATTGATTTATAAAAATTCCTCTGGGACTTTGTGAAATTTGTAATCCCAAGAAAAATGACATTTGTCCCATCATTGACATTTGAAATTTGGAACCCATTTCATTTGAAAAACGGTCACATTCATTGGGGTCAGTCGAGGCAAAAATAATATCATCAACATAGATTTGAACATGGATTAAATGTTTGCCTAGATTTCTGGTGAACAATGTCGGATCAACTGCTCCTTTGCTGAATCCGGTAGATAGAAGAAACTTTGATAGCGTATCATACCATGCCCTTGGAGCTTGCTTCAAACCGTAAAGGGATTTCTTCAAGCGATAGACATGAGTAGGATGCTCTGGATTCACAAAACCTTCCGGTTGTCAGACGTATACGACTTCTTTAAGATCTCCATTAAGAAAAGCCGTCTTTACATCCATATGATAGACAACCATGTTCTTACTTGCAGCATTAGCCAGGAAGATTCTGATTGCCTCGATGCGTGCAACTGGAGCAAATGATTCTTCAAAGTCAATACCCTCTTCTTGACGGTATCCTTTTGCAACCAATCGAGCCTTGTTCTTTAATACATCACCATGCTCATCAAGTTTTTCTTTGAAGATCCACTTTAGAGCAATGTTCATAGCACAGTCAGGAGCAGGTACTAATTCCCATACATCTAGTCGATCAAACTCATGAATTCCTTCTTGCATGGCATTGAACCATCTGTCTTCATTCATAGCAGTTTTAACGTCTTTTGCTTCGATCTTAGACAGTACAGAGTTGAAGAAGCACCATAAAGCATCGGTTGCAAGTTGTTTGCGAGTGGATACTTGACGAGAGGGATTTCCAATGATGTTGTCCAATGGGTGATCATGTGTCCATTTTCTAAAGTGTTCGTGTGGTTGTTGTTGAGGAACTGAATCAGCTGAGTCGATTTATCCTGATGAAGATGGTTCAGACGATGATTCAGGAGCAAATGTGTTTTCAAATGGGGCATCTTCAGGAGTACCAAAGGGATTCTCTCCATCAGGGGTGCCAGAAACAATTCCATGATGTACACTCGATGATTGATGATTTGTTGATGAGACAGAGTGATCAGCAGCAAGCGCTTCTTGGCTTAACGACATAGAAACTGAAGGGTTAACTTCATTGACAGGGATAGGAGTAGCCTCTGTTGATGGATTTGATAGATCATTAGCAATTGGCTTATAGTGTTCATAAAACATTGGATCAAATAGTTTCTTCAAGTCATCTTCTGAAGGAGGTACATAAGGAGTTGCTGGTGAAGAATTGTATACAAGAGTAGAACTGATGGGAATACTTGATGATGCGGGTCCAGAACTGGGTTGTCCTGGAGCCATTAGACCGGTCATCTCATCAAACGTAACGTGAATTGTTTCCATGATATTTCGGGTTCTTTTGTTGTAGATTCGGTATCCTTTTCTGCTTGGTGCATATCCTATAAATATTCCAATGTCCGCTTTAGCTTTAAGTTTGCCTAAGTCTTGGCCCTCATTAGTTGGATAACACAATGCACCAAACACACGAAGGAATGAAAGATTAGGTTTTCGGTTGTGGACAAGTGCATATGGAGTTTTTCCATGAGAAGTGTGAATAAGGGATCGATTTTGAGTATAGCATGCAGTTGCAATGGCTTCAGCCCAGAGAAAATTGGAACCTTTGAGTAAATCAGCATTGTTCTAGCGGCTTCCACAAGAGTTCGATTTCGTCTTTCAACTACACCGTTCTGTTGAGGAGTTCGTGGAACACTTCTTTGATGACTGATTCCAACACTTTCATAAAACTCACTAAGTTGTTTATTAACAAACTCAGTTCCATTGTCTGTTCGGATGATTCTGATAGTTTTATTAAGTCGAACCTGCAGCTGTTTGATAAGTTTGATTATGATATCTGAAGTTTCATCCTTTGTTCTCAAGAACTTAACCCATGTAAATCGAGAATAATCATCAACCACAACTAACACATATTTCTTCCCATAAATTTTCTGCACTCTCATGGGTCCACATAAATCCATGTGAATGGTATGAAGAACTTCCATAACTGAGTTTGTAGATTTGGGTTTGTGGGCATACTTCTTGCTTTTTTCCCAATTGGCATGCTGAACAAAGATGATCCTTTTCATACTTTAGTCTAGGTAAGCCTATAACTAAGTCCTTTCTGGAGAGATCATTTATGGTACTGAAGTACAAGTGATTAAGACGACGATGCAATAACCATGACTTTGTTTTCGAAGCCTTTGACAACAAGCAAATTGGAGAACACTTCATCATATCTTCGATAGAGATGGTGTATAGGTTTAAACCACGTGTTCCTCTTAAAAGTTCTCTACCATCAAGTTCTCTAACGAAACAAGTATGTTTTCTGAAGGCCACTTCTAGATCAGAATCACAGAATTGACCGACAGAGAATACGTTATGACCAAGACCTTCAACGTAATATACCCTGGAGATAACACTATCACCTACAACATAGTCTCCATAACCCATAATTGCACCGAAATGATCGTTCCCGAATCTAACAGTCCCGATGAATTTACTCACGAAGTTCATGAGCCGTAATCGGTCTCCAGTCATTTTATTGGAACAGCCTGAGTCCAGGTACCACAGAACAATTTGAACGATCTGCATTTGAACACAGACAAGAATGGATAACTAGATAATTGGGATCCCCATGCAAGAATGGGTTCCATTTGGTTAGTAACAATGATTGGACCACCCACATCAGAAGTAGAAACAATGGAATCATCAGGGATAGATGCAATGCTAGTGTCCGTATTTGACCTATTCAAAATATGTTCACTTCTTAAGGGAATAGTTCTACCAGTAGGCATCCATTTTCTAATGGGCATTGATCTAGATAATTTAGGGCACATCTTATTAAGATTGAATTTTCGACCAGTAGGTATCCACTGATAACCTATGTTACTAAATTTCCTTTATGTGGGTTTCCAATGTTTCCTAACCTTCTTCCGCCATTCTTTCTAGCCTTCTTAGCTTGATTATTTGCATTAACAATCTTAACAGGGCATTTAACAACATTAATCAAATCATTCACACCACATTCAAGATTAGTAACAGAAACCACGCAATCATCATTACATGTTTTGCCAAAAGTAGCAGAATTCGCATTAATTACAGTACGCTTAGAGCTAACACTAGAATCAACACGATTCGTTTTATTCAAATTCTCCCTAAGGTGATCTTCTACTCTCTTCCACTGAACATTCCTAGCATGCAAGGTCCTATCATTCTTTGTGTTGCCTTGAGGCTTTGACCCGCTTGCTTTGGTGTCACTTCTTACTCCTGTAGAGGGAATTGGAACATTAGTTGGTTTTGCTACTTTTTGCATTCCTGAACTAGAAGTGCAGGGATCTGAACTATTTGAAGGCACTCTAGAGTTTACTTACTTAGTATTCGGCATGGAATGAGTTGCATACTTATCACAAGGCATCGAGCAAGGCATCACAGCTTTACCTTTCGCACCTAAGGATTTAGGACATGTTGCTATTAAACATTCTAACATCTCCTGAGATCGTTTGGCCTGAATGCAAGCAAACCTAATTTCACTATCAAGTGGCTTGTTTATGAAGTCCTCTTCCACAATCTCACGGAGACATTCAAGACTATCCTTAAGGCGAGCAAGATAATTATGAAATACAAGTTCATTATTCCTAAGATGAGGAGGAATGTATTTAACAGTCACATTATATTTTCAGTCTATAGATGACTTCGATGCAACATTCTCATTGAAGACAAGTGGCATTTTCCCTTTTTCCTGACTCTTCAGATTCTCAATTTCCTTTTGTAAAGACGTTATTTTTTCGTTGTTCTTGTCACGAGTGACTTTCATTGAATCATATAACTCTTTAAAGTGTAGTTTAACTTTTTCATTTTCTTCTAGAAAACTCTCATTTTCCTTTTGTAAAACATTAACCAAGTTTTGAAGATGAAAAGTTTGAGAATACTGAGAATCTAAAGGAGGAGGCATTTGGGAGCTAGTCGCATTGTTCTTTTCACCCTTTAATTGTGCAATTTGGGTTCTCATTTTTCTGATCGTGTTACAATGAGCTCGAATCTGTTCATCACGTTTGCTAATTTCAAAAACTGCATCAAATTCAGGAGCATCCAAGGATGTCTTGACATTTGAGGTTTTAACATTTTCTCTTAGATGTTGATATTTTTATTGCAAAGCAAGATGCTCAACTTCCAATTTAGAAAACTGTTTCACCAGGTTATCATGATCATCCTGTTCAACTTTCTCATGCAATTTAGAGTTGGTTTTCTCAAGCTCAATGACACGATCATGGGAGACTTTCAGAGCAATAGATAATTCATGAAATTGGGATGCATTAATTGAACAATTCGTGGCAGTGTAAAACACATCTTGAGTGATACATTTAGAAATCAGATTCTCATTTAAGGTATGCAAGTTTTTCCTCTCAATCTCATTTTATTTTAATTCACGCTCATAGTCATTAACCTCAACTATCATTGTATCAAATTCCTTTTCCATTTATTTAATATCTGAATCCATCCCCTTTTTAAGACTCTTAAGTTGATCTTTTAATTGTTTAAAGAAGGGCATGACCTCAGTTAAATAGCATTCTTTAGTTTGCTCAAAACCCCTTTCCCCTTCAGTTATCCCAGTGGGTGTGATCCTTTTCTTACATGTTTTTTCAAAATCAACAAATAACTGATAGATAACATACTGACTGATTAAGGTTTTGCTCTTAGTGGGAATAGATCTAGGAACTAAATGCATTGGTGTATTGGGGGGATATATAGTGGCAGGAACCATTCTCCTAGATGGGGGATTCTGTGCAACAAATTCATCAGCTTTTTTCATGTCCATATCCTTTTTCCAGAACACTTGTTCAGGGGTCAGCTATGTTTGAGGTCTAAACTTGTTAAATGCAATCCAATTATCCTTAGCATAGGTTGGTGTTTTAAAACTGATGTTGTTTTCTATGCATGAGGGGCTCTTAAGTTTTTCATCCAATTTCTTCTTAGTAACCTCTTCTAACTGCTTATCTTCCTCAGTGCACTTAGCGCAACTAGGTTTCTGCCTAGGTTTAAGGATTTCATAGCCATCATAGATTACCTTTTGAGCTTCTTTTGCTTTCTTACCATACTCAGGGTTGGGTTCCTTAATAATGGGAATACTATGCTTATCGCTTAAAACTCTATGCTTAGTGACCATGTGAGCAGTCTGAATGGTGTTCCCTTGTACGTACAACTTATTTTCAAGCTTGTTTTTCAAAGTTTTTAGATTAGAAAAGTCATTCAAAAGTTTTGATTCCTTAGCGTTAAATTCTTGTTTAAGCACTTTAACATTTTCTTGAAGCTCTTGCTTTTGCTTAACAGTTTTAGAAAGCTTTTCTTGTAAGGAGTTTAACTCTTGTTTTAACACTTCTTCTCTAAAATTACTTTTTCTAATAATTGTACGCATTTGGTCATCCATTTCCTGCTCACGGGTGGTTAACTCAAACTTAGCACGTTGTTCATAAATAGCAACTTGTTCTTTATAGGCGTTCAGTTCAGAGATACCAGAGTCATCAGGGGCACATGCAGTGTATTCATAAAAAACATAGTCATCATTGACTGCAGAAGATGCATCACTTGGTTCAATGACACTCTCACTTTGGATCACATATTGATCATATGGGACAATATTATTATTACCCATATTAGCAATATCTGAGTCACAAGTTTCCTGTGATTGCACTTTATCATGCATCTTTTGCTGATCAACATCATCAAATAGTTTTAATACCTCTGAGATGATTGATTCTTTGGATGGACCAGCTTGCTGTGATGATGAGACCTTTGGAGAGACCATTGGAGAAATGCTAGCCATGAAAATTGTCTGTGCAGTAGGTTCATCATCGACGTCAAAGTCGTATGCATCACAGTCAGCGACTTGAAAGGCATTCTGATGATTATGACCTATCTCCTAAATTGGCTGCTCATCCACATCTGCATCATATGTCTTGGCATTTCCCTTAGCAAGAAACAGCAACTCCTCTTCATCCAAAACAGCACCATTATCCTGAGCTTGCACAAGTAACATCTTGTCTCTGAAGTACTCTGCATTTTGAGGACGTTTTGGAGATGTGCAGTTCCTTGCTATATGTCCATCACCACCACAGTTGTAGTACTTAATTGGCTTTGCTTGACCTTGATTTCCATTCCTTCCCCGATTCTGATTTGCAACATAACCTCCACCTACTCCACCTCTTCCCTGTTCATATTGCCATCCTTGAACCGGTTGCACCATAACTTTTCCATCTCTGACAGTAGCTTGATTGTGTGGATTGGATGTAGTTCTGAGGTTATTGTTGGTGTGTGGGGTGGAATTCATATTTTGACTAACCGTGAGAGACACTTGATTGATGAAGTTTTCCATGAATGTGTTCAAGTCTGGAGGCTTATATGCTGTTTCAGGGATGAGTTTGTAATTACCATTTCCCGTGGGTATGACTTGTGAAGCTTTGGTGGTAATTCCAATATTTGTGTAAAAGGTTGTTGAATCATTTGAAGAACTTGTTTCTCCCTGTTTAGTTTTGAACTGTTCAAGAATCCTTCGTTCAAACATAGCATGTCTCTCATTCTGAAGAAGGAATGCATACAGTTTCTCATAGTTGGTGTTCTTCAATCCTTTGGTTAGCTTCACAGATGTGACAAATTTATGCCATTCGGGATTCATGTTGTTCACAAACTTTGAATTCAGCTGAATATTTGGCATGGTCATTTTGATATTCCTCATATCATTCACAAGCTTGTGGAATCTCACGTAATACTCATAGACACTTTCTTCTAGCTTCATCTTAAAGTGCTCAAATTCATCATACAGTTGTGATTCTCTGTCTTCCTTAGTTAATTCAGAACCCGAGAGAAACATCTTGACATTATCTCAAACCGCCTTGGCTTCAGTGTTATGATTGATAAGCTTGTAGATATCTTTTGGAAGACCCTGAAGTATAATGTTTGAAGCCCTGATATCAGCATCGAATCTCTTTTTCTCTTTATCACTGAGCTCATCATACGTCTTTGGTCTGTCCAATCCAAAGATCATGGTTCCATTTGCAGCAGTATCAATTATGTCTCTTGTAGTCTCAATCTGATAAGGTCCTCCATCGATTGACTTGAGAATGTTGACTCCATTTTCCTTTCCTAGACAGTACAACCTAATTCGTTGAGCCCATGAGTCATAGTCAGTTCTGTCAAGCATGGGAGGACGAGTGTCAGAACCAGCTGCTTGAACGTCCTCAGCTACAGTAGAGATGATTGTAGGCACGTTGGTAGACATGTTTATAGATTTCACGAGATTTTATAACTCTATGATTAAACTGGGAAATAGATTCTTTCACGGGATTTTACTAAATCAAGAGAAAACCGTATTAGAAGCAAAAATCTACCAAGTCGCTATAACCCTTGAGACAAGTCGCTAAGTCACCAAGTCGCTAAGTACAAGTCGCTAAAGAACAACTCGCTGTGAACAAAGTCGCTAAATAACAACTCGCTAATTCCAAGTCGCTATGAATCAAGTCGCTAAGTACAAGTCGCTAAGACCCAAGTCGC
Source organism: Chrysanthemum seticuspe (assembly GCA_019973895.1). Lineage (NCBI taxonomy): Eukaryota > Viridiplantae > Streptophyta > Magnoliopsida > Asterales > Asteraceae > Chrysanthemum > Chrysanthemum seticuspe. The sequence goes on along the minus strand of BPTQ01000001.1, from coordinate 185,908,780 downwards.
TGAACACAAGTCGCTAAAGCACCAAATCGCTAAGCAGACAAGTCGCTAAAGAGCAACTCGCTAAGTATCTAAGTCGCTAAGAGTCAACTCGCTAAGAACAATAAGGACAAGTCGCTAGAAACAATAGAGACAAGTCGCTAACCCAACCAAATCGCTAGCCGAAGTGGAACCTCCACTAACTTGTACTGTTTGTCGGCTTGTCTCAATAGACAAGTCGCTAAGATCAAGTCGCTATGACTTAAACTACAACTCGCTGGAAATTACTGAAGCAAGTCGCTACAAAGAAAAACACACCGAGACTCAAGTCGCTAAGTTGAAAAACTTCAAAACCACACTTTTTAATCCAAAACAAGCTCAACCACAGTGATTCAAGCTTTCCAAATAAAAACCCAAGCACTTACAATGATTCTAAACACAAAAGTACACTCAAAATTCCAACTTTAACACAAGAAATGATCCAATTGACGCAAAAACCACTAAACTTTTTCAAACCCAAAAACCATATAAAACTACTAGAAATCCAAGGATATGTAAGAGAGATGATCAAACCTGGCTCTGATACCAATTGTAACATATTGGATTTCACAAACACATCATACCATGATCAAACTAGGCATACAACTTAAGGTTTTAGAGAGAGAAAGAGTTAGAGGTTTGGGAACTTAGTGAGAGAAAGTGAAAATATTATTATGAGCTCCAACTCTCTACCTTGGGAGGTAGAGAGTATTTATAGTCTTACACAAATCGCCACCTACGGGCTGTGGATCAGGCATACAGTGGGTAAAGACCCGTCCGTCCTCCACGGTGTTACTTAACTAAATACTACTTTACATTAAATAACTACGACTACGAGCTCTCTAACGATAACATATACTTGAGGTGACCGACACTTTAATAACTGGATTTACTAAATCCTAACATGTTCTTGTTTGATTGGGAGGGATTTGACTTAAGGGGATTTGCTATTTGTAAGTTAACGGGAATGCATTTGGTGAGTTGAAGATGTTGACTTTTTATTCCCCAATTGGACAATCTTGAAGAAGGTCGAGCCTATAGTCGGTTCTACATTCTCTGCTACATGTTAGAAGACTAAAGACGAGTTGCATTTGATTATCTAAAGACTTCTTCTTAATATGGGCATTTATCAAACATATTGTCGGTTTAGGGGAGAGCACTAATTGAGGGAGAGTGAAATGTCGAATTTAATCCCCAATTAGACTTGCTCACATTCTTCAGCAAGTTGATTCTCACAAATATTAAAAGTGTTCTTCTCAAAAGATGTCAAGTATCTGGGCTTACAATGAGTTGCTGATTCTGAAGCATCAAAACTAGCAAGGGGGAAGGTGACACGTATCTAAACACAAAGCGAGTAAACTTGATGAACTTAATTCTTCTAAGAGATTGAAGATATCCCTGGAAGACAAATGTCATGACCGCAGAGAAACTCAAGGTTTTACTCACCAAGGCTTTTAGTGTTATTATTCCAACTTCGTGGGGGAAGTGATGTAAGAGAATGTTTCTGAAGATAAAAGAGGTACACAAGTGTGTGATGATTTCGATGTTATCGCAATCATCAGGGGAGAGAGAATTGTGTACATTGGGGGCGCTCAGCTGTTTCACTTGAGTGCTTAATCAGTGACTCAGAGATATAATCACTTATTCTGGAGTTGACATCCGCAGAGATAGTCATCCGTAGAGATAATCAGTGATTCGGCCTGCTTCTTCAATGTTATCAGTTATTCTCTCTTTGGGCATTTGGGTACTTCGGGTTCTTGAGCTTCATACACTATCATCAGGGGAGAGAAAAATATACATCGGGGTTATTCTTTGGCTATCGGACTTAATCTGCTACTTCGATGGTATAAGTTTCTCTGTCTTCGGGTATATGTATATTCGGGTTCGTGAGCTCTAGTCTAAGAGACTGACTGCATCAATTCATCTACTTGGGGGAAAGTGGTCTCTTGACAACTTTTTGGTATGGATCGCTTCAGACTTCAGTGGAATGAAATTTGAGAAGAGTTATTTTTGTGTGAGGGATGACACGTTGCTGTTCTATTGGATGATATAACCTCGAACGATGAATCAATGATTATTATTAAAAGGAGCAGCAAGATCGATGATAATGGTGTGCTTCTTTGTGCACCTGGCTAAAGCAAGCTTGAAATAGAGCTTCGAATCTGCTCAACAAAAGGATTTTCAATTTGGGGGGAAGCTGCCAAAGTCTGACTTTCAGATGGTTCAATTTCTCTCAATTCAGGAGCCTCGGAAGCTTTAGTGGTGGAAGTTTAAGAGATGACGAATTCTATCTTCTATGACGTGCTGTTCGATATCCTTATCTCGGTACTCGTATCATCATCTTCTTAAACTATATCATCTTCTCTATCATTGTAAATATTTATCAAAAACAAAATACAAAAATATAAAACCAACAAAAAGAAAATAGAAAATTATAAAACCAACAAAAACCCATAAAAATCAGAAAATTTGAAAAATACCAAAAATATTGTTTTCTAAAGACATGTCTTCGGGTATCAATAACATCTACGGTCTTAGAAATGTCATTCAACAATGGCACGGGACCATAGATGAAGTTCGAGCAGAAGGTGTAAATATTTCTTTTCAAAACATGTCACAAATCAAATGACTTACAGTTATTTCAGACTGTAACCCGTGCTAAATCTATGGCTTACAGTTACTTCAGACTGTAACCCATGCTTAAACCATAGTTTGCTATTATTTCTGATAGCAACCCGCTCTTCAAGAAAGGAAAGTGCTGCACTAAACCAAATTTCAAATATTTCGTGCACTTATCCTAAAAACAAAAACAAGGAAAGCATGTTGTCAAAAAGACTGCAGTTCCTACTCAAATATTTTTCCTTCTAAAATTCTTCAGAAAAATATTTGTTTTAACATAATGGTAGAAAATGAGTTGCTTGAAAAACAATCAGTATCAGAATGTTCATTAATTTGCAAACTCAATCAATGACTTCAGCGCTTTTAAACTTTTCAGAAAATAAGTCATTGATTGAGGGGGAGAATGTTTTCAAATTTATATCATCTATTGAGCTTATCTAATTACCTATATGCTTAAATGAAAATGATGTTAACCTACGTTGAAGGACTAGGTGCCTAGGATATGATTGTTAGGATTAGATGTTTAGAGTTTGATAAACACATTATTCCCATGCTTTACATGATCTGATTGATATGTTGAATTGACTTTTATTAGTCGATTGTTGTTTGGGTGTTGTCGACCACCATATATCTGTCTGTGTCCACTAACGTATGCAGATATCATGGTTAAGAGAATGTTCCCGCTCCAGATCCCACAAATTATGATGATTGGATGCCGAAAGGAAAGGGTAACTATATCTTGGGTTGACAAATGAAGAAATGGAGCTTTATTTGACCTCTATGGAGAGTTGGCAAGAAAAAATGCAATGTAAGAGGTCTCACTGCATCAGCAGATGGTTTTCTTCATCATCGAATGAAGAAACGGAGCTTAATTTGACCTCTATGCAGAGTTGGCATGAAAATGCAACGTAAGAGGTCTCACTGCATCAGCAGATGGTTTTCTTCCAAACCTCCAGCAACAACAACAAAAGAAGCTCAACCACCTGACGTATCTTTGTGCAGGATTAATAGTGGATGATACCATTTTTCTTAAAACAATTTTGAAAATGTTGTTTTGAAAATGGAAAAATATTGTTTTGAAAATAAATTGGACTTAATTTTGGAAATCACCGGACTTCATTTTATCAAAACTTAAGTCAATCAATTATCGACTACGGTCATCGATTGAGGGGGAGAGTGATTTAAAATAAAATATTTTCAAACGATATTTCATCTATCAAGTTCGTCTTTACAAAATAAGTGGTGATCTAAAGATTTAATGTTATGTCATGGTATGATTTTCTTTAAAACCCAAAGATCTTTTAAAATAAATTTTTTTCTGTTCTTGTTTGATTGTGAAATTGTTTTATTTTACCTAAAGATCTCTTAAAAACTATCATACCTGACATTAACAATCTTTAATGTCGAAAAAACTGTTCCTTATCAATAATTTTTCAAAACTAAATCAAGCCACATCTTTCCCAAATTTTTCTAAAAGATTTAAATCAATTGGGATCACAAATCTCAAATGGTTTGATATTTTTGATCGGGGGAGAGATCGTGATTTAAATCTCAAATTTGTTTTAGTCCTTTAAAGGCACTCCTGCCTCCATGTGCCAAACGATTTTAATATATGATGCACATGATTGAGGAGGAGCATTTATCCAAAAACAAGATGAGTATTTAAACCAGGCCACATTTTCTCCCATGTTTTCTAAACCTGATTAAATAACTTGAGATCCAAAATCTCAAAGGGTTTGATATTTTTGATCAGGGGAGAATTTGTGATTTAATTATGAAATCTAATAAATGATGATCGTTTTGATTCAAAGTGCAAGATTCTCTCTAATATGTGCTAAACTCTTTCGTTTATCGATGCACATATTGAGGGGGAGGAAATGGTTTCTTAATGGATTTTGTGATCGTGAATGTACTTCAAAACAACTCTTTCCTCTATGTGATAAAATGATTTCAAATATCCTATGCACACATTGAGGGGGAGAATTTACCAAAGATATTCAAATGGCTTTTTCTACGGAAATTGTGATCAAGAATACATTTCTAACAACTCTTGCCTCCATGTGCTAAACAATTTCAAAATCATATGCACATGTTGATGGGGAGCATTTCTAAATGATCAAAACAATTAAGGTACAAAATGCTTTGATTTTATATCACAAGTACCTTGATTGATTTTCCAAATGATTTTTCAATTGGTTTCAAGAAGGAAAGAACAATACCAAAAGACCGACCAATTTACTTTATGCATGGTGTTATAAGGATGGTTAGGTTAGGTATTTGTTCCCATGATCCAGCCAGGGCCGGAGGAATCTACCCAGGGACAATCCACTAGATAGTGTAGAGTCCTTAGGTATGATGAAAAAAAGGAGAAAAATGAGAAATGGGAAGAGTGCCGACTGAGATTGAGCTAGAACTGGAACAAACCCAACAAGGTTCTAGTTATGAAGTCTCGGTAAGCACTGAAGGGGTTGAAGAATGAAAAAGAACTGAATGTGAAAAGGGTGAAAAGAAATAGCCCTCCATTAATTCAACCTTAGGGCAGAAACCGGGTTCAATACATATGCTACTAGTGTCTACTAAGGTAACATTGGTATTGAAGACAAGACGTCATGGACCCAGTGATGCACTACACCTAACTTCCCAAACTACTCAAGTTCCTCTTAGAAGGACTTGTTTCATTCTCACGGGGAACCTACATTAGCTATCGACTCTCTCTTAGAGATTGTTGATATTAAAGAAGGAGACCCTCTCCCTAGTCTCCGACATAGGAACCAAATGTGCACAATTGAGTCTAGAGCCAAGAGATCATCCACAATATCTCATTAGGACACAAAATTAATGAAGACTTGCTGTTTCACACAATGTTGAATGTAAGTATATATTTAGAGTCCTACGCATTATCCTTGTGGTATTGCCAGAACATCCGAGTGATATGTAAAAATATTCACAATGAAGATGGAAATCCTTCTAGAGCCAACATAAAACAAGCTCTTGGTGGGTGACATGTGAGATCTTTTCTAAAGATCAAGCTTGTGACAACTGGATAGAAACGATGGGGCGATTTAATCTTGAATCAACCTTGGTCCAGGAAATAGATTGACGAATACCTTTGAAAAACCAGTTGTTGTGCTTAAAAATTCTTTTCTCTAGCATTTCGACTGTGTATTAATGTTTCAAAATTAAAAGGGTATTTATGATTGAAAATTGATTTCTTCTTCTAAACTGTCGTCATATTGCAAAACTCTTTCTTCAAGCAATACGCGATTGTTTTCAAATCATTTTTAATCAATCAGTGAATCTCAATTCGCTGGTTCACTCACTCCGTGTTGTCATCTTTTAGATGTTTCGATTTGAGAACAACTAGAACAGCTGCGAAACCCTGTCAAGGAGATTCTTCGGAATTATACCTGATCACAGGCAGTACTTGTACTGATCAACGGGGAACCGTGGGTTGTGTACCTCAATTCAACGAAAATGATCAAAGACACTTTCATGTGTTTTATTGCTAACTGTTGTTTGCAGGTACATTTGGACGGTTGCAGCTGATCAGAATTGAGAAGTCAATCCAAAGCCGCATGCTCACAGCATCTACACTTAATTGAAGAAATCATGACTAGTGCATATTTACATAACTTGGCTCTGATAATTTTATACTATGCTTCTGCTACGCTGCTGCAAATATCATGAACCAGTAAAGCTTCCGCTACTCTGATGGAAAGATGTCATGGTCCCAAAAGTGTGAGCATGTCGGTCCAAAAGTCACAACATCACATGAAGGCAACACTACAAAGGGTGATCCAGAGATTTACTGTGGTTGATGATCTCAATGAAAGCTCGAAGATCATCAAAGATGTGGATCAGTTAAAGACCTCCACTGAAAGTACAAATCATTCGGCCTATGAAGAGTCACTGCTAAAGCACAAAGATTGCTGAACTTGAAGAATTAAAGTCTACGAGCTCAAGAATGAAGAGTTAATAAAGTGCTAGGATTCAAAATCTAAAACATGGGGTGACCTCCCTTAGGGGGAGATTGTTAGGAATTAGAAATTCCATTGTGAAGTGTCGGTCACCCCAACTATAGACTAGCACAAGTTAGCTCATAGACATATCGTTATTTATCAGTTTAGTAGTTAGTTATTAGTTTAGTTTAGCGTAGTGTAACACGGTGGAGGAAGGACGGGTCTTTACCCAGTGTATGCCTGATCCACAGCCCGTTAGGAGGGCGTATAGTTTGTAAGTATAAATACCCCTTCCATCCTTGGAAGGGGTGGTGCTTCTTGGAATCTAACCTTTCATTTGTTATTTTACAACTCTCTTTCAAGAACATCCTCTCAACTCTCTTCATCTCTCTAACTATGGCTTTCTTGTATCATCATAATCCTAGACCACCTGAATCATCTAAACAACATAAATATACGATCCTACAAATGCCATCGACACATCTACACACATATTAAATAGAATTTTAATTAGAGATTTCTTAGCTATGACTCCGTATGAGTTATTTAAAGGTAAAAAGTCATCGCTAGATTACTTTAAAGTCTTTGGAAGCAAGTGTTTTATTTTAAACACCAAAGATTACCTAACCAAATTCGATCGTAAATCCACCGAAGGTGTTTTCTTAGGATAATCACCCAAGTAGTGAATCCTACGTAATTCTAAACAAAGAAAGCATGAAAATAGAAGGGTCTCTAAATGTCAAGCTCAACAAAAGTCCTCTTCCTAAATCCGAACCTCTCGTAGATGATAATATAATAGAAGGTCAAATTCTTAATAACCAAATTTAGAAAATAAAAGACAAGGAAGATGAACTATTAAATAAAGAAAATGTCCCCGTTAAGGAATCTAAATTTCATCCTTTAGAAATAGTCATAGGAAAACTAAATGAAAGAACCTTACCTTCTCAAGCTCAGAACCAAAGTAATCTTTTTTGTTCTGTATCTTCTTTAGAACCCAAAAATATTAATGAGGCTATTAAAGATGAAAGTTGGACAACGGCAATGCAAGAAGAATGAAATCAATTTGTCACTAATGATGTTTGGAACCTTGTTCCACCTCCTAAAAATCAAACCGTAATTGGTACTAAATGGGTTTTCAAAACAGACTAGATGAAAATGGGATAATATTTCGTAACAAAGCTAAACTTGTTGCACAAGGGTATAACCAACAAGAAGGAATAGATTTTGATGAGACACATGCTCTCGTAGCAAGATTAGAATCTTTAAGAATCCACCTTGCTTATGCTTGTGCTAAAGACATCAAACTTTATCAAATGGATTTGTTAGGTCACCATATTTAACATAGACAAGATATATTTAGTGAGAGAAAGTTAGAGAGAGTTGGATGGAAAAATTATTTGCTTAAGAATAATAAAGAGTGACTTGCATAAATGAACCTACCAACCTCACAAATGAGGTTTACATATTATTTATAGGATACAAGCTAGGGCAATGCCCATGTGGTGCGTTTCTAGAACATTTTACACATCCATGGGCTAACTACATGAGCCGTGGGCTATTACAAACATATAAGCATAATAAATCATGACATGTTACATAAATAATATGACCGTCACTTTATAACGATTACACGTAATCTCAACAATCTCCCCCTATGGGTTGACATAGGATGTTTGACGTCTTTATATCTTCATATGATCTTTGACTTTCTTTGCTTGAGACGTCTTTGATACTTTACTTTTTTGTTCTTTGTTCTTTTCGTTGTGATCTGATGTTGGTTTCGCCTTCTTTTCATCCATGTCTTTGTGACTGGTGTCTTAACATCTTTTCCCAACATGCTCATACTTCTCGTTGTCTTTGGATCTACATGCTTTTGTAGTTCTCATTTCTTCAGTTTGATCTTTGTCTTTAACCTTTGTAGATCCTTTGATATTGATGTAGAATCTTTTGTGAACTTTACTTTGCTTTGATCTTAGATGAGAACTTTCTTTAAACTTTGTTGATCTTTATGTTTTATGATGGAGTTGGTATGAGCATCTGGAAGTGAATGAGTGTTGATGAATTTTGTGATGATAATGGTCTACCTCCAAGGTGCATTCGCCATTAGCTGCATGGTAAAGGTTAGTAATAGTCTCCAATCGATCACGGTGAACTTTTCTTAAGAGATTTGTTCATTACAATTGTTTTACTGGTGAATTTCTTGATTCTATTCACCTTGTTCGGGCTCATTAGTTGTCCGAATCTTGTTAGGGACAATTATCAGTACTTAGAATAGTTTCTTAAATAAAGACCTACATATTTAGGACTCGATTCATGAAAGGAATCTCCTTAGCAGGATTTCCAGCTCTTATAGGTTTGGATTGTTGAGAATCCTCACAAAGGTTGTTCCTTAATTGGAGGCCCTCAAGAAGGCTAACAAGATGCACTGAAGTGTATCAATAATTCAGGTGAGTCGCTGAAGTATACCGAAGCATCACTTCATGACTGTAGACCGTTTGAGACAATCACCAGGAAGTATAATACTCGATGTTGATCATTAGCCATAAAAACCTTTTTTGTAAAATCTCTCAAGGTGTTATGATTATAAAACATATTTTGTTAACCCTTTGAGAGTTTTGTACTTTTAGAAACACTCTCCCTCCACATGTGCTCATGATTTTTAAGGTAAATCTACATATTGAGGGAAGAGTTGGTAATTATGAATTGATTGATTTTCAATAAACAAGACCTTTGCGAGATATGTTTACATCACTGGATAAACCAGCTTGAAATTGTTACCCATCCCAGTGCAAGTCTAATGAGAATCTCTCGATATGGTACATTATATTAAGACAAGTCCTTTGCGAGATACGTTTACATCAATAGTTGGACCAGCTTGAAATTATTGCCCGTCTAGGAAAAAGTCTTTTCGATTCATGATATTGTTTTCTCGTCAAGTCATGGGTGATCTTTGTCTTTTCAACATGGTACATTCTACACTGACAAGTTCTTCGCGAGACACGTTTACATCACTAGTTAGACTAGCTTGAAATTATTTCACGTCCAGGAGAAAGTCATTTTGATTACAAACAAAGTTTTCTCGTCAATTCATTGGTTAAATCTGAGTCACACTGGATATGGTACATTATACTTTGATAAATCCATCGCGAGACACATTTACATCACTAGTTAGACTAGCTTGAAATTATTTTTCATCAAGGAACAAGTCATTTTGATTTCTGACATATTTTTCCAGCAATTATTTGGTAATATCTAAGTTGTGCTCTTTTCAGTTTTCACACTGATCAACATACTGAGTTTCCATACTAACCAACATATTTTAATCACATTTCTCCCCCTTAAAAATAACATATGTTTTTTGTTTTTGAAGCTTTGATTAAATATGCTTTTTGAGGTTTTAAAATCACTTAGGAGATTCACTTCATAATTGAACTTAAGAACAAAGAGTTTTAAGTACTCCCCCTCATTGTTGAAATAAGTTTTTGAAGTTATGAACATTTGAGTGAATAGTTGTCTCTAGAACATAATTTTGAAAAACTTTTGAAAAAGTGTTAGAAAATTTTTGAGTAGATTATGCTCAAGAGTAAGAAGCTTTCGTTCCTTTATCAGGATTGAAGAACTGGAGCATACTTCAGGGCCCGTTCTTTACAAAGATCGGGTTATGCACTGATATGCGTACATAAGCCATACATTCACAAACAAAACATAATAAAATTTTGCCAAATTACACACTAACCAATCATTCTAGACGTTGAAAATTCAAAAGTTGGAACTTTAATCTTCTTCCCACGTAACTTTCCAATCTCTGCATTTGATCTCGGCGTTTAAGTGTCCGTTTAGTCCTGCCTATAAAGTTATGTACATCTTGTGAATTTTTGGAATTTGAAACTTATAGGATTTCACAAACACATCAAACCAATAACATATGGGGCGTATACAAATGTTTAGATAGAGGAAGTTCTAGAGAGAGAAAGGGAAAAGAGTTGGGAACTATGTGAAACAAAGAAAAATGGTATTGAAGCTCCAACCCTCTACCTTGGGAGGTAGAGGGTATTTATAGTTTTCTTACAAGACACGCCTCCTACGGGCTGTGGATCAGGTATACAGTGGGTAAAGACCCGTCCGTCCTCCACGGTGTTACTTAACTAAATACTAGCTAATAATAAATGACTACGACTACGAGCTTTCTAACGATTACATATACTTGAGGTGACCGACACTTTAACGACTGGATTTTCTAAATCCTAACAATCTCCCCCTAAGGGAGGTCACCTCAATTTACACAGAATACAAACAGATATTACATTAAGATTGTTCTTGGATTCTTGTTTAAGTTCATTGCTCTATAGCCCATAGTCTTTGATTCTTCATGTTTTGCATGTTTGGATAAATCAAGTGGAGGTCTTTAACTGATCCACGTGATGATGAGTTTTGAGCCAACTTTGAGATCATCAACTACCCTAAATCTCTGACTCTTCCTTTGTAGTGTTGACATTATGTGATGTTGTGACATTTGGACCGACATGCTCACATTCTGGATCATGATTTCTTCTCTTCAGAGTAGCGGAAGCTTTAGTTGATTCATGATATTTGCAGCAGCGTAGCAGAAGCATGGAGTAAAAATATCAGAGTTGTTGATGCACTAATCATGATTTCGATGTGAATGTGTTGTGTGAGCATGTGGCTATGGATTGACCTCTCCATTCTGATTAGCTGCAAACGTCGGGCGTACCTGCATACAACATTTAGCAATAAAGCGTACGAAAGTGTCTTTGATCACTTTCGTTGAATTGAGGTACACGGCCCACGGTTCCCCGTTGATCAGTACAAGTATTGCCTGTGATCAGGTATAATTCCGAAGAATCTCCTTGACAGGGTTTCGCAGCTGCTCTAGCCGTTCTCAAACCGGAACGTCTCAAAGAAGACAACACGGAGTGAGTGAACCAGCGAATTTGAGATTCACTGATTGATGAAAAGAGATTTGAAAACCAATCGTGTACTGCTTAATAAAGTGTTTTTGCAATACAACGAAGGTTTTAAGGAAAATCAATTATCAATCATAAACACCTTTTATTTTTGAAATATTAATACACAGTCGATGTGCTAGAGAAAATAATTTTAAGCATAACGACCGGTTTTTAAAAGGTATCCGTCAATGCATAACCTGAACCAGGATTGATTCATAAAATTGAATCGCCCCATTGTTTCTGTTCATTTGTCACATGGTTGATCTATTGGATAGATCTCTCATGCCATCTACCAAGAGCTTGTTAGATGTTGGCTCTAGAAGGCTTTCCATCTTCATTGTGAATATGTTTGCATATCACTCAGATGTTCTGGCAATACCACAAGGATAATGCGTAGGACACTAAAAATATAATCTCTCTTTCCACATTGTGTGAAACAGAGAGTCTTTATTGACAGTGTCCTAATGAGATTTTTTTAATGATCTCGTGGCTCTAGACTCAATTGTGCACATTTGGTTCCTATGCCGGAGACTAGGGAGAGGGTCTCCTTCTTCAATATAAACAATCTCTAAGAGAAAGTCGATAGATTATGTAGGTTCCCCGTGAGAATGAAACAAGTCCTTTTAAGAGGAACTTGAGTAGCTTGGGAAGATGTAGTGCAGTGCGTCACTGGGTCCATGACGTCTTGTCTTCAATACCGGTGTTACCTAGGTAACAGCCAGTAGCATATGAATTAACCCGGTTTCTGCCCTAAGGTTGAAATAATGGAGGGCTATTTCTTTTCACCCTTTTCAAATTTATTTCTTTTTCATTCTTCAACCCCTTCAGTGCTTACCGAGACTTCATTACTCGAGCCTTGTTGGGTTTATTCCAGTTCTAGCTCTATCTCAGTCCGCACGCTTCCCATATCTCACTTTTCTCCGCACGCTTCCCAGTCGATTTTGATATTTTAGAAAACGGCTCCCCCTCAACATGTGCATCATATGTTTGAAATCATTTTTGCAAATGGAGGCAAGAGGAAGAATTCACTTCTTTGATAAATATTTTCTAAAAATATCGACATCACTTTCCCGATCAAAATCAGTGTTTCACATACAGTTAAAGATATTTTCGGGAAAGAATGTGGTTTTCAAAAATTTGCTCCCCCTCAATATGTGCATCTGATTTTGAAATTTTTTAGGACATATTAGGGAAGACCTGCACCTAGAGATAAATCAATCATGATTCAATCCTTTTTGGTTTGATATAAATGCTCCCCCTTAACTTGTGCATGGAAAATTTGAAATCGTTTGGCACATGCAGGGAGGAGAGCTTGTTAATCACGTATAAAACCATTCATCGAATTATCAGTTTAAATCCAATTTAAATCACAAATTCTCCCCCGATCACAATTTTCAAATCCTTTGAGATTTGTGATCTCTATTGATTTAAATTAAATTTTGAGAGCTTTTGAGGAAAATAGTGACTTGCTTTTGAAAAACATTTTAACTGATAGGGATCGGACTTTGAGACTTTAAAACTCTATTGATCAATCATGCATAAGTATCTATTGAAAACATAACATTAGGTCTTGAACCAATTGTATAAAACATTTGTTCATTTTGATTATCCAAAAGTAGACCTTGCTCGTTTAAGTGCCAATTGTTTGAAAAATACACTTTTTGATTCGATTGAAATCATTCTCCCCCTCAATCAATGACATAAGTTGTTGATTGAGAGATAGAGATTTTGACAGATGATAAGCCCAGATGATTTTCAAAAAATAGAGTCCGAGGTATTTTCAAAGCAATGTTGTTTTCATAAGATGACAAATATTTTTCAAATATTTGAAAAGGAAATATTTGTGTTTTTGGTGACAAACATTTGTTTTTAGAATCAGAGCATGAGATTTGAAAGATAAGATTAAGCATGGCTCTGTTCTTTCTTTTTAAAACGGGTTACTGTCTGAAATGACAATAAACCACCATTTTTCTCCGTCTCATTTTTTTTTAAAGCAATTTATGAACATTCGAAGAACATCTAAAAACCCATGACATTATTTGAATGTCAACACAAAGTCCGTAGATGATATCGAATTTAAGGAAAAAAAACATGATAAAATGACAATATTTTTGGGATTTTCCAAGATTTTCTAATTTTTATGGATTTTGAAAATTTTATATTTTTCTATTTTCTTTTGAGGGTTTTGAAATTTTGTATTTTGCTTTTTGAAAAAAATATATACAAGAGATAGATGAAGAAAAACCATTTACTCCTCGTCTTCCTCTTGAAGACATTTGAGTGTTTCCGGTTGTACACTCTTTAGACCAAGTCGTGGAAGGATAAACTCAAAACGTTCTCTAGGAAGAGCTTTGGTGAAGATGTCTGCTAACTGGTATTCAGTCCTCACAAAATAGAGTTCTACCACACCTTTTTCCACTTGTTCCCGAATGAAATGATGTCGAACGTCTATGTGCTTTACTCTTGAATGTTGAACGTTGTTGCAAGAGAGAGCAATGGAACTTTTGTTATCACAATACATAGGGATTTTGTTGAATTCAAAGCCATAGTCAGATAATTGGGATCTCATCCATAGGATTTGAGCACAACAAGATGACATGGCTATGTATTCAGCCTCTGTAGAGGATATAGAAGTACTCATTTGTTTCTTTGAAGACCAGCTCACAAGCTTATCACCTAAAACTGAGCACCTCCAGATGTACTTCGACATGTATCTTGACATCCTGCATGGTCAGCATCTGCATAGGCTGTTAGTGACATACCGGTGTCCTTCGGGTACCAAAGTCCCATGTTGATGGATCCTTAGAGATACCGAAAGACCCGTTTAACTGCTTCAAGGTGCTTTTTGGTAGGCTTAGCCTGGTATCTAGCACACATGCATACAGCAAACAGAATATCAAGTCTACTGGCTGTGAGGTACATTAGGGATCCAATCATACTTCGATATTTCGTTTGATCTACCATGATCCCTGAGTGGTCCTCATCCAGTTTGGTACGCTCCACCATTGGAGTGTCAACGGTGTCACAAGTGTCAAATCCAAATTTCTGTAAAATTTCATTTGCACATTTAGATTGATTGATAAAAATGCCTCCGGGACTTTGTGAAATTTGTAATCCCAAGAAAAATGACATTTGTCCCATCATTGACATTTGAAATTTGGAGCCCATCTCCTCAGAAAAACGGTCACATTCATTCGGGTCAGTTGAGGCAAAAATAATATCATCAACATAGATTTGAACGTGAATTAAATGTTTGCCTGACTTTCTGGTGAACAATGTCGGATCAACTGCTCCTTTTCTGAATCCAGTAGATAGAAGAAACTTTGATAGCGTATCATACCATGCCCTTGGAGCTTGCTTCAAACCGTAAAGAGCCTTCTTCAAGCGATAGACATAAGTAGGATGCTCTGGATTCACAAAACCTTTAGGTTGGCTGATGTATACGACTTCTGTAAGATCTCCGTTAAGAAAAGCCGTCTTTACATCCATCTGATAGACTACCATGTTCTTGCTTCCAGCATTAGCCAGGAAGATTCTGATTGCCTCGATACGTGCAACTAGAGCAAATGATTCTTCAAAGTCAATACCCTCCTCTTGACGGTTTCCTTTTGCAACCAATCGAGCCTTGTTCTTTAATACATCACCATGCTCATCAAGTTTTACTTTGAAGATCCACTTTAGAGAAATGATCATAGCATAGTCAGGATCAGGTACTAATTCCCATACATCTAGTCGATCGAACTCATGAATTTCTTCTTGCATGGCATTGAACCAGCTGTCTTCATTCATTGCAGTTTTAACATCTTTTGGTTCGACCTTGGAGAGTATGGAGTTGAAGAAGCACCATAAGGCATCAGTTGCAAGTTGTTTACGAGTGGATACTGGACGAGAAGGATTTCCAATGATGTTGTCCAATGGATGATCATGTGTCCATTTTCTCAGGTGTTCGTGTGGTTGTTGTTGAGGAACTGAAGTAGCAGAGTCATTTTCTCCTGATGAAGATGGTTATGATGATGGTTCAGGAGCAAATATGTCCTCAAAGGGAGAATCTTCGAGAGTATCAAAAGGGTTATCTCCATCATAGGTGCCAGAAACAATTCCATGATGTACATTTGATGATTGATGAATTGAAGATGATACAGAGTGATCAGCAGCAGACGCTTCTTGACTCAATGACATAGAAACTGAAGGGTTATCTACGTTGACATGGATAGGAGCAGCCTCTGTTGATGGATTTGATAGATCATTAGTAATTGACTCATAGTGTTCATCAAACATTGGATCAAACAATTTCTTCAAATCATCTTCTGAAGGTGGTACATATGGAGTTGCTGGTGAGTGATTTTGTACAAGAGTAGAACTGATTGGACTACTTGATGAAAGTTGAGATGCGGGTCCAGAACTGGATTGTCCTAGAGCCATTTTCCCGGACAGCTCATCGAACGTGACGTGAATAGTTTCCATGATATCTCGAGTTCTTTTGTTGTAGATTCGGTAACCCTTCTTGTTTGATGCATAACCTACAAAAACTCCAATGTCTGCCTTAGCTCTTAATTTACCTAAATCTTTACCATCATTCATTGGATAGCATAAAGCACCGAACACATGAAGGTAGGAGAGATCAGGTTTTTGTTTATGGACAAGTTCGTATGGAGTTTTTCCATGAGAGGTGTGTATAAGAGAACGATTTTGGGTGTAGCAAGCAGTGGCAATGGCTTCAGCCCAAAGAAACATTAGAACCTTTGAATAAATTAGCATTGTTCTTGCGGCTTCCACAAGAGTTTGATTTCGTCTTTCAACTACACCGTTCTGTTGAGGAGTTCGTGGAACACTTCTTTGATGACAGATTCCAACACTTTCATAAAATTGACTTAAGTCTTTGTTAACAAACTCTGTGCCATTGTCTGTTCGAACAATTTTAACAGTATTGTTGAGTCGAACCTGAAGCTGCTTGATAAGTTTGATGATGACATCTGGAGTTTCATCCTTTGTCCTCAAAAACTTTACCCAAGTAAATCGAGAGTAGCCATCAACAACGACTAAAATATATTTCTTCCCATTTATCGTTTGCACTCTCATTGGTCCGCACAAATCCATATGAAGGGTATGAAGAACTTCCATTAATGAGTTTGTGGGTTTGGGTTTGTGGGCATATTTCTTGCTTTTTCACAATTGGCATGCTGAACAAAGATGATCTTTTTCATACTTTAATCTGGGTAAGCCTCTTACAAGATCCTTTCTGGAAAGATTATTAATGGTGCCGAAGTTCAAGTGATTGAGACGACGATGCCATAACCATGACTTTGTTTTCGAAGCCTTTGACAGCAAGCAGATTCGAGAAGACTTCATCATGTCTTCGATAGAGATGGTGTATAGATTTGAACCACGAGTTCCTCTTAACAATTCCACACCATCAAGTTCTCTAACGAAACAAGTATGTTTTCTAAAAGCCACTTCTATATCGGAATCACAGAATTGACCAACAGAGAACAAGTTATGACCAAGACCTTCAACATAATATACCCTGGAGATTACACTTTCACCAACAACATAGTCTCCATAACCCATAATTGCACCAAAATGGTCGTTCCCGAATCTAACAGTCCCGATGAATTTACTCACGAAGCTCATGAGCCGCGAGCGATCTCCAGTCATATGCTTGGAACAGCCTGAGTCCAGGTACCACAGAACGATTTGAACGATCTGCAGTTGAACACAGCCAAGAATGGATAACTGGATAATTGGGATCCCTATGCAAGAATGGGTTCCATTTGGTTAGTAACAGTGATTGGAACTGTAAGATATTAGTTTTCACATACACATCAAACCATAACAACAAGGTGGCGTATAAATGGAATTCTAGAGAGAGAAAGTTAGAGGTTTAGGGAACTTAGTGAGAGAAAGTGAAAGATATTATTAGGAGCTCCAACTCTCTACCTTGGGAGGTAGAGAGTATTTATAGTCTTACATAAAACGCCACACAACGGGCTGTGGATCAGGCATACAGTGGGTAAAGACCCGTCCGTCCTCCACGGTGTTACTTAACTAAATACTACTTAACTTAACAGAACTACGACTACGAGCTTTCTAACGATTACATATACTTGAGGTGACTGACTCTTTAATACCTGGAATTTCTAATTCCTAACAATCTCCCCCTAAGGGAGGTCACCTCAATCATGTACTAAAATTACATTGAATACAAATAGATATTACATTATCAATTGTTCTTGCATTCTTGATGTAGTACTTTGCTCCGAAGCTCGTAGTCATTGATTCTTCTCCTTGCATGCTTGGTTACTCCAAGTGGAGGTCTTTTACTGATCCACGTGATAATAAATTTGAGCCAGTTTTTGAGATCATCAGCTACAGAAAAATCTCAGAGACATCCATTTTGGTGTTGGTATTATGATGTTGTGTCATTCAGACCGACATGCTCACATTCTGGATCATGATATCTTCTCATTAGAGTAGCGGAAGCTTTCGTTGATTCATGATATTGGCAGCAGCGTAGCAGAAGCATGGAGTGAAAATATCAGAGTCATTGATGCACTAATCATGATTTCTTGAGAGATGAATGTATTGTGTGAGCATGCGGCTATGGATTGACCGCTTCATTCTGATCAGCTGCAAACGTCGGGCGTACCTGCATACAACAGTTAGCAATAAAGCGTACAAAAGTATCTTTGACCACTTTAGTTGAATTGAGGTACACGACCCACGGTTCCCCGTTGATCAGTAAATGTACTGCCTGTGATCAAGTATAATTCCGAAGAATTTCCTTGACAGGGTTTCGCAGCTGCTCTAGCTGTTCTCAAATCGGAACGTCTCAAAGAAGACAACACGGAGTGAGAGAACCAGCGAATTTAAGTCCATTGATTGATGAAAAGAGATTTGAAAAACAATCGTGTATTGCTCAATTGAAATTGTTTTTGCAATACAACAAAGGTTTTATTGAAAATCAATTATCAATCATAAAAACACCTTTTGATTTGAAAAATTAGTACAAGGTCGATGTGCTAAAGAAAAGAGTTATTAAGCACAAAGACCTGTTTTTCAAAGGTATCAGTCAATCCATAACTTGAACCAGGATTGATTCAAGAGATTGAATCGCCCCATTGTTTCTGTTCAGTTGTCACATGGTTGATCTATATAATAGATCTCACATGCCACCTACTAGGAGCTTGTTTGATGTTGGCTCCAGAAGGCTTTCCATCTTCATTGTGAATATGTAAACACATCACTCAGATGTTCTGGCAATACCACAAGGATAATGCGTAGGACTCAAGATATAATCTCTCTTTTCACATTGTGTGAAACAGAGAGTCTTTATTGAAAGTGTCCTAATGAGATTTATTGATGATCTCGTGGCTCTAGACTCAATTTTGTGCATATTTGGATCCTGTGCCGGAGACTAGGGAGAGGGTCTCCTTCTTCAATATCAACAATCTCTAAGAGAAAGTCGATAGATAATGTCGGTTCCCCGTGAGAATGAAACACGTCCTTTTAAGAGGAACTTGAGTGGTTTGGAAAGTTGAAGTGCAGTGCGTCACTGGGTCCATGACGTCTTGTCTTCAATACCGATGTTACCATCAGTAGCATATGAATTGAACCCGGTTTCTACCCTAAGGTTGAATATATGGAGGGCTATTTGTTTTCACCCTTTTCTCATTCAATTCTTTTTAATTCTTCAACCCCTTCAGTGCTTACCGAGACTTCATAGCTAGAACCTTGTTGGGTTTGTTCCAATACTAGCTCAGTCTCAGTCCGCACTCTTCCCATATCTCATTTTTCTCCTTTTATCATCATACCAAAGAACTCTACACTAACTAGTGGATAGTCCCTGGGTAGATCCTTCCGGTTCTGGCGGATCATGGGAACACATACCTAACCTTATCATCCTTATATCACCATACATAAAGTAAAGTTGGTCGGTCTATTTGGTATTGTTCATCTGCCATTTGAACTAATTGAAAACCATTTGAAAATCAATCCAGATACTTGTGATACAAAATATTTTGTACCTGAATTGTTTTTGATATTTTTAGAACAAGTGCTCCCCCTCAACATGTGCATCAAATGTTTGAAATCGTTTTGTACACGGAGGCAAGAGGAAGAATTAACTTTTTTGATTACCATTTTCTAAAAGATATCATCATCACTTCCCAAATCGAATCAAGTAGATAAAGCATTTTGGGGAAGGATGAGATTTTCATGATTTTGCTCCCCCTCAATATGTGCTTCTAGGTTTGAAAAGGATTTTGCATACTAGAGGGAACCTGCACATTGAGATAAGAGATCACGTTTCAAATCATAGGTTTAAGATAGATGCTCCCCCTCAACATGTGCATAGAAAATTTGAAATCGTTTGTCACATGTAGGAAGGATAGCATGTACATCTTTATAAAACCATTTACCAAATTATCAGTTTAAATCCAATTTAAATCACACATTCTCCCCCGATCAAAATTATCAAATCATTTGAGATTTGTGATCTCTTATTGATTTAAATTGATTTTGAAAGCATTCAAGGGGAATTGTGACTTGATTATGAAAGCGTTTTAACTGATAAGGATCGGATTTTAAGACTTTAAACTCCATTGATAAAACATGCATGTACATCTTTTGAAAACAATTTAATGCCAAATAACTTTTTAATTTAATTGAAATCATTCTCCCCCTCAATCAATGACATAGGTTGTTGATTGAGAGATAGAGATTTTGACAAATAAGTCCTGATGATTATCAAAAATAGAGACCGAGTTATTTTTCAAAGCAGTTAGTTTTCAGCAGATAAATGTTTATAGAATCAGAGCATGGAATTTGAAAACATGGTATGGCTCTGTTCTTTCTTTGAAAATCGGGTTACTGCCTGAAATGACAATAAACCATTGTTTCTCTTTCTCCCAAAATTTTTTTTTGATTTTTTGATTTGATTTTTTTTTTTTTTTTTTTTTTTTTTTTTTTTTTTTTTTTAACATTCGAACAACATCTAAAGACCCGTGTCATTCTTTGAATGACATCACAAAGACCGTAGATATTATCGAATCGAGGAAAACATGACAAAAAGACAATATTTTTGGAAGTATGAACTCAAAACGTTCTCTTGGAAGAGCATTGGTGAAGATGTCTGCTAACTGGTATTCAGACCTCACAAAATAGAGTTCCACCACACCTTTTTCCACTTGTTCCCTAATCAAATGATGTCGAATGTAGATATGCTTTGCTCTTGAGTGTTGAACGTTGTTGCATGAGAGAGCAATAACACTTTTATTATCACAGTACAGAGGAATTTTGTTGAATTCAAAGCCATAGTCAGATAATTGAGATCTCATCCATAAGATTTGAGCACAACAAGATGACATGGCTATGTATTCAGCCTCTGTATAGGAAATAGAAGTACTCATTTGCTTCTTTGAAGACCAGCTCACAAGCTTATCACCCAAAAACTGAGCACCTCCAGATGTACTTCGACGAGTATCTTGACACCCTGCATGATCAGCATCTGCATAGGCTGTTAGTGACATACCGGTGTCCTTCGGGTACCAAAGACCCATATTGATGGTTCCTTGGAGATACCGAAAGACCCGTTTAACCGCTTCAAGGTGCCTTTTAGTAGGCTTAGCCTGGTATCTAGCACACATGCAAACAGCGAACAAGATGTCTGGTCTACTAGCTGTGAGGTACATCAGGGATCCAATCATACTACGATATTTTGTTTGGTCAATCATGATCCCTGAGTGGTCCTCATCTATTTTGGTTCGATCAACCATGAGGGTGTCAACAGGGTCACTTGAATCAAATCCAAATTTCTTTAAGATCTCTGTTGCATATTTAGATTGATTTATGAAAATGCCTCCTGGACTTTCTGAAATTTGTAATCCCAAGAAAAATGACATTTGTCCCATCATTGACATTTGAAATTTTGAACTCATTTTATTTGAAAAACGATCACATTCCATTGGGTCTGTCGAGGCAAAAATAATATCATCAATATAAATTTGAACATGAATTAAATGTTTGCCTGACTTCCTGGTGAACAATATTGGATCAACTGCTCCTTTGCTAAATCCGGTTGATAGAAGAAACTTTGACAGTGTATCATACCATGCCCTTGGAGCTTGCTTTAAACCGTAAAGGGCCTTCTTCAAACGATAGACGTGAGTAGGATGCTCTTGATTTACAAATCCTTCAGGTTGGCTGACGTAGATGACTTCTTTAAGGTCTCCGTTCAGAAATGCCGTCTTCACATCCATCTGATAGACTACCATGTTTTTACTAGCAGCATTAGCCAGAAAGATTCTGATTGCCTCGATTCGAGCAACTGGAGCAAAATATTCTTCAAAGTCAATACCCTCCTCTTGACGGTATCCTTTAGCAACTAATCGAGCCTTGTTCTTCAACACATCACCATGCTCATCAAGTTTCACTTTGAAGATCCATTTAAGAGCAATAATCATAGCACAGTCTGGAGCAGGTACTAACTCCCAAACATCAAGTCGATCAAACTCATGAATTTCATCTTGCTTGGCATTGAACCAGCTATCTTCATTCATGGCGGTTTTAACATCTTTTGGTTCGATCTTAGATAGTACGGAGTTGAAGAAGCACCATAAGGCATCGGTAGAAAGTTGTTTCTATGTTGATACAGGACGAGAGGGATTTCCAATGATGTTGTCAAGTGGATGATCGTGAGTCCATTTTCTGAGGTGTTCATGTGGTAGTTGTTGAGGGACTGAGGTAGCAGAGTCGATGTCTCCTAAAGAAGATGGTTCTGATGATGATTCAGGAGCAAATATGTTTTCAAATGGAGCATCTTCAGGAGTAGCAAAGGGATTAACTTCATCATTGGTGCCAGAAACAGTTCCATGATGTACATTTGAAGAATGATGATTTGTTGATGAGACTGAGGGATCACCAGTAGGCGCTTCTTGACTTAAAGATATTGAGACTGAGGGATCGACTTCATTCACAGGAATATGAGCAGCCTCTGTTGTAGGGATCGATACCTCATTAGTACTTGGATCATAAAGTTCATCAAACATATGATCAAACAATTTCTTTAAATCATCTTCAGATGGAGGTACATATGGAGTTTCTTGAGAGGAGTTTGGAACAAGGGATGAACCAATGGGACTGTTTTGAAGTGCGGGTCCTGAACTGGATTGTCCAGGAGCCATTTGACCGGTCAGTTCATCAAACGTAACGTGAATTGTTTCCATGATATTTCGGGTTCTTTTGTTGTAGATTCGGTATCCCTTTTTGTTTGGTGCATATCCTACAAATACTCAAATGTCTTCTTTAGCTCTAAGTTTGCCTAAGTCTTGACCCTCATTAGTTGGATAACATAATGCACCAAACACACGAAGGAAAGAGAGATTAGGTTTTCTGTTGTGGACAAGTTCATATGGAGTTTTTCCATGAACAGTGTGAATCAGGGAACGATTTTGTGTGTAGCATGCAGTGGCAATAGCTTCAGCCCAGAGAAACATTGGAACCTTTGAGTAAATCAGCATTGTTCTAGCGGCTTCTACAAGAGTTCGATTTCGTCTTTTAACTACACCGTTCTGTTGAGGAGTTCGTGGAACACTTCTTTGATGGCTGATTCCAACGCTTTCATAAACTTCACTAAGTTGTTTGTTGACAAACTCAGTTCCATTGTTTGTTCTGATAATTCTGACGGTTTTGTTAAGTCGAACCTGCAGCTGTTTGATGAGTTTGATGATGATATCAGGAGTTTCATCCTTCGTCCTTAAGAACTTGACCCAGGTGAATCTAGAGTAATCATCAACCACAACTAACACATATTTCTTCCCAAAGATATTCTGCACCCTCATTGGTCCACATAAATCCATATGAATCATATGAAGAACTTCTGTGACAGAGTTAGTAGGTTTGGGTTTATGGGCATACTTCTTGGTTTTTCCCAATTGACATGCTGAACAAAGATGATCCTTTTCATACTTGAGTCTAGGTAAACCTACAACTAAGTCCTTTCTGGTGAGATCATTGATGGTGCCGAAGTTCAGGTGATTGAGACGACGATGCCATAACCATGACTTTGTTTTAGAAGTCTTTGACAGCAAGCAAATTGGAGAAGACTTCATCATATCTTCGATAGAGATGGTGTATAGATTTGAACCACGTGAACCTCTTAAAAGTTCCTTACCATCAAGTTCTCTAACGAAGCAGGTATGTTTTCTGAAGGCTACTTCTAGATCTGAATCGCAGAATTGACCAACAGAGAACAGGTTGTGACCAAGACCTTCTACATAGTAAACCTTGGAGATAACACTTTTGCCAACAACATAGTCTCCATAACCCATGATAGCACCGAAATGATCATTCCCGAATCTAACTGTCCCGATGAATTTGCTCACGAAGTTCATGAGCCATGACCGGTCGCCAGTCATATGCTTGGAACAGCCTGAGTCCAGGTACCACAGAACGATTTGAACGATCTGCAGTTGAACACAGACAAGAATGGATAACTGGATAATTGGGATCCCCATGCAAGAATGGGTTCCATTTGGTTAGTAACAATGGTTGGAACACCCACATCAGAAATAGAAGCATTCATATCAGAAAATAAGGCAATGGAATCATTGTGAATAGATGCGGTACTAGTGTCTGTATTAGCCCTGTTCGCAGTGTGCTCACTTCTTAAGGGAATAGTTCTACCAGTAGGCATCCATTTTCTAGGGGGCATTGTCTGATTAGTCTTATGACCAACAGGTAACCAATAATAGCCTATCTTACTAAATGTTCTTCCTGTGGGTTTCCACTGTTTTCTAACTTTCTTTCGTTTTTGCCTTTTAGCCTTCTTAGCATGAATTTTAGCATTAACAATATTAAGTGGACAATTAACATCATTAGGCAAAACATTAACACCACATTCATGATTAGAAACAGAATTCAAGCAGACATCAATACAAGGTTTGCAAATAGTATCAGAATTCGAATTAATTACAGTACGCCTATGGCTAATACTAGAATCAACACGATTCGTTTTATTCGGTTCAAACTTAAAGTTCCTAGATTGTTCTTCTACTCTTTTCCAGTGCACATTCTTAGCTTGCGAGGTCCTATCATTCCTTGTATTGTCTTGAGACTTTGACCTGCTCCCTTTAATGTCACTGATCACTCCTGTAGAGGGAATGGGAACATTAGTTGGTTTTACTACTCTTTGCATCACCTGTTTAGATGTGATGGGATCTGAACTACATGCAGGCACACTAGGGTTCACTTTCTTAAAACTAGAAGTACTGGGATTTGTACTCCTAGAAGGCACACTTGAGTTCTCTTTCTTAGCATTGACAGATCTGGAATCTGAACTACTTAAAGGCACACTAAGGTTCACATTCAAAACATTGGGCATCGAATGAATATCATACTTGGCATTAGGCATCGAGCATGGAATCAAGGGATTAACTCTCTCACCTAATGACTTTGGGCATATTGTGATCAAGCATTCTAGGATTTCTTGAGATCGTTTGGCATATAAGCATGCATGTTCAATTGCATTATCATGAGGTTTCTCTAACTTATCCTCTTCAACAATCTCACGCAGACATTCTAGGCAATCCTTAAGGGATGAGAAGTATGTTTGAACAACAAGTTTGTTGTTCCTGAGATGAGGAGGGACATATTTCATAGACAAAGCATATTTATTACACGAGTGAACCTTTGATACACCATTCTCCCCATTGGTCATAGGCATTTTCCCTTTTACCTGACTCTTCAGATTCTCAATTTCCTTTTGCAATGAAGCTATTTGTTCGTTATTTTTGTTACGAGTGACCTTTATTGATTCAAATAACTCATTGAAATGACTTTTAACCTTTTCATTTTCTTCTAGAAAACTTTCGTTTTCCTTTTGTAATGCATTTACTAGGTTTTGAAGATGAAACGTTTGAGAATTATGAGAATCTAAAGGAGGAGGCATTTGGGAGCCTGTCATATTGTTCGTTTGACCCTTTAATTGAGAGATTTGGGCTTTCAACTTTCTGATCGTGTTGCAATGAGCTTGAATCTGTTCATCACGTTTGTTAATTTGAAAAACTGCATCAAACTCTGGAGCATCTGAGGATGTCTTGATATTTGAAGTTTTGACATTTTCTTTAAGATGTTGATATTTTAGTTGTAAATTAAAATGCTCAACTTCTAGCTTAGAAAAATGTTTAACCAAATTGTCGTGATCATCCAGTTCAATTTTCTCGTTTAGTTTAGAATTAGTTTTTTCAAGCTCAATGACACGATCATGGGAGACTTTCAGGGCAACAGATAATTCATGAAATTTGGAAGCATTAATGGAACAGTTTATAGCAGTGAAAAACACATCTTGAGCAATACATTCAGAAATCAGGTTCTCATTTAGTGTATGCAAGTTCTTCCTCTCAATCTCATTATATTTTAGTGCTCGCTCATAGTCACTAACTTCAACTATCATTGCATCAAATTCCTTTTCCATTCCCTTAATATCAGTTTCTATCCCCTTTTTAAGACTCTCAAAGTGATCTTTTAGAAGTTTAAAGAAAGGCATGACCTAAGTTAAATAGCATTCTTTTGTTTGTTCAAAACCCCTTTCCCCTTCAGTAATCCCAGTGGGTGTGATCCTTTTCTTACAAGTTTTCTCAAAATCAACAAATAGTTGAAAAATAACATATTGACTGATTAAGATCTTGCTTTTAGTAGCAATCATTCTAGGAACTAGATGCATTGGTGTATTGGGAGGATACACAGTTGCTTTAGGCATTTTCCTAAGGGGAGGGTTTGTTTCAACAATATTTTCTGCTTTCTGCTTATCTAAGTCCATTTTCCAAAACACTTGTTCGGGAGTCAACAATGTTTGAGGCTTAAACATGTTCAAGGAGATCCAATTCTCCTTTTTGTAGTCATGGGGAGTGATAATTACTTTCTTCTCTTTGCATTTAGGATCATTTAGTTTCTTATTCATTTTCTCCCTAGTGATTTCATCTAATTTCTTATCATCCTCTGTGCACTCAACGCAACTAGATTTTTGTCTAGGTTTAAGAATTTCATTGCCATCATAGATCACATTTTGAGCTGCTTTTGCTATCTTCCCGTACTCAGGGTTGGGTTTATCTATAATGGGAACACTATGCTTATCGCTTAGAACTCTATGCTTAGTGATCATGTGAGCAGTCTGAATGGTGTTCCCTTGTATGTACAACTTGTTTTCAAGTTTGTTTTTCAAAGTTTTCAGATTAGAAAAATCTTTCAAGAGTTTTGATTCCTTTGCATTAAATTCTTGCTTAAGCATTTTCACATTTTCTTGAAGTTCTTGTTTTTGTTTAGCAGTTTTAGAAAGCTTTTCTTGCAAGGAATTTAACTCTTGTTTTAATACTTCTTCTCTAAAATTACTTTTTCTAATGATTGTACGCACTTGGTCATCCATTTCCTGCTCACGAGTGGTCAACTCAAATTTAGCACGTTGTTCATAAATAGCAACACGTTCTTTATAGGCATTTAGTTCAGAAATTACAGAATCATCAGGGGCACATGCAGTGTATTCCTCAAAAACATAGTCATTGTTGACTGCAGAAGATGCATCACTTGGTACAACTTCACTTTCACTTTGTTTCTCATATTGATCATATGGGACAATATTGATATTACCCATATTTTCAACATTTGATTCAAAAGTTTCAGTTGATTGTACTTTTTCATGCATCTGTTGCACATCAGCGTCATCGTATAGTTTTAATACCTCTGAGATGAGTTTGTCTTTGGATGAGCCAGCTTGTGGTGAAGAGGAGACCTTGAGAGAAACCATCAGAGAAATGCTAGCCATAAAATTTGTGTGTGCAGTAGGTCCATCATCCACATCAGAGTCGTATGCATCACAATCAGCGACTTGAAAGGCATTCTGATGATTGTGACCTATCTCCTGAGTAGGCTGCTCATCCACATCTGCATCATAGGTCTTGGCATTGCCCTCAGCAAGAAACAACAATTCCTCTTCATCCAAAGCAGCACCATTATCCTGAGCTTGTACAAGCAGCATCTTATCTCTGAAGTAATCTGCATTCTGTGGACGCTTTGGAGATGTGCAGTTCCTTGCAATGTGTCCCTCACCACCACATTTATAAATTTGATCGGCTTAGCTTGACCTTGATTGCCATTCCTTCCTCGATTCTGATTACCAACATAACCTCTACCAGCTCCACCTCTTCCCTGATCATACTGTCTTTCCTGAACTGGTTGCACCACGATCCTCCCATCTTTAACAGTAGCTTGATTGTGTGGGTTAGATGCAGTTCTGAGGTTGTTGTTGGTTTGTGGGAGAGAATTCATGTTTTGACTAATCAGAAGAGCTAGTTGGTTAATGATGTTACCCACGTGTGCATCAGCATCAGCTTGTTTGAACATAGGATCAGGAATGAGTTTGTGATTACCATTACCCATGGGTATGACTTGTGAGGCTTTGGTTGTGATTCCGATGTTTGAGTAGAAGGCAGTTGAGTCATTAGACGAGCTTGTCTCTCCCTGGTTGGTTTTGAATTGATTAAGAATCATTTTTTCAAACATAGCATGTCTCTCATTCTGAAGGAGGAAGGCATAGAGTTGCTCATAATTTGTATTCTTCAATCCTTTAGTGAGCTTCACAGAGGTGACAAACTTGTGCCATTCGGGATTCATGTTGTTCACAAATTTTGAGTTCAGCTGAATGTTAGGCATAGTCATTCTGATGTTCCTCATATCATTCACCAACTTATGAAATCTCACATAGTACTCATAGACACTCTCATCTGGTTTCATCTTGAAGTGTTCAAATTCGTCATAGAGTTAAGATTCTCTGTCTTCCATAGTTAATTCAGAACCTAAGAGAAACATCTTGACATTATCCCATACTGCCTTTGCTTCGGTGTTGTGATTGATCAGCTTGTAGATGTCTTTAGGAAGACCTTGAAGAACAATATTAGAAGCCCTGATATTAGCACCGAATCTCTTTTTCTCCTTATCATCAAGCTCATCATACATCTTTGGTCTGTCCATTCCGTAAATCAGAGTTCCATCTTCAGCAGTGTCAAGTACATCTCTAGTCGTCTCAACTCGATAAGGTCCTTCATCAATGGATTTGAGAATGTTGACACAATTTTCCTTTCCAAGACAGTACAATCTGATTCGTTGAGCCCAAGAATCGTAGTCAGTTCTGTCAAGCATGGGTGGACGAGTATCTGAACCAGCTGCTTGAACATCCTCGGCAACAGTGGAGATGATAGTGGAAATGTTGGTAGACATGTTAACAGATTATACGGGATTTTATAACTCTATGATTAAACCGGGAAATAGATTCTTTCACGGGATTTTACTAAATCAAGAGAAAACCGTAAAAAAATCACCCAAGTCGCTAGAAGATAATGCACCAAGTCGCTAACACCTAATTCGCTATACCACCAAGTCGCTAAAGTCCCAAGTTGCTAAACAAAGGCAAGTCGCTAAATAGTAACTCGCTAAGCCTCAAGTCGCTAGCAAAATTTTGGCAGCAATTCGCTAATCAAGTCGCTAAAGATTCAAGTCGCTAAATAAAAACTCGCTACTGACCAAGTCGCTAACACCAAGTCGCTACCCTTAGTGGAGAGTCCACTACTTGTACTGTAAGTCGCTAGGCCTAAGTCGCTAGCTCCAAAAACTGCAACTCGCTACAAAATTGTAAAGCAAGTCGCTACTAAGAAACAAATCCGTAGGTCAAGTCGCTAGCAAGAAAAATAACATAAACATCACTTTTCAATCCAAAAATAACCCAACCAAGATGATTCAAGCTTACCAAATGAAAACCTAAACACTTGTGATGATTCTAAACATAAAAGTACTAACAAAATCTAAGGTTTAACACAAGAAATCAACCAAATAATGCACAAACCACTAGAAATCCAAAGATGTGCAAGATATGATCTAACCATGGCTCTTGATACCAATTGTAAGATATTAGTTTTCACATACACATCAAACCATAACAACAAGGTGGCGTATAAATGGAATTCTAGAGAGAGAAAGTTAGAGGTTTAGGGAACTTAGTGAGAGAAAGTGAAAGATATTATTATGAGCTCCAACTCTCTACCTTGGGAGGTAGAGAGTATTTATAGTCTTACATAAAACGCCACACAACGGGCTGTGGATCAGGCATACAGTGGGTAAAGACCCGTCCGTCCTCCACGGTGTTACTTAACTAAATACTACTTAACTTAACAGAACTACGACTACGAGCTTTCTAACGATTACATATACTTGAGGTGACTGACTATTTAATACCTGGAATTTCTAATTCCTAACAGGAACACCCACATCAGAAATAGAAACAATGGAATCATCAGGGATAGATGAAGAATAGGTTCCATTTGGCTAGTGTCTGTTCACTTCTTGAAGGAATAGTTCTACCAGTAGGCATCCATTTTCTAATGGGCATTGATCTGGATAATTTAGGGCACAATATATTAAGACTAAGTTTGTGTCCAGTAGGTATCCACTGATAACCTACATTACTAAATTTTCTTCCTGTGGGTTTCCAATGTTTTCTAATCTTCTTCCGCCTTTGCTTTCTAGCCTTCTTAGCTCGATTTTGGCATTAACAGTTTTAACTGGGTATTTAACAGCATTAGTCAAATCATTCATACCACATACATGATTAGAAATAGAAACCAAGCAATCATCATTACACGTTTTGCCAAGAGTAGCAGAATTCGAATCAATTACAGTACGCTTATAGCTAATACTAGAATCAACACGATTCGTTTTATTCAACTCAAACTTAATGTTCCTAGGGTGGTCTTCTACTCTCTTCCATTGCACATTCTTAGCTTGCGAGGTCCTATCTTGCTTTGTATTGCCTGGAGGCTTTGACCCGCTTGCTTTAGTGTCACTGATTACTCCTGTAGAGGGAATTATGGGAACATTAGTTCGTTGGGCTACCTTTTGCATTCCTGAACTAGAAGTGCAGGGATATGAACTACTTGAAGGCACTTTAGAGTTCACTTAATAGCCAAGTCGCATAAACCAACTCGCTGCCAATACAACTCGCTTAATAGCCAAGTCGCTTTAAAACTCAAGTCGCTTAAGCAGTCAACTCGCTTAATAGCCAAGTCGCATAAACCAACTCGCTTCCAATAACAAAGCAACTCGCTTCCAATAACAAAGAAACTCGCTTCCAAGAAATGCAACACCGTGGCTCAACTCGCTTCGTACACTTTTCAAAAACAACCACTTTATCAATCAAAAACAACCAAACCACAATGATTCAAGCCTTCCAATTTAAAACCTAAACACATATGATGATCCTAAACACAAAAGTACAATCAAAATTCAAACTTTAACACAAGAAATTGACCAAATGATTCAAACTCTTCTAAACAATTATAACCCAAAAAACTTATGAAATCCACCAAAACAAAGAGCATGAAAGATGAGTAATCAAACCATGGCTCTTGATACTAATTGTAACTTATAGGATTTCACAAACACATCAAACCAATAACATATGGGGAGTATACAAATGTTTAGAGAGAGGAAGTTCTAGAGAGAGAAAGGGAAGAGAGTTGGGAACTATGTGAAACAAAGAAAAATGGTATTGAAGCTCCAACCCTCTACCTTGGGAGGTAGAGGGAATTTATAGTTTTCTTACAAGACACGCCTCCTACGGGCTGTGGATCAGGCATACAGTGGGTAAAGACCCGTTCGTCCTCCATGGTGTTACTTAACTAAATACTAGCTAATAATAAATGACTACGACTATGAGCTTTCTAACGATTACATATACTTGAGGTGACCGACACTTTAACGACTGGATTTTCTAAATCCTAACAGAATTCCATCTCTTCTTCTTTTCTGGGTACAACTTCTAATCTTTTAGACGTATATCTAAACTCTCGAACCTTCTTCTAGGTAGCATCACAAAACTTATGAATTTCTTCAAATCTCATAAAGCAGTTGAGAGTATGTTCACTTATGTAGATAAATCTGAATGCCAGTTCTGTCTTCAACGTGCATTGTGATTCTTGATTAATATCTGGGAATTGTAGAAGCGGTCATGTTAAGTTAAGTTTCTTCTGGTAGCTTTTGACTCACAGTTATAGATCTTCAACTCTACTAATTAAAAGCGAAGTGACAAATGCATACTGGATATGTGTTGAAAAATGTCGCATCTTTCCATGAACTTTAAGCAGATATATGTCTTCTATGTCGTTCAAGTTCATGTCAGGGAATCGTCTTCTGAGAATTTGTATTCCTGTTCATCTTGTCTTTTAACCACGATTTTAGAAGTATGTATAGTCAAATCTTTCTTCGGCTTCAATTCTTACTAAAGCGACAATCCTGAGTTTGTTCATTACTTCTTTCTTTGACTTATCTACCATCCTGCTTTGATAGTAAATTTTACGTTTATCAGGCTAGTGATGGATTCTGTACAACTCATCTTTGTCGTACAACAATTCCTTGGTCATGAATAAGTGTGTTGTTTCTTATATTGCAGGTTGTGTGTACTCCACCACGGTAATCAAAGTTAAAGATGTAGCATAATTATGTTTAGACTTGTGCCCGTGCTGTAAGAATTCCAGATCAGTGTTGAAGAAGAATTGGTATGGAACTTTGGGATGATCATGGTTTCCCAACGAAGGTAGAGGTTTGGTGTAGTTTGTGTAGTAAGGGACTCGTTTGTCAATATTGAATTCAGGAGTCAACCAACTAGTGTCATTAGACATTGCACGTGCGATGTTTTTAAGGTGATATTCGAGTTTAGGAGCACTTTTCGAACGGTATTTGAGAAGGTTAAAAGCCGCATTCTTAACGCAACTGAGTTCCATTTTATTGAGCTTTTTGATGAGAAGATCACGTTTGAGCTTTTTGGTGAATTCCACTGTGTGTCCATCCACGAGTTCTTCGTCTTTGGCAAGCGGAGGTTGATCACTAACCAGATAATCAAACCATCCATATTCGGTGATTGTGTCATTGTCGAGCCATTCAACGACTTTTGACTGTTTGTCTTTCCTTGACCTTTTGCTCTTGGACGTTGATGGAGACTTAGATTGATATTTTTGGTTTTTGGAAATCATCTTCTCCAGAATACTCAAAATGATCATGTTGCTCGGTTTTTGTTGGCCCAGATCCAAATGCCTTTGGTGGTTGATTGGATGTTGTTGTTGTTGTTGTTGAAGGATTGACTAGTTCTTGATGAGAATAAGAGCCACCGACCATTTTCTGTTTCTTGCCTTGTAAGCTTGGATCAGGATCTTGTTCGTCTCGTGGTATTTTGTGAGATGCATCAGCAGGCTTGCATAGATTCAAATACATCGTCCCTCCTTCCACTTTCTCACATATATTTAAATCTTGCCAGAAAATCAAAGCTAAGCAACGGCTAAGAATCAACCCAGAATTTTGATTTATTTTTTCACTTGTAAGCATTCCAAAACTTTATCATGTGTTTCTAAGCTTTTGTAACTATTTTTGTTCAAATCCAACGATTAGATAAGAAACTGGCAGCGATTAGGGTTTTAGACTCTATGATTTGGGCATTTTAGATTCATTATGTTTTGGCCTAATTAACCTCTTGGAAAGCTTTAGGACACGAAATACAACACTCATCTTGTAGTTTTGCAAATTTTAACACTCATTAGAACAAAATCGATGTGTTTGAGGGTTTCAGGGATCGAGTTTGTGCTTACGTTGTCTATGATGATTATTTGATGTTTCTGGAATGATAGATAGCTTTAGGTTAAAGATTAAAACATGATTGTGCTATCTGATATCTAGTTTGACATCTCATTTGGATAATTGAATGACACTATGGGTTATTTTGCTTCAAAAAAGTCCTTACATGATTGCTGCTATATTCTGTGTTTATTAATATGTTTGTTTGATTGTATTATAGCTTTGTACATTTATGGTGTTGAAAAAGAAAACCAGTTTTATAAGTGTTGGAATCACTCCTAAACCATTTCTCAAGTGTTAGTAATCAATATGTAATAGTTAGCTTAATTAAGGCTTTATATTTGTAATTAAGGCAAGGCTCATGTAGAAAGCCCATGAGCTTATGCAAAAGCCCAATAAGGAAAGGAAGGGACTAGATGTGTTGCCCTAGCTCCCTTCCCCTATAAATAGTCTTGTAACTCTCATTTAAGAGTTGGTTGTTCACTTTACATAATTTCCTACGCCTAAAGGTTTTCATTCTATCGTGTGTTTTGTGTATTGTGTTCATCCGATAACTTCTCTTATCCCATTTCTTATATTGATGCTTGTGTTACAAACAGGGTGAAACGTTTATTGTTTCTTGAAGTTTTATTGTATACGCGTAAGTCTCGGTACAAAAACATTCATTCGCTTTAAAAACTTAATTTTTTCACTTTAAAACTCAAGATACCTGTACTTTGAAGGTTATTTGGTGATAAAGTTTAAGTTTTTGGCATAAAGTTTGAAACTTTACGTGTATTTCATTGTTTTTTAGCTTGGTTTCATTCGTGTAGTCATTTCTACGCGTAAGGTGAAAAAGTGGGTTGGATCATCAAGTTTCATACTTTTGTGATATTTTGGTGATATTGAAGCTTTTTCATCATAAACATCAGCTTTCTAAACATTTTTGTGCTTAAAAATCAGTTTTGGTTAAGATTGGAAATTCCTACGTATAGTAAAACCCTAGTTTTACTCGTAGCTTTCAAAGTCTACGCATAAGCTTGTCAACGTTTGATCTTCATTGCTCTTGGTTTACTCAGTGTGTTCTTGCTTGGATAAGCCTGAAAACACTTCGACTTTGGATATCTTTTACACTGGAATAAGTGTAAAGGATTTTTGGGCAAAACCCTAGTTTTACGCCTAAGCTAATCACTTACGCGTAGAATACTTTACGCCTAAGCATTTTCTTACGCCTAAGCCTTGTCTTACGCATAAGCTAATCTTACGCATAAGCATTCTACTACTAAGCCTTTGGTTTACGCCTAAGCTACGTGTTTCTCAAATCTACGCGTAATCTATTCCTACGCGTAAGCTATTCTTACGCGTAAGTTGGTGTTTTTACGCATAAGGTATTTTCTTTGCATAAGCTGATTTTCTACGCATAAGGATACTTCATCAACAAAGTTTCATTCGACTACAAAGATCAATCATCAACACAAGTTTCAAGATGTCTCAACCACCATACTCTAGCTACTTTCCTCATATGTATCGTCAACAACAACAACAACAACAACTCTATCAACAACAACAATTCTATCAACAACAACAACAACAACTTCAACAACAATTTCATCAAGGAGCAATTCAACCACAAATGATTCAACCACCCCCTAGTCTACAATTACAACCTTACACAAACTTTCAAAATCAGCATCCATCCAAGTATGCTATGAAGGAACCGTCTTGGTTTGCAAAGATGTGTGAAGCTTTAAGTAGCCAACAATCCATTCATGAAGCTGGATCACTTGATAGACCTCCAATGCTCACTCCCGGAAACTACGATCAATGGGTGATAAGGTTCTTTAGGTTTTGTGATCTAAAGAAGCCACATGGAAAGTTCTTGAAGAAGGTCATCCTTGAAGGTCCATTTCAGATGCCTACTATCACTGTACCCGGAGATCCGACTGCTAATCCACCAAGAGATGATCTCACCAACGTTGTCGGTCTTAATGAACTTACTGCTGATCAACTTCTACACTTGGAAGCCAATGAACTTGCAATGCAATACATCCTTTTAGGATTACCCAATCTAATACTTCATAGTGTTGATGCTCAGGACACTACTAAAGCAATGTGGGAGCACATTTATCTTCTCATGGAAGGCACATAACTCAATCAAGAAGACATGGAATCCAAAATCTACTTAGCATATGAACACTTCATGATTGAACCAGGGGAGACATTAGAGTCATATCATCATCGATTCTCATACATCATCAATGACTTGGAAAAACATAACATCATTATGCCAAGAATTGCAGTCAACACTAAGTTCCTAAGTAGTCTTGGTCCTGATTAGGAAAAGCATGTTATTTTCATCCGTCAAGCGAAGATTCTTCATCATGCTACATACGGATTGTTGTACGACTATTTGAAGCCCCACCAAAAGGAAGTTGACAAAGAAAGGATCATTCGTGGAATCCCTGCTTCGCCTTCACTCCCGGATAATCAATCTCTAGCTTTGTGGGCTCAAGCATGTTATCCTCAATATCCAAATTTGTCAACAACCTTCACTAATCCTCCACAACCAACTGCTTAGATCACACCTTATGATCCCTCACAACAACAACAGCCACAAGAATATCAAATGGTTCCATACAACAGCAATGCTCAAGCACTTTATAGTGAATCAAATGAGGATGTTGAAGCTTTCGATGCATTGCAACAGGGATTTGTTATGATTGCTAGAGCCTTCGGTCGATACTCCAACATATCTAACAATCGCATTCGTACCTCATCTAACACAAGGAATCAAGCTGTTGTTAACAATAGAAGAGTTGAAGTTCAGAATCGTGGTAATGTTCGTCAGATGGGCGGTGGTCAAGGATTTAATCCTAATGGAAGGACTAACATGGGTGCTCCACAACCAAAGGTTCAAGTGGTTGAATAGCGAAATGCTCAGACTGGGGTTAATGGTCTTCGTTGTTATAACTGTAATGAGAAGGGTCATCTGGCTAATGCATGCCCTAAGCCGAGGATAAGAGGCAGCGCTTATCACAAAGAGGCTTTACTCTTGCCTCTCAAGGATGAAGCTGGTGGAACTCTTACCAACAAGTAACAAAGCTTCATGGCAAATGCAGATTCTGATGATGACATGGAGGACTTACAGGCTAATGCAGCAGTTATGTTAATGACTAACTTGCACGAACTCCACATGAGTGACACAGGCCCAGTGTATGACACTGACGGCTTGTCTCAGGTACCGGATCAAACTATATTCATTACTGATATGATATCTCGGCCAACATCTGCGTCCGACATGGATCAGAGTGTTCAACATGAGCCGTCTACATCTCATTTCGATGAAAATCAAATAGATCCCGTAGTTATATTTGACAATCAAGATGACCTTATGGTTACCATTGATAATCAAGTTGACTCCGTGGTTATACTTGAGGATCTGAACAATGATCTTGTTGAGACTCACGTTGAACAAGCTGAACTTTTGTCTAATCCAGATATTGAGCTCATGACCTTACTTAAGGACCAAAAATCTTGAATGGAAAAATGCCTTGACATCAATCAGCAATTAAAGGATAAAAATGCACTGCTGACTAAGGATAATGAATGCTTAAAATTTCAACTCAACACTTTTCAAACACAAGAAAAACGTGAAAAAGATTTTAAAGTCGCTTTTGCTAAATCTTACCAAAACGAAAAATCTTTGGAAAAACATATATGTGATCTAGTTGCATCTAAGAATGCTTTGTTGTCTCAAATAGAACAACTAAAATATGATCATAAACAACAACTTAACGCTCTCACTTCGGAAACTCAAAAAGCCAAGTCTGAGTTGTTAACTTGTCAAAAACAGTTCTGTGAGTACAAAAAGCATTCAAAGAAACGAATAGATGACTATTTTGAAGAAATTGTCGGCTTACAAAACAAAATCAAAGAGTTTCGAAATGTTGTTTATAAACATGGTGAGTCAATCACAACTATTTAAAAGTTTACTTTTAAACCAAATCCAACTAGATATGGACCAAATCTTGCTGATTACAAACCCAAGTTTTCTAATAGAGCATTCAAACCAAATCCTCAGGTTTACAGTGCAGAACATAGAATTGATGATTCCATTATGAGTGTTGTTGAATATAATCGCATGGAGGAATTAGATGCAGAAGACGAGAGTCGGTCAAAATTAGAAAATGTTGTTTATAACAAACCATTTAACTATTCAAAAGCCATAACTTTCGTCGCACAACAAGATAATTCTAACACACCTTGGGTTATCACGCCTATTTCTGAGTCTTCTAATGTTGGTCCTCAACCCAATACTGCCCAAATTAATGGTCCTTTACCTTCACTCAGTGAAGTCAAAACATTACCCAAAAAATGTCAAATTCTCAAATATTTTGAAACATTCATATCGGACATCAAACTTTTGGAACGTGAAATTGAATTTCATTCTGAAATAAAAGTTGAACATTTTCAACCGCATCTTGCGAGAGAACAAAGAGATATTTTTCAGAAAAATTTTTTGCCTCATGTCCGGAATTTGAAAATGTGTGCAATATATTGGGAAAGGGATTTTCACAAGGAGCTTGGACTTATGAAAAGAGTTTTCGAGCAAACAGAAACATCGATTTCAAATACAAAACGTAAAAAGAAAATGTTAAGAAAAGATGTTGATCAACTCTTGGAAGATGTTAGCTGTGCTGATACCATTAATGTTGTGTTGCTACATTCTGTTGCATATGCATTTGATTATATCACTGCTGATTCTGTTGAAAATGTTGAGAATACTGATAATGTGTCACAAATCAAGTCTTTAAAAGTTGAAAATGAGCGTCTGTTAAACGAGCTTTCAAATGCAAAATGTCGTCTTCAATGGTGTCAAAAAGATTGTCAAAATCGAGAACTCGCTTTGCAAAACAAACTCAATCAGTTGCATACCAAAACTCTTAATCCAAAACTTGAGCAACTGGATGATGAAAACGTGTCTTTAAAGTGTCAAATTTCAAAATATGAACAAGAAATTTCAAAAGTTAAAAAGGAATATGGTGTCATATTTGATTTACTCAAAAAGACTCGTGCTCAAGCGTCAAAAGATCTTGATAATCATCTTGCATATACCAAAGATATATTACGACAAAATGGAAACACTCGTTCTGAAAATCAAGATTTGTTACACACTATCCATAATCTAAAAGCAGAGTTGGTGAACCTTAAGCAAGATAGGAATAGTAACATAGCAGTAACTGCACCTAGACAAATTCAAATTGACTCTAGAACATCTAATGACAAACCACAAGAAACTAATGTGCTTCCCTCTACTGAAACAGGAATAGTTGCCTCTTTTCCCAACGCCTGCACTTCACAGCCTAAGAGCAATACAAGAAAGAATAGGAAGTTACGACGTAAGAAAAGAGCAATAAAGATATCTGAAGTAGAAGAACACCTTAGGACTTTGAATAAAACTCAAGTTGTACCCACTTTAGCTATTGCGTTTGACAAATGTAATGAACAAAGTGATGTAACGAATGATGAATCTTTAATTACTCTAAATGTTATGTTTGAAGCTTCTTGTGTTGGTTGTCGTAAAAGCATGTTTTCTGGTTGTCATGATAAATGTGTTGCTAAGACTATCCTGAATCGTAAGCGGAATAATAGAAAACGGAATACCTCTAGGCCCATTAATGCTTCTAAGTCTGTGCTAGGTAAACCACCCTCTAGTATTCCGACTACGATCATTGATGTACCCATAGAAACCCCTTCAACTCCTAGGAAGAACTTATCACCTAGTGCATTTACTAAGACAAAAGCTAAGACTAGTTGGAGATGGCAGAAATGGTTACATAATACACTTGGCTTTAAATGGATACATAAAATCATAAACATGTGTGTTTAAACTATAACTGCATCGGAACCCTCTAACTCTTCGGGCTCCACATCTACTTATATTCCATCTGTGTTGTTTGTGTGTAATGCATGTGATACAGATCATCCTCTGGATTGTTGATAGCGGATGTTCCCGACACATGACAGGCAATCTCAAACTGTTATCCAACTTTGTTTCAAAGTTCATTGGCACTGCCAGGTTCGGGAATGATAACTTCGCAGCTATCATGGGTTACGGAGATTACATCAATGGTAACATCGAAATTAGCAGGGTTTATTATGTGGAAGGTCTCGGTCACAATCTCTTCTCAGTTGGTCAATTTTGTGATGGAGATTTGGAAGTTGCTTTTCGGGAGAAAACTTGTTTCATTCGTGATCTACAAGGAAACGATCTTATGTCTGGTACCCGCACATCAAGTCTTTATACAATCTCAATGCAAGATATGATTGCTTCATCTCCCATCTGTCGACTTTCAAAGGCAACATCTACAAAATCTTGGCTATGGCACCGTCGACTCTCACACTTAAACTTTCAAACCATAACCAATCTTGCACGATACAAACTTGTTGAAGGTCTCCCAATATTTCGGTACTCTAAAGATCATCTATGTTTAGCTTGTGAACAAGGGAAAAGCACTCGTGCTCACTTTCCTTCAAAAGTGGAACACAGCTCACAGCATGTGCTTCATCTTCTTCACATGGATTTGTGTGGCCTGATGTGTGTGCAGACGATTAATGGCAAATGCTACATCTTGGTAATTGTGGATGACTACTCAAGATGGACTTGGGTTTATTTTCTTCGAAGTAAAGATCAAGCTCCACAGATGATCATCACCTTTCTCACGAAAATTCAAGTTCAGCTCCGGAACATAGTCAGACAAATCAGAACAGACAAAGGAACTGAATTTGTGAATCAAACTCTTCGTGCATTTTATGAGAAATTGGGAATTGAGCATCAAACATCCATTGCATGAACACCAGAACAAAACGGAGTTGTTGAAAGAAGAAACCGTACGTTAGTGGAAGCTACAAGAACAATGTTAATTAATGCTAAACTTCCAGATTACTTGTGGGCTGAAGCCGTGTCAACTGCATGCTACACTCAGAACCATTCAATGATTACTAAACGCCACAACAAAACACCTTTTGAGCTTATCCACAACCGTAAACCGAATCTCAAACACTTTCATGTGTTTGGGTCCCTTTGTTAACCAAATAATGATCGTGCGGACTTTGGTAAGCTCAAAGCCAAAGCTGACATTGGAGTCTTTGTTGGATACTGTGAAAACTCTAAGGGTTACCGAATCTGGAATCGTAGTACAAGGGAGATTATGGAAATGATTCATGAAAATTTCGATGAGCTTACTGAAATGGCTTCTGAGCATAACAGCTTGGAACCCGAACATAACCGTCTAAACTTCCCCCAAACCCCATCATCAGCTGAACCAAGCTTACAGCTTACTCGTCAACAAATTGAACAGCTATTTGCTCCTCTGTTTAGTGATGATATTGATCAACGTGCTCCAGATGTATCAACTGTTTCCGCTGCTCAACCTGATAATAATCCAATACCTGATATACCTGAAACATCAACTACTGTTGAGGAAGCAACACCAATTGATTCTAGAACAACAGCCGAACAAACCGCATCCAATGACGCTGAACCAGCTGATGATCTTTTGAACAATGAAGTACCACCACTTGCAGATTATGATCCAAATGCGTTCTTCAATCCATTTGCAAATGAAACTGCACACCTGATGTTACGGAATCATCTACAAGCCATTTGAATCCTCCTAATCTGCATAATGTATATCAACATCAACCCTCAATACATCGTTGGACTAAAGACCATCCTCTTGTAAACATTATTGGAAATCTGAATCAACCAGTCTTAACTAGACAACGCCTTCAGACTGACGGTGAACATTGCATTTATGCACTTACCGTTTGCCAATCTGAACCCAAAAATATTAAAGAAGTAATGACTTATGGCAATTGGATTGAATCCATGCAAGAAGAACTTAAGCAGTTTAAACGTCTTGAAGTATGGGAATTGGTTGAAAAACCAACAAGGGTCTATGTTATTCGTCTGAAATGGATTTGGAAAAACAAATTGGATGATGAAGGTACGGTTATCAGAAATAAGTCACGTCTGGTGGCTAAGGGTTATCGACAAGAAGAAGGGATTGACTATGAGGAATCCTTCACACCGGTTGCTAGACTTGAGGCTGTTCGGATTTTTCTAGCATTCGCGGCTCACATGAACATCACGGTCTTTCAGATGGATGTCAAAACTGCTTTTCTGAATGGTAAACTGAAAGAAACAGTATATGTTAGTCAGCCAGAAGGATTCGTTGATCCAGAATTCCCTAATCATGTATAAAAACTGAACAAGGCTCTTTACGGTCTCAAACAAGCTCCTTGGGCGTGGTATGATAAGTTATCATCCTTTCTCATTGCCAATAATTTCATTAAAGGTTCGGTCGACCCAACCCTTTTCATACAATATCACGGGGAACACATTTTAATCATTCAAATTTATGTGGATGACATCATTTTTGGGTCAACACATCTAAAGTACTCAAATGCATTTTCAAAACTCATGAAGAAAATTTTTGAAATGTCCATGATGGGTGAACTTACATTCTTTCTAGGACTGCAAGTTCATCAATCACCCCGTGGTATTTTCCTTAATCAGTCCAAATATGCTCTTGAAATTTTATACAAACATGGAATGCAAATTTGTGACACCTATGCCACACCAATGGCACATACCAAGAAACTGGACGCTGATTTGCATGGGAAATTGGTTGACCCTACCAAATAACGAAGTATTATTGGGTCTCTCATGTATCTAACAGCCAGTAGACCTGACATTGTCTTTATCGTATATCTTTGCTCCCAGTATCAGTCGCGACCAACTGAAACTCACCTCTCTGAGGCTAAAAGAATCCTACGATACATCAAGGGAACCATTAACTTGGGGATCTGGTATCCGAAGGATTCTGGTTTTGAACTAATATCTTTTTTAGACGCTGATCACGCAGGTTGCTTAGATTCACGAAAAAGTACTTCAGGAGCTCTACAATTTCTTGGTGATAAACTGGTGTCATGGCAATCAAAGAAGCAGGATTGTACATCGCTGTCATAAACCGAAGCAGAATATGTAGCCATGTCAGCGTGTTGTGCTCAAGTCATTTGGATGGGAACACAACTCAAAGACTATGGTTACGTATTTGACAGAATCCCGATGTACTGCGACAATCGAAGTGCTATTACGATCTCGTGCAACTCTGTTCAACATTCGAAGTCTAAGCACATCGATCTTCGATATCATTTCATCAAGGAGCATGTGGAAAAGGGTACCGTTGAATTATATTTTGTGGGTACTGAACATCAATTGGCAGACCTTCTCACCAAAGCCTTAGCTCCTGCTAGGTTTACTGAGTTGGTCCACCGGATTGGTATGAGGTGTTTGACTCCAGAGGAACTGGACGAATTTTTAAAACAATCTTAAAACCAGTCAAACACCAAAACCTCTTTTGTACATATTTTTCAAAAACAAAATACAAAAATACAAAACTTATAAAACTCAAAAATATTCTTCTATCTTAATTTCTTTAAACATGGCAAGTGCAAATCTTCCGTCAACACTTTACTCTTTCAAAATTCAGTATTTTTACGGTCAAGTGTTGAGGGGGAGAAAGTAAATATTTTTTGCTTCATAAAACCTTGTACTTGCATGTTACCCTATACTGGTTGTATCTTTGATAATGGTGGATACGTTTCTTGTTTCTTGACACTCTCCGGACCCAAATTTGTAAAATTTCTCTATTTCAAAAGTCAAGGGGGAGTGTCGTCAAGTTTCTTTCCAAAATATCTTACTTTACGTAACCAAAATGGAACTTATGGGCTATGGATGAGAATGGTTAAGGTGGAGGGACCAAAGTTGTCAAAAGTCTAAAGTTATTTTAATAAAACCTCTCCACCTAAAATTCTTTTACATTTATTACTACCATTAATTCCATCAACCGCCTCATCCCACGCATAAGAATCAATCCTCAAATCCGTGTGAAAATCTTCAAATTTGTAAGTGGTTTAAGGATCATTGTGTAATTATAAACATTGGTTTTTTAATTTCATGAAAATCCAATGGCTAGATTTCGAGATTGGGGTGATTTTGTGTTCTACGCGTATGCGTATGAACACGAAATCATCATTGGGTGTTTATGATGAAAAATATTGTGTCTAAACGTTTAAACATAAGTGTTATGAACATTTCCATCTTCAAAATCAACCCAGATACTTCAATTAATCATTTTTCAAAAATTAGGGTTTATGCGTGGTTTTGGGGGTTTTCATTTGTGAGTGTTTTTGTGTAAATAGATGGTTGTATGATGTTTGCTATATGCTTAATTGACCTAATCCACTCTTGAATCTTGCCCAAAAACATAAATTGTATGAAATTGAGAATTAGGGTTTAAGGTTCATAAGAATTAGGGACTTTTGATTCTTGAGGTTTTGAATGTTAATACTTGTTGCAACACATTCACATAGACTCTATGACATACCAGAATGAATTTGGTGCCATTTCCATGGCTGGATTTCTTACTCGTAAGAATTAAACCATAGGGTTTTAGTTTACGCGTATGCAAATCTTACGCGTAACCATTGATAAATGTGATAACTTGTGATCTTGAAATGAAGTTGAATAAAATGTTAATGTTATGATGAACTTATTTCAGGTTTTTTACTCGTGCAAAATCAGATTCAAGGTTAAAATGGAATTCTACGCATAAAGGATCATCTTACGCGTAAAATATTATACGTAGGAAAAATCTTACGCGTAAGGTTCTACATGGGGACTACGCATATCCTGTGAAGGATATGCGTAAACTTGAGTCTTACGCATACGGTTCACTCTTACCGGTAGACCTTACGCATAAGCTCCAACATACACTTACGCATAAGCCTTATGCCAAGCTCTTTTCCTACGGGTAATATTTCTTACGCATAAGAGGAGTTCCTACGCATAAGCTTATGCCTACGCGTATGGTTACTACTGTTTACGCATAAGCTTACTTTTTACGCATAAGCCAAAATTTTAACCTTATCAATGAATTGTTACGCGTACAAACTTGTAAATAAATAAATCATAACGTCACTAAACCAAAATGTCACTAATAAGCTATAATGGTTAATATGTTGTGTAAATGAGTGGAAATTTGGACTTTAAAATTCAAAATTTATGATCTCACGAAACTTATCACGACTTCTTTGGACTATTGGACAAACAAGTGACTTTGATAACTTCACGTGCTCTGAGTCTTCCTGTCATATTTCTGTGGACATTCTGAAGACTCATCCCTACAAGAATATGCTCACAAACTTTGCAACAGTACCGGAGATCTATATTCATCAGTTTTGGTACACCATGAAGAAGATCGATGGTCAAAATGCCGTTACGGTGACACTCAACAATAAACAAGTCACTGTTACAGTTGCTGATGTTCAAGCAGTTCTTCTGCTCCCTGCTATCCAACCTGCTCAGTATGTACCGATTCCATATGAAGAGGATATACTCCAATTCATGGTTGATATTGGCTATAATGAAGCTGCAGGAATCATCACCAAACATTCTTCAGTTGATTTAAAGAACATCCCTCAACCATGGAGAACTATTAACATCATGATTGCCAAATCTGTTTCTGGACGTGATAGTGGTTATGAGCATCCTAAGCTCATGGAACTACAAAAAATTTGGGGCATGGTCAACATGATGCACATTGATTTGGCAACTCTGATCTGGGAAGACATGATGTCTTACCTCAAGAAGCCTGGCACCAAGATCCCCTA
Organism: Chrysanthemum seticuspe; assembly: GCA_019973895.1. Classification (NCBI taxonomy): domain Eukaryota; kingdom Viridiplantae; phylum Streptophyta; class Magnoliopsida; order Asterales; family Asteraceae; genus Chrysanthemum; species Chrysanthemum seticuspe. The sequence continues at coordinate 185,863,839 of BPTQ01000001.1, read as the reverse complement.
CATCAGATACACCAAGCTGTTGATTCAAATGATACTCGGGAATAACCTTGACCTTCCCTTGAGACTTGATGACCCCAACCATCACTCCGCGTTGTTTGAGCCTACATCAAATGTTGTCAGATTTAAGGACTCAACGACAAAGAAACAAGGTACAGTTTTGCCTGACTGCCTTGTCACTGCTGATATTAAGAATCTTCAATCGTACTCACTCTATCAAAAAGCAATGACCTTAGGCAAAGTCGGCTTCATGGATGAAAAGTCTTCCGTCATCCCACTCAAGAAGACTAGGAGAGGTAGTACTGGAAGTGTTACATGCACTGGAAGTGCCCGAAAGTATCCAAAGAGGACTCATACCCTCAAAAGGAAAGTTCCATCGAAGGTTTCTATCCCCAATCCTAAACCGGAACCTAAATTGATGGACGAGGACTCCGAAGACACTGAAACAGATGAAGAGGTTCACTACTCAGAAACTGCAACAGATGATACAACAACAGTAGCAAAACCTCATAGTCTAAAATCTGACAAGGGCAAAACTCCAGTGGAAGAGCAGGAAGAGGAAGAAAGTTCAGAAGAAGAGCCACAGGATGAAGAAAAAGAATACCGCAAGAAACTAAAGAATCTCATACTACAACATGGTGCTAAGGAGTTTAATCTTCAACAGACTCGTGGCCCTGGATGTTCAAGTGGTGGCTCACAAACAACACCAGTTCTCGATGCGGTTAATCAACCCGATAAGGGAACTGGTACCACCACCCACGAATCTGAACAACAGCAGCAAGAGGAGGAAATTATCTTTGAATTTGAGGAACCTGAAAAGGAGAAGACTGAAAAGATAACTGATGAAGATGTTGAAGCAGCTGCTAGGGAAAAAGCTGAAGAGGAAGCTCTAGCTAAAGCGCTGAAGAGGCTAGGGTTAAGGCTGAAGAAAAGGCTAAAGCTGAAAAAGAAGCCGATGATTATCTTCTAGATAGTCGCGAATGTAACCAGGAACAAACTTTTGAGCCACCAAATGACCCAGAGCCTTCTCATGACTCATCTTCGTCTGACTCATCTTCTCATTCATCACCACCACCATCCAAAGACACCACCACCAGATCCGCATCCAGATCTGTAAAGAAACCAACCGATACTTGGGCATCACGTGCAAAGACAACGATTGTCAAAGCTGTCAGGCAAGTAAGGAAGAAAAACGTGGTCAACAAGAAATTAAATTAACTTGCAGACATAATCAATCTTCTTCAGAATGTGATGAACAAGTTTTCGGATGAAAGGGAACAGCTTCAACAGTTTCTAAATAGAGATATCCAAGGGGAAATGGACAAGATGATCAGAGAATATACTCACAAGTTTCTTCTCGACACCGTCCCTGGAGTGACAAGAGAGATGTTCGCCAGACAACTCTATCCTAATCTCATGCGATTGGTCAAGCAAACAATGCAATCTACTCCTGTAGCAATGCAAATCAATCCAATCGAGCCTACGGTTGTCTCCGATGCAGAATTGATTTCCATGCTTGTGTTACAAATGTCTAAACGATCCGCAACATTTACTTCTGACGAAGCTAAATTATTTGACGCATTGCTGGAATATTAACTCAAAACTTCATGCAAAGAGTCAGCTGAAAGGGCTAAGCGTCCAAGAGACGATGATGATGCGGATAAGGATTCTGAGCCGAAACGTAAGAAGAAAAATGATGATTCATCATCTATGCCTCCACCACCCCAAAGGAAAACCACCACCGGAACATCTTCACAACGTCCTTCTGCTACCAACAAACCTCAGGACTCTGAGTCACCACCACAAACCGAGAAAACTAGTGATCACTTTAAATACACTGGTGGTGATGATGAGGAGATTCCTGAGCCCCAACAACAACCTCCTTCTTCTACATCAACAAAGCAACCAGCATCATCATCAAAGCCAAATAAGAATAAGTCGACTTCAGTTGTGTCATGGCTAGATGAAGACGAAACTGAAGAGTATGAATGGTTTTCAAAGCTTGTTGATGCAACCCCTCAGTAACCGGAAGGTCAAGAACCGGTAGATGGTAGAACAATGGAGTAGGTCAAGATTATCCAAGAAAAGTTCAAGGTGAAAAAGATGACGAAAGCAGAGTTGAAACGAATCAAGAACGACGCTTTTCAACTGCTTAAGGACAGCTCTGCCAGTGCCATTGAAGGCGAATATCATCTCGACAACATAACACGAGCCATGTCCAACAACATTGATTGGCTCAACCCTGAAGCAAACATCGATTTCACCAGACCTGACAATGCCCCATACTACACCGACTGAACTAAGCCACTACCTACCATTGGCCGACCTGATCAACCAAAGATTCCCTACCGTTATTTCTTCAACAATGACCTGGAATTTCTTTAGCACGGTAGCGATGTTAGCACAAAATACGCTACCTCACTCACCTTCCCTTTCCCGGCAGCAATCTACTCAAACAATATAGCCATCGAGGAAGAAGCCACACACATGTTTGTTGACAATGTGGTTAAGTATGACCTCGATGCACTGTATGGGATTCATCATTGGCCAGAACGAAGAAGAATCTACTACAGAAGCTGCCAGGTACTTACATAGAAAAAGGAGGTGTTCAGTGACGAACGGATTGTTTCCATAATGCATGTTACCCTGTCTTCTAAGTGGGACTACTCATTCCTTAAGAAAATAGTAGTCAAACGTCAATACAAACAGGAATATGACTTTTCTGAAGCGGATTTCCCGAGACTGTCGCTCAATGACATTGAAGATATGTAACTTGCCAAGGTACAAGGACGAATGCGACATTTCTCCATAAACATCCAGCTCCAATACATTAAGTCATTGCTAATATTCATCAGAAGCATCGTTATCCAGGAATGTGTCGAATATATTCAACTTGTCGTGGAATCATACCAGAAACGTGTTAATCTCACCAAACCACAACTAGACCTTCCTGATATCAACCATCTTGCTCAATACACCATCATCAGGAAACCATTTGGGCTAGTTTACCGCAGTGAACTTCACCGTAATTGCTTCATGGTGTGCAAGGAGCTTCACAAGTTTTGTGAAAACACTTTAAAGAAGGTTCGGGACGGGTTAGCTTATTGGTTAAAGGAGATTCATGAAGGCATCGGGTCAAAGAAGAGGTGGAATTCTAAAGAATGGAGGGATGTGAAGAAGCTCATTACCAGGATTGATGAAAGGTTGTTCCGTCGGGATCAGATAAGGACTTTGGAGAGTTTCGTGGGTGGACGTCAAAGCATATCTCTAACAGGCTACCAATGTCCAGACAGAACTCTTGGTGTTATTGACGGACTTCCTGGTACTCCTTGATTTGTTTCTTTTACTATTATTTGGATGTGTTGATCTATAATATTTGACAATGGCTTGTGCACACATAACAGTGTACAAACCGTACTTGTCATGAAAGGACCCTGTGGTACGCATCAGTGCCACAATCCTATAAAAGGAGCGAAAGCTTCTTACTTTTGAGTAAAACTAATCAACACTTTCACTTTCAAAGTTTTGCTCAAAATAACAAGTACTTCCCCTTATGTTTTCAAAACCTCAAAAGTTTATATTACTTGTTGAGGGGGAGTATTTGCTTAAAACCTTTGTTCACAAATTTTTCTTCGTGGAAATCTTCCCACAAACCTCGAAATGGACATATTCGATATCAAAATTTCATCAAAAATAACATTTATATGCCATTTTTGAGGGGGAGAAAAATTATGTGATAAGAAATATGTTGTAAATTGCTATTGAATCTTCGTGCTAAAGACTTAACCAATGAATTGACGAGCTCTTAAATGTTAGTAACTCGAAAATACTTGTCCGGGACGGGTCAAACCTCCTCTCCAAGGAGTGTTTACAACTTCAAGCTGACCTAGTCAGTGATGTAACCGTGTCTCGCAGGGAATTGTCTATCTTGAGTGGATCAATTCAAAAGTGCGCGCTCTTCTCTCACCGTGCAGATTTCTGTCAAAATACTTAAGCACGTGTGGAGGGGGAGTATTTCTGCTAAATATAAAACTCTTTCAGTGGTACAAAATATTTTTAATCATAACCACTTTGAGAGATTTTTCATGAAAATGATTTTATGGCAACATAGGTTAGTCATGGAGTTATAAGGTGACTAAAGTTAGGAATAACCGTCCTATGATCCACCAGAGCCGGAGGGATCTACCCAAGGACACCACCAATAGTTAGAATTTAGACGTCCTTAGGTATGATTATAAAAAGGAGAAAATGAGAATCGGAGAAAGAAGGAGTTGAAGAATTAAAAAGAAAAGTAAAGAAAAGGGTGAAAAGAAATAGCCCTCCAAATTATTCAACTTAGGGCAGACACCGGGTTCAACTCATATGCTACTGGTTGTCACTAGATGACACCGGTATTGAAGATCAAAGTCGTCATTGACCCAGTGACGCATGCACTAAACCTTCTCAACCACTCAAGTTTCTCTCAACAGAAGCTTGTTTCATTCTCACAGGGAACCCTAGGTAATCTATCGGCTTTCTCTTAGAGATTGTTGGTATTGAAGAAGGAGACCCTCTCCTTAGTCTCCACTCAGGAAAACCAAAGCGCACTATTGAGTCTAGAGCCACGAGATTCATCAAAAGATCTCTTAGGTACACTTGACATTTCATCACTTGTCGTTCAACGATAAGGACGCAAGTGATACATTCTACAGTCCTTAACAGATCTTAGCAATATGTCGAGAACATTTATGAGGGGTTCACAACTGTGATCCTCAGTGATTGAATGAAAACTCCTGCTAGGGTCAACATCTAACAGCTCTGACAGCAGGTCACTTCGGTAACTCCTTGTGGGTTACGCTTAGTGTTGTCTCAAACGGTCTACATTCATGGGATGATGCTTCGGTATATCTCAGCGACTCACCTGAACTGTAGATGTACTTCGGTATATCGTGTTAGCCTTTTTGAGGGAATCCGGTTTGAGGAACAGCCTTTGCTAGAATAAGAGATGTGTTTTCACATTATGCTGTTGACACTCTCGAAGTTCGAACTTGTAAGTGCTGGATATCCCGCTAAGGAGAGAATCGAGTCCTGAATATGTGGGTCATTACTTGAACTTGTTCAATGTAATGCCATCTGTCCCTTACGGGATTCGGACGGCTGATTTGCCCGACCAAGGTGAATGGAATCAAGACATTCATCAGTAGAAAAATTGTAGTAATCAATTCTTCATGAAAAGATTACAATGATCAATTGGTGTTCATGACTGTACCGGAGATGCTGCTGCTGATGGATGCTCGCGGGAGGAAGAGATCGTGTTGATTCTCCACGTGCTTATACCAACAACATCACAAAAGAAGTTCTCTCATAATCAAAGGCAACACAAAGTCACAATGATTCTTCATCAAATCAAAGAATCTACAAAGTTGTAAAGACTCGAGAAATACTTCACATCAGAAATTCATTGTCAAATGAGCGTGTGAGCATGTTGGAGAAAGACGTGGAGACGCTGGAGCAACGAAGCTGATTTGTAGCTGACAACAACATACTATCACAACCACCACAAAGAACAAAGAAATCAAAGACGTCAAAACAAAATACTTCAAAGGAAACAAGATCCCTACACTGGCAAGATTGTTCGAATCAAGGCACTTCTTCTCACAAGAAAGAAGAATGTTAGAAGACGTCAAAGCAACTATTACATCAGCACCAACAACTGATGAGTGTCTAAATACTCATCATTTTTGTACTGTTTAAACTGCAAAAACATCTGAAAACACTCAGAAATACATCAAAATGATAAAAATATCACAAATAAGTGTTTTATGTGTTTTAAATGCAAAAATATAAAAATCTGTTGAAAAACGTATCAAGTTTGCATAATTGGCAGTTTTAGTCCCCCAAGTTTCAAAAGTTGTCAAAAACAGTCCCTGGTAAATCTAAATAAAGAAAAATATCATTTTAAGTCCCTAGGGATTCCTAAGTTGTCAAAATTGGTCCTTGAGATTCAAATTTACAAAATTACAACTTAGGTCCCTGAACTTTGAAATTTGGCAAAAATAGTCCTTGGAAAATCAAAAATGTCAAAACTAGTCCTTGTACTATTTAAGTTTGTCAATTTCAGTCCTTGTATTAACTTTGGAAAAATGGCAGGATTGGTCCCTCTAAGTTTAGCAGAATTACAGTTTTAGTCCTTGTCAATAAGCTAATACCAAGCCTTGTCAAATTGATTTTGAGCCCCTGCCTTTAAACCTTTTGAGCCCTGTCAAAACCCCTTGACCCTCCCTTTTTGACCCTTTGGTCAAATAAAGTCAAAAGCAGAAAAATGGCGCCCCCACACTGTATATCTTCCCCATGTTGCCTGCTACTTGCCTCCACCTCTCCCATCACCTTTTATCCTGCCCACCACCTCCCTCATCATCACAAACCCCCCACAATTAATGCCACCCCCCTACCTACAAATTCAGAGCCCTACAAGTCAAATGTAGCCTTCCCGCCAAAATGATTAAAACGGCCATCTTACTCAAAACTCAACCATTGGTCGAAATGAAAGGTGGGATCTGCTCAGAAGGCCACGTGGAAGGATTTTGGAGCATAAAAGAGGAGGAAGACAGAGAGAAGACCAGTAGTTAGCTTTTAAAAAATTCATGTATGTCGTATTTGTCTTAAAATGTTTTAATTAGCTTTTCAAATTGTAATTTCAAGCTTTATGATATTAGAACTAAGTTATTGAGTTATTGTAATTCAGTTTGAACTTTTAAATCAAAGTTTGATTTCAGTTTCAAATCTTGTTCACACTATGTAAAATTTCAAAGTTAAACTCTTATGTCCAAGAGTCCAGTAGCTTATTTCTTAGTTTAAACCAGCTTATTCAAGCTTAATATAGCTTTCTGTAAGCCTGGAGTTCAGTTTCAAACACAATGGGTTGAAAGTCAACAAAAGTCAACAGGGAAGCAAAAATGGGTTCAAGCAGGTTGGAAATGGAATGGGGTGTTGCAGAGTGGAAATGGGTTGGAAATGAAATAGAATAGTAGTATTTGGGCTGATATAAGCTGCACAAATAAGCTTGGGCATTTGTAAGTTTATGTCTCATTTTCATTTCTTAGTAAATTTGAAATCTGTGTTTGTGTTATTTGTGGTCACCAAGTAAGTTAAACCAGTCCACTAGTAGTAATTAGGATAATAATAATAAGAAAAAGTGATAACATCTACTAGATAAGTGTTTAGCCAAGTTAAAAGTAGTAAAACAGTTGCAAAAGTGTGTTTGGATTTACTGCACTTTCTGTCTTAGGAGGGTAGTCAGTGGTTGCTTATTGTTGGTTCAAGTCTATTTAGCATAATTAAACTCATTTGAGTCTTAGTTTGGGTTTGCAAAACCACCAAAGTCAAAATTACACTTAATCCATCTCACTGCTCACTGTTGTGAGTTTTGGATTTGCAGATCATTATTTTGTGTTTAGAAATCATTGAGCTTGCTTGAATTGTGCTTGTTCTATCATATTTCATCAATATCAATCCTAAAACTGGAATCAAAGTTCACATTAGTCAAACTTATCTCAATTGTTAAAAAGTCAAATTTTGGAAAATCTGTTTTGGGCTCAACTGGTGAGAATTTTCTTGGATTCAATTCTGAGCCAATCTCAGTGAGACTTGGCATTTTAAAAAGTTCAACTGGTGTTCTTTCTTACCACCATTTTAGTAGAATTTTACAAATTTCTTTAAAGCTCCAAACAAGCTTCTCAAGGTGCTGCTAGTTGCCCTGCTCCAACTCTCAGTCTATGCTGAGTTTTTCTCAGATATTGCAGGATTGGCACAGGGCTCATAAGAGCTTGTTAAAGTCTGAAACTTGGTTTGTAAGGTCTCAACTAGGTATACTTCAGGTCCCCATAATTGGCTTTTGCTGACTAGCTTATTTGAGTGCTCATTTTCAAGCTCAAAGTGGCCCCTCAGAAACTGTTTTAGCATATAACTCAAATAAGCCAAATCTTGGAATTTAGCAATTCAGTAGTGTAAGATAGTTGTTATAAGTTGCTTTTGACTTATTTTAGCATATTGTAACTTCTGTAATCAGTAGGTGGCTTGTTTTGATCATTTGGCTTATTCAAAGTACTTATAGATAAGCACTTACAATAGCAGTTTCATTTTCTTCCAAACAACACCATGTTTTTCTATTTTTCTTAGATTCAGGATATTAAGTTAGACTTTTCCTGAAATTTTCATAATTTTTCATAACAGTTTGCTATTTTTCTTAATTAAAAACAGTTTTTAGGTAATTTTAAATAGCTTTTAATACAATTAAATCAGAAAAAGTCCAAAAAAATAACTTTTGATTTTTATTATGTTTAGATAAATATAAAAAGTAAAAAAAGTAATTTTCCAGATTTTTCATAGTTTATTTTGTAATTTTTAGTAATTTAATTAGTTTTTAATAGTTTAAAGTTCATAAAAAATAGAAAAATAATCAGAAAAATATAAAAATAGTTTTGAAAATTCTTTTTTGTTATTTTAGATTTTTCCAAGTCATAATTTTATTTTTCTAGGTTTATTTCCTATTTTCTTGTAATTTAGGTAATTATTTAATAGTTAAAAATAGTTTTTAATTAATAATAATTAATTAAATAGTTATAAAAATAATTTTCTTTTTCTAAAAATTTTCTTATATCATTAGGTTTGTAAAAATATCATTTTCATATTTTTAGGATTAATATTGTGTAAGTTTCACGTTTTTATTTGTACGTCACGTAGTTTTAATTTAAGTTTTATAAAAACAATAAAATCAAAAACATCAGTTTAAAAATAGTGATAGCATTTATTTAATAGATTTTAACTTTTTAATTTCCTTTAATTTGCATTTAAGTCGCTGTAATTTATTAATCTTTTCTTTAGGTATAAATATCTCAAAAACCTTACTGATCACTATCCTTAGTGGTTATTCGACAATCTGATTGTGTTAAACACCAGTCATCCTCCGTGGGACATAACGACCCGGGAATCCACTGAATTCTCCTGATCTAAATTGCAATTGGTGTGTGAGCTGTTTTAAGTTCCTTACGGCTGGTCATTCACAAGTGATCAGCTCGCGTGAGAAAACTTGACGGTTTTGCACCAATCAAATTTTGGCGCCGCTGCCGGGGAGGCTGTAAGCGTGTTCTAAGCATTTTTCAGACCCGTACTTGCATATATACCACAGTTTGTAAAAAGTTTTCTGTAAAGTTATAACAAAATCAAAAAGTTCATTAACACTTTTCCTAAAGTGTTAAAAACACCAAACAAAACATAAAACAACAAAACAATCGTAACGTTTTCTAGCTTGTGTTTCTTTTAAGGTGATTCTTAAAGAAATACAATTTGGTTAAACGAGACGATACCAAAAATATTGTCCAAAAGTTTTTAAACCCATCAGCACAAATCTATACCTACGTCTTTTCAGTGATACTTAATATATACATAAAAATCAACCACCGCAAATCAAGGCAGTGCACTACCTAACTGGGGGTGCGACCATAATAAGTTCCCGAACATCAGATTTGAAACTTGCCTTGGTGTCACTTGTGATTTGGTGTACCTTTTTCAAAGAAGCCATTTCATTTGTGATTATTGGTTAAGTTCACTTGTCGTTTTGCCTCGCATTTGTTTTGAAAACTGATTTTTATACTTAGTGCATGCGCACTCGTTCTTCCAGTTCAACAAGTCCATTGTCAGAACTTGGAAAGATTCCTCGTAGACGTAGAGGACGTTCTGCTCCTTCAGCTGTGACTGAGGAACGTCTACCACCACCACCACCTGCCATAATGGCAGAAGACAAGCCGATGAATGAGCTTCTCCAAGCACCCATCGAGGGTTATGGAGATGCTATTGTTGTCCCAGCCATCGTGGCTGATACTTTTGAGCTCAAAACCGGGTTACTTAATCTGGTAACCCAAAGCCAATTCTATGGTTTTGAGCGGGATGATCCTCATGCACACATTCGATGGTTTAACAAGATTGCATCTACCATCAAGTACAAGAATGTCCCACATGAAGCTATCAAGCTTCTTCTGTTCCCATTTTCTCTAGAGGGACAAGCCCGGAATTGGCTTGAGAAACAACCCCCTCGTTCCATTGAGACATGGGAAGATCTAGTCACAAAGTTTGTGAACGAATTCTATCCTCCATCCCAAACTACAAGTCTTAAGAATGAGATAATGAAATTCTCTCAAAGATTTGATGAATCATTCGGGGAGGCATGGGATCGTTACAAAGACTTGCTCCGCAAGTGTCCGCATCATGGTTTTACCGAGTTAATGCAAATGGATACTTTCTACAATGGTCTGAACCAGGCCAATCAAGACTCTCTAAATGCCTCCGCGGGAGGTAATTTCTTGAGCAAGACCACAAAAGAAGCCTTGCAAATCATTGAAAACAAGTCCCATGTCCGTCCTTTCCGCACAAAGACATATCATACTGAGTCTAATGCTGGACCTTCTACTTCATCTCCCATGAGTACATCTAGCACCGATGCTAAGATTGACAAACTCACGGATATTGTTCAGGCTTTGGTTCTTGCTAACCAAAAGAAAGTCACTTTCACAGAAGCACCATCATATGGTGAAGTGAAGAAAGTTGAAGTTTGTGTTACTTGTGGTGGTCCTCATGCATACTACAACTGTACTGCCACCGATGGTAGTCCGTTTGAAGCTAATGCTATAGCCGGTACTTCAAATCGAGGAGGTAATCAATACCGTCGTCAAAATGAACCAAACTACCGAGCTAACACTTATCAGGCACCACCCGGTTTCAACCAGAATCCTAACCGGAATCAGAACCAACCAAGAATGAACCAAGGTTATCAAAACCAAGGTAATTTCTATTCCGGACCCAATCAAGGTTTCCAACATCAAGGAAATCTTAATCAAAACACTTACAATCGAGGGAATCAATTTCAGGGGAATATGAACCCTAATCAAGGGAATTCTGGCTATAGATTATACGGCCTCAAATTATCCCTCCACCTCCTCCTGTGTCAACATCTGATGAGCTTTTAAAGCAATTCATGAAGACTCAAGAGGAGACAAACAGGTTGTTGGTCAGTCAGATCGCTGAATTAAAGAAGTCTTTAAATGATCGACCCTCGGGCTCAGGTACTTTACCTAGCAACACGATCGCTAATCCGAGGGGCGATGCAAAGGCGATCACAACCAGAAGTGGTGTTTCGTATGATGGACCCGCTATTCCTACTACCTCTTCTTCTTCTCCCCCGAAGGTAGTGGAAAGTGAACCTGAGGCGACAAAGGACAAGGAACTTCCTACTAATAACAGAAGTACCAACAATGTCCATCCTCAGGTTGTCCAGAAACCAAAATCCAATCCAGGAGTTGTTTTTGAACCTCCTGTAGCTCCCATTGAAAAATCCAAATCTTCTATTCCTTACCCATCACGTTTACATGAGCAAAAGCTCCGCGAGAAAGCCAGTCAACAAATGGAAAAATTCTTTCAAATTTTCCAAGAGCTTCATTTTGACATAAGCTTCGCGGATGCTATCATGTTGATGCCCAAATTTGAATCAACTCTCAAACACATGTTAAGCAACAAGGAAAAGCTGTTTGAAATGGCTAAAACTCCTCTGAACGAGAATTGCTCTGCATTTATCTTGAAGAAGCTTCCCGAGAAGCTTGGAGATCCTGGAAAGTTCCTCTTACCTTGTGTATTTCCAGGAATGGTTGAATGCTTTGCCTTAGCCGATCTTGGCGCAAGCATAAACCTAATGCCTCATTCAGTATGGAAGAAACTTTCTCTTCCGGATCTTACTCCTACATGCATGACTCTCGAGCTTGCAGATCGTACAATATCCCGTCCTCTTGGAATTGCCAAGGACGTATTTGTGAAAGTAGGAAAGTTCCATTTTCCAGCTGACTTTGTAGTTGTTGATTTCGATGCTGATCCACGGGTTCCTCTCATTGTTGGAAGAGGATTCCTGAGAACGGGCCGTGCTCTCATTGATGTATTTGAGCAAGAAATCACATTACGTGTTGGTAATGAAGCTGTCACCTTTAACCTTGATCAAACTTCGAGGTACTCCGCAAACTATGATTCTGAGTCGGTTAACCAAATAGATATCATTGATGTTGCTTCTGAAGAGTACTCTCAAGAAGTTCTTGGTTATTCTCATAATTCTGTGAGTGGGGATCCCACCACATCTTCTCAACCTATCATAGCCAATTCTACTCCTTCTCTCACTCCGTTTGAGGGAAGCGACTTCATCTTGGAAGAGATTGAAGCATACCTGGCTAGTGATTCTGTTCCATGGGAAATTGATCACGCTCCAATTGACATCGAGGGGGACATACTTCTCATTGAGAAAATGCTTAAAGATGATCATTCATCAACCCCTCACCCTAGTGATGCAATTCCAGAAGAGATTAATCACCATGAGATTAATCCGGAGGGAGATATTCTTATTCTTGAGAAGTTGTTAAATCAGGACACTTCTCCTCCACTCCCTCCCGTCAACCTTCATAACAAGGAAGTCAAGTCAGTTGAGAAAACTGAAGAATTTCCTGAAGTCGAACTTAAGGACTTACCGCCTCATCTCGAGTATGCATTTCTTGAGGGTGATGATAAATTACCTGTCATTATTGCTCGAGATTTGAGTAAAGATGAAAAGACTGCTCTCATAAAGGTCTTGAAGTCACACAAGCAAGCAATTGCTTGGAAACTCTCTGACATTAAGGGTATTAACCCTGAATTTTGTACTCACAAAATCTTGATGGAGGATGACTTCAAACCAGCAGTTCAACATCAGAGAAGAGTAAATCCAAAAATCCATGATGTTATCAAACAGGAGGTTATCAAACTTCTTGATGCAGGATTGATTTACCCAATCTCAGATAGTCCTTGGGTTAGCCCGATTCACTGTGTTCCAAAAAAGGGTGGCATAACTGTTGTCACGAATGAAGAAAACGAGTTAATTCCAACTCGATTGGTTACGGGATGGCGTGTGTGTATTGACTATCGTAAATTGAATGACGCCACCCGTAAAGACCATTTTCCTCTACCCTTCATGGACCAGATTCTTGAGAGATTAGCAGGGAATGAGTACTATTGCTTCCTTGATGGTTTCTCGGGTTACTTTCAGATCCCCATTGATCCACAGGATCAAGAGAAGACCACATTCACCTGCCCATACGGAACTTTTGCCTACAAACGTATGCCTTTTGGCTTATGTAACGCTCCTGGCACGTTCCAACGATGTATGATGGCCATATTCCACGACATGATCGGGGAAACAATGGAGGTGTTTATGGATGACTTCTCAGTCATTGGGGATTCATTTCAGACTTGTCTCTCCCATTTAGACAAAATGCTAAAAAGGTGTGAAGACACCAATCTCTGTCTAAATTGGGAGAAGAGTCACTTTATGGTCAAAGAAGGCATAGTCCTTGGCCATAAGATTTCAAAAAATGGGATTGAGGTCGATAGAGCAAAAGTCGATGTTATTGCTAAACTGCCTCATCCTACTACCGTCAAAGGTATTAGGAGTTTCCTTGGTCATGCCGGGTTCTATCGTAGATTCATACAGGATTTTTCTAAAATCGCTCGGCCTATGACCCATCTTCTTGAAAAAGAAGCTCCTTTTATCTTCTCTCCTGAGTGCGTCGAAGCTTTTGAAACATTGAAGAAAAAGCTTACGGAAGCACCCATTCTAGTTGCCCCCGACTGGGATTTGCCCTTTGAGCTCATGTGCGATGCAAGTGATTTTGCTATCGGTGCAGTCTTGGGGCAACGCAAAATAAAGCATTTTCAGCCTATACACTACGCAAGTAAGACTATGACTGAAGCTCAAACCCATTACACCACTACAGAAAAATAATTATTAGCTGTGGTGTATACGGATCACTCGGCTCTCAAATATCTCTTTGCAAAACAAGATGCAAAGCCGAGATTGCTCCGTTGGGTTCTCCTCCTACAAGAATTTGATATCATTATACGTGATAAAAAAGGAGCTGAGAACCTGGCTGCTGATCATCTTTCCCGATTAGAGAACCCTCACCAAGATGTGTTCGAGAAAAAGGAAATAAATGAAACATTTCCTCTCGAGACACTCAATGCGGTTTCTTTTCGTGGAGACTCTACTACCCCATGGTTTGCTGACTTCGCAAATTACCATGCGGGTAACTTCATAGTGAAAGGGATGTCGTCCCAACAGAAGAACAAATTCTTCAAAGATGTAAAACATTACTTCTGGGACGACCCCTACTTGTTTAAAATTTGCGCGGATCAAGTCATCAGGCGATGTGTATATGGTCAGGAAGCTATTGACATTCTCAAGGCTTGCCATTCTGGACCTACTAGGGGACATCATAGCTCTAACTACACCGCCAAGAAGGTGTTTGATTCCGGATTCTATTGGCCCACTATCTACAAGGATGCCCACGAATTTGTCAAAGCATGTGATGCTTGTCAACGTCACGGGAATATCTCACAAAGGAATGAAATGCCACAAAACGCCATTCAAGTGTGTGAGATCTTTGACATCTGGGGCATTGACTTTATGGGGCCATTTCCTTCTTCTCGCGGTAATAAGTACATACTCGTGGCCGTTGATTACTTGTCAAAATGGGTTGAAGCTAAGGCTTTACCCACCAACGATGCCCGAGTTGTTGTGAAATTCTTGAAATCCCTCTTTGCTAGGTTTGGAACTCCACGAGCTATAATCAGTGATCGTGGTACGCATTTCTGCAATGACCAGTTTGAAAGAGTCATGCAGAAGTATGGTGTAACTCACCGTCTCTCTACTGCGTACCACCCCCAAACTAGTGGGCAAGTGGAAGTTTCCAACCGGGGGATTAAAAGAATTATGGAGAGGACGGTTGGCGAAAACCGTGCCTCTTGGTCGGATAAGCTAGATGACGCACTCTGGGCCTTCCGTACAGCTTATAAAACACCCATCGGGTGTACTCCATACAAGCTTGTATACGGGAAGGCATGTCATCTACCTGTTGAGCTAGAGCACAAGGCATACTGGCCTTGAAGCATGCCAACTTTGATATTCAGACAGCTGGTGATCACCGGAATGTTCAAATGAATGAATTAAATGAACTCCGTGATCAAGCATACGAGAACTCTTTGATCTATAAAGAAAAGACAAAGAAGATTCATGACTCAAAGATCAAAAACCGCGTTTTCAACGTTGGTGATCGAGTCCTTCTTTTTAATTCAAGATTGAAGATTTTCTCGGGAAAGCTTAAATCCCGTTGGTCTGGTCCATTTACTATCACTAAGGTTTATCCTTATGGCACCATTGAGTTATCTCAACCCGATGGTCCAAATTTTAAAGTGAATGGTCATCGGTTGAAGCATTACTTTGGAGAGGACATTCCTCCTGTGATTGTCCCAGATCTACAAACTTTCCCCATGAACCAATGAATGCGGGGATCGAGTCAAGCTAGCGACTCGGGAATCAAAAACAGTAGCATGCCATATGGGTTGTCACCCATATTTCTGAGCTGTCTGAAGTTTGTTACGGTTAGCCATTCACAAGTGGCTAGCTTGTGTGACAAAACTTGACAGTTTAGTTTCTTCTTTCTACTTTCTACCACCCTAGTGTTGGGGGGTTGCCCCACATGTTGTGCATATAAGTCTTCTTAAAAAAAAAAAAAAAAAAAAAAAAAAAAAAAAAAAAAAAAAATCTTTCTAAATAATGGCCTTAGTATTTCCCTTTTACGTTCTATGTTTCGGCATAACCGCCGGTACTTTGAATATTGAGGGAAATATTCATTTCTAAGTGTGGGGGGGAATTCTCACGAATTTTATCATGTAATTATACCGCCCAATTCCCCCATTTTTGGCCAAAATTTTTTTTTGGAGTAAGTGTTTTGCACTTACTCATCTTATGGTTATCAGTCCGCCTTGTCTAATAAACAAAAGGATTGGCTAATCCAGGAGCAAACGGCTCTTGGTAAAGATATCTCAAATCCGTTGACGGCTTGCAATTTGCCCAAAATTGTATGGTATTCAGCTCACCATATCCTAAAAAGTAAAGAGTTGGCTAGCCCGCAAGTTTATGGCTTGTGGTAAAGGCAGTTGGAAAACCATAATTGGTAATCAGCTCACCAAAGATAATATTGATAATTTATCTAAGAGTTGGTTAGTCCAAAAGCAAACGGCTTTTGGTAAAGACAAATCAAATCCGTTGGAAGTTGGTGATTTGCTCAAAATCATTTGGTTATCGGTGTACCAAGGTTCTTACTTGAACTAAAACATTTGGCTACTCCAGAAGTAATGGCTTTTGGTAAAGAGATAAAATCCATTAATTTTTCTCAAAACATTGCTAGGGACTAGCAATATCTTAGTGTGGGGGATTGATGAGTGTCTAAATACTCATCATTTTTTTACTGTTTAAACTGCAAAAATATCTGAAAACACTCAGAAATACATCAAAATGATAAAAATATCACAAATAAGTGTTTTATGTGTTTTAAATGCAAAAATATAAAAATCTGGTGAAAAACGTATCAAGTTTGCATAATTGGCAGTTTTAGTCCCCCAAGTTTCAAAAGTTGTCAAAAACAGTCCCTGGTAAATCTAAATAAAGAAAAATATCATTTTAAGTCCCTAGGGATTCCTAAGTTGTCAAAATTGGTCCTTGAGATTCAAATTTACAAAATTACAACTTAGGTCCCTGAACTTTGAAATTTGGCAAAAATAGTCCTTGGAAAATCAAAAATGTCAAAACTAGTCCTTGTACTATTAAAGTTTGTCAATTTCAGTCCGTGTATTAACTTTGGAAAAATGGCAGGATTGGTCCCTCTAAGTTTAGCAGAATTACAGTTTTAGTCCTTGTCAATAAGCTAATACCAAGCCTTGTCAAATTGATTTTGACCCCCTGCCTTTAAACCTTTTGAGCCCTGTCAAAACCCCTTGACCCTCCCTTTTTGACCCTTTGGTCAAATAAAGTCAAAAGCAGAAAAATGGCGCCCCCACACTGTATATCTTCCCCATGTTGCCTGCTACTTGCCTCCACCTCTCCCATCACCTTTTATCCTGCCCACCACCTCCCTCATCATCACAAACCCCCCACAATTAATGCCACCCCCTACCTACAAATTCAGAGCCCTACAAGTCAAATGTAGCCTTCCCGCCAAAATGATTAAAACGGCCATCTCACTCAAAACTCAACCATTGGTCGAATTGAAAGGTGGGATCGGCTCAGAAGGCCACGTGGAAGGATTTTGGAGCATAAAAGAGGAGGAAGACAGAGAGAAGACCAGTAGTTAGCTTTTAAAAAATTCATGTATGTCGTATTTGTCTTAAAATGTTTTAATTAGCTTTTCAAATTGTAATTTCAAGCTTTATGATATTAGAACTAAGTTATTGAGTTATTGTAATTCAGTTTGAACTTTTAAATCAAAGTTTGATTTCAGTTTCAAATCTTGTTCACACTGTGTAAAATTTCAAAGTTAAACTCTTATGTCCAAGAGTCCAGTAGCTTATTTCTTAGTTTAAACCAGCTTATTCAAGCTTAATATAGCTTTCTGTAAGCCTGGAGTTCAGTTTCAAACACAATGGGTTGAAAGTCAACAAAAGTCAACAGGGAAGCAAAAATGGGTTCAAGCAGGTTGGAAATGGAATGGGGTGTTGCAGAGTGGAAATGGGTTGGAAATGAAATAGAATAGTAGTATTTGGGTTGATATAAGCTGCACAAATAAGCTTGGGCATTTGTAAGTTTATGTCTCATTTTCATTTCTTAGTAAATTTGAAATCTGTGTTTGTGTTATTTGTGGTCACCAAGTAAGTTAAACCAGTCCACTAGTAGTAATTAGGATAATAATAATAAGAAAAAGTGATAACATCTACTAGATAAGTGTTTAGCCAAGTTAAAAGTAGTAAAACAGTTTCAAAAGTGTGTTTGGATTTACTGCACTTTCTGTCTTAGGAGGGTAGTCAGTGGTTGCTTATTGTTGGTTCAAGTCTATTTAGCATAATTAAACTCATTTGAGTCTTAGTTTGGGTTTGCAAAACCACCAAAGTCAAAATTACACTTAATCCATCTCACTGCTCACTGTTGTGAGTTTTGGATTTGCAGATCATTATTTTGTGTTTAGAAATCATTGAGCTTGCTTGAATTGTGCTTGTTCTATCATATTTCATCAATATCAATCCTAAAACTGGAATCAAAGTTCACATTAGTCAAACTTATCTCAATTGTTAAAAAGTCAAATTTTGGAAAATCTGTTTTTGGCTCAACTGGTGAGAATTTTCTTGGATTCAATTCTGAGCCAATCTCAGTGAGACTTGACATTTTAAAAAGTTCAACTGGTGTTCTTTCTTATCACCATTTTAGTAGAATTTTACAAATTTCTTTAAAGCTCCAAACAAGCTTCTCAAGGTGCTCCTAGTTGCCCTGCTCCAACTCTCAGTCTATGCTGAGTTTTTCTCAGATATTGCAGGATTGGCACAGGGCTCATAAGAGCTTGTTAAAGTCTGAAACTTGGTTTGTAAGGTCTCAACTAGGTATACTTCAGGTCCCCATAATTGGCTTTTGCTGACTAGCTTATTTGAGTGCTCATTTTCAAGCTCAAAGTGGCCCCTCAGAAACTGTTTTAGCATATAACTCAAATAAGCCAAATCTTGGAATTTAGCAATTCAGTAGTGTAAGATAGTTGTTATAAGTTGCTTTTGACTTATTTTAGCATATTGTAACTTCTGTAATCAGTAGGTGGCTTGTTTTGATCATTTGGCTTATTCAAAGTACTTATTGATAAGCACTTACAATAGCAGTTTCATTTTCTTCCAAACAACACCATGTTTTTCTATTTTTCTTAGATTCAGGATATTAAGTTAGACTTTTCCTGAAATTTTCATAATTTTTCATAACAGTTTGCTATTTTTCTTAATTAAAAACAGTTTTTAGGTAATTTTAAATAGCTTTTAATACAATTAAATCAGAAAAAGTCCAAAAAAATAACTTTTGATTTTTATTATGTTTAGATAAATATAAAAAGTAAAAAAAGTAATTTTCCAGATTTTTCATAGTTTATTTTGTAATTTTTAGTAATTTAATTAGTTTTTAATAGTTTAAAGTTCATAAAAAATAGAAAAATAATCAGAAAAATATAAAAATAGTTTTGAAAATTCTTTTTTGTTATTTTAGATTTTTCCAAGTCATAATTTTATTTTTCTAGGTTTATTTCCTATTTTCTTGTAATTTAGGTAATTATTTAATAGTTAAAAATAGTTTTTAATTAATAATAATTAATTAAATAGTTATAAAAATAATTTTCTTTTTCTAAAAATTTTCTTATATCATTAGGTTTGTAAAAATATCATTTTCATATTTTTAGGATTAATATTGTGTAAGTTTCACGTTTTTATTTGTACGTCACGTAGTTTTAATTTAAGTTTTATAAAACAATAAAATCAAGAACATCAGTTTAAAAATAGTGATAGCATTTATTTAATAGATTTTAACTTTTTAATTTCCTTTAATTTGCATTTAAGTCGCTGTAATTTATTAATCTTTTCTTTAGGTATAAATATCTCAAAAACCTTACTGATCACTATCCTTAGTGGTTATTCGACAATCTGATTGTGTTAAACACCAGTCATCCTCCGTGGAACATAACGACCCGGGAATCCACTGAATTCTCCTGATCTAAATTGCAATTGGTGTGTGAGCTGTTTTAAGTTCCTTACGGCTGGTCATTAACAAGTGATCAGCTCGCGTGAGAAAACTTGACGGTTTTGCACCAATCAACAACGCTTCTAACTAATTAAAATATTAATTACTAACACTTAGGGGGAGATTGTTGGAATCACTCCTAAACCATTTCTCAAGTGTTAGAAATCAATATGTAATAGTTAGCTTAATTAAGGCTTTTATGTTTGTAATTAAGGCAAGGCTCATGTAGAAAGCCCATGAGCCTATGCAAAAGCCCAATAAGGAAAGGAATGGACTAGATGTGTTTCTCTAGCTCCCTTCTCCTATAAATAGTCTTGTAACTCTCATTTGAGAGTTGGTTGTTCACTTTACATAATTTCCTACGCCTAAAGGTTTTCATTCTATCGTGTGTTTTGTGTATTGTGTTCATCCGATCACTTCTCTTATCTCATTTCTTATATTGATGCTTGTGTTACAAACATGGTGACCTAACAATAAGATCGAAGTCTTTGAAGGTCTTTGACTTTCTCTTCGAGTTTCTTGGATAAGAAAATGCGAGCTTCTCACTTCAACTTTGTCACTGAAGACCAATCTTCGAGATTCTTGGATTAGAATCTTTGAGTTTTTCCTAGGAGAAGCTTCGATTTTCTTTTCTTCGACTTACTCAGAACTCAACTCTGTCCTTTAACTTTGTTGTCTTAGATTTTCTCAAAGAAAACATCTTCGAGTTTCTTCCTTCAAGCTACTCCAACAAGAGGAATTAGAATTTCCCTCTTCAAGTTTCTCTATTTCAAATAGGGACTTCAACTTTCTTCTTTGACTTTCTCCATTTCAAATTTCTAGTTGACTTCGAGGTTGTCTAAGAAGAAACTTTGAGTCTTTTTATACAAAATGATCTTTCATGGATAAAAGTTTATTAGATGCTTTAACTAAGTATCAAATGCACTAACAATCTTCTAACACTTAAATGAACATGTATTGCTTGTTTGTTTATGTCTTTGTTTCTTTAGAATTCACTATGACTCAAGTTCCTCAACAAGTTCTTCCCTCTATAACCAATACTGAAGTCTTTCCTGATGACTACAAAGTCATCGTTGGCAAAAAAACTCAAAAGCTTATCTAAACAAGCTCCAAAGTTCTGAAGAATCTTGTTAAATTGCCATTGTAATTCTGAAGAGAACAAGTTCTTCCCTCTATAACCAATACTGAAGTCTTTCCTGATGACTACAATGTCATCGTTGGCAAAAAAAACTCAAAAGCTGATCTAAACAAGCTCCAAAGTTCTAAAGAATTTTGTTAAATTGCCATTGAAATTCTCAAGAGACACTCATGCATATACTTATTCAACAAAAAAGCAGATGTCCCTGAATTCTACATTCCCCAATTCTGGCACATAATCGAGCTCAATAGAGATGAACAGTCATTCACATGCACCATAGACAGACAACAAGTTGTGGTAGATGTTGATGTTCTTCATAAAGTTATTCTTCTTCCTACAAAAACACCTACATAAACCTACTTTCCTACTCCCTCAAAAGAAACTGTCTTACTGTTATTCAGAGAAATTAACTATGATGAATCAGAAGGACATATCACCACCCATTCTAAGAATGATAAGAAGTTCATCCCTTAACCATGGTTAACTCTTTACACCGTTATTAATCATTTAGTCATAGGAAAAGACACTGGACTGGAGCACCCTCGGCTATCTCATCTTCAAATTTTCTAGGGAATGGTTAATCCCAAGACCATGGATTATGCAAGTCTCATCTGGTAAGACATTATGTATCAAATCCAAAACCTTTCAAACAGAAAGACAGAAAAGCCTAAGATTCCTTTTGTCAGATTTACAAAGTTACTTATCTTTCACTTCATGACAGAACATACTCACGTCCCTTGTAGACTTGAGGAACCAATCCATTCCTACAAATCCGACAACACAATTTCTATGGTCAAGATTCAAAACACTAACACCAAAAAACAAGGCAAGAGATTACCTGAAGCTCTTTTAACAAAAGATATCAAGTCAACCTCATCTTACAAGAAGTATGATGAAGCTTACAAGACAAAGTGTGTGGGATTTAGTAGAGATACTGATGAAGAAGGGAGTACAAAGGTTACTACCCATAGCAAAAAAGGGTGGGAATTCTGCTCTTGATCATCACTATCCCTTTTTGTATATGGACCTTTAGTAGACTTTTTTCCATCATCATTAGAAGGCTTGGATTCATCATCTGTAGAACTGTTTGGAGTTGTGGAAAAAGGTGGATCAACAGTCTATAATGGCAGCAAAATGTAATATTTTCCAGGTCTTGTCTCCTTTCTAGCTTGACCTGCATTATCAAAAGCTTTTGTACCTGCAAAACCATTAGACTGTGTACCTGCAGCAATTGGCTCAGAATTCATTGATTTGGTTAGTGCAGCAATATCAAACAGCCAATCTGGTCCACTACCTACAACATTAGGTGTACTCTCACTAAACTTAATGTACAAGTTCTCTTCCACTATCCTTGTTCTACTATTGAATACTCTAAAAGCTTTACTATTCAGAGAGTATCTAATAAAGAGTCCTTAATCATCCTTACCATCAAACTTTCCTAAGTCATCTATGGTATTGAGGATAGTAACAGGACACCCAAATAGTCTCATAAAACTTAAGATTGGTGTTCTACCATGTAAAAGTTCATATGTGGTCTTGTTATGAGGCTTAACAACTAACACTCTATTTTGCACATAGCAAGCAGTATTAACTGCTTCTGCCCAAAAGGTAGTTGGCAATTTAGAATCAGCTAGCATTGTCCTAGCAACCTCTATTAGTGTTCTATTTCTCCTCTTAGCTACACCATTTTTTGAGGAGTTCTAGCTACACTATACTGTCTCATAATACCTTCATCTCACAAAACTAATTTATCTCTTGGTTCTTGAACTCAGTTCCATTATCACTGATGCGTGCCAAACAGTCAAGCTAAATCACTCAAGCCTGCCACTTGTGAATGGCAGACCGTAATCAGCTTAAAACTGCTCAAGCACGAATGCAATGAAGATCTGGGGAGTATAGGGTTTCCCCGGGTCGTTATGTCCCAGCGAGCTATGCAATGGATTATCAAACGAATAGTGATCGAGAGATTTTGAACGGAAAAAGGGATTGTGATTATTATAACTACAGAAAAAGATCATAAACTAAAGGGGCTTAAATGCAAATTAAAGAAAATTAAAAAGATAAAAAATATTAAATAAACGCTATCACTATATTTACAATGATGTTTTTGTTGATTTTATAAAACAAAATATCTTAAATAAACTATTTTAACTAAAACGTAAACTTAAAATATCTAAAAACGTGGCCTAAAATGAAAACGTACGTTATGTACGAAAATTACGCTGGAGCGCAAGATAAAACGTAAAATTTGTGAAATAAAAGTCCTACAAGTGTAAAAACAATTTTCCTACGTTCTACATGACCAAAAATAATTTTAGGAAAAAGCGGAATATTTTTTCGAATTTTATATTATTTATTACGAATTAAAAACTAATTTAATCTAATTTAATTATAAAAAATACTAAACTATTTTGGAAAAATCTGAAAATTTCACAGAAAATACTTTAAGCTAAACTGATTGTAAGAAAAATAAAAAAGATGGGCACTACTTTACGAAATAAGCACTTAAAAAGCCTAATAAGCTAATAAGGTAAAAACTGAATTTTGTATATAAAAGATTAATGTTGCAAGAATCTAATGAACAAAGACCCTAGGGCAGTTGGTGATTGGTGTGTGTGTTGGGTGTTTGAGCAAAAGGTCCCAGGTTCGAATCCTGTGGAACCTTTTTGCAAAACAATTTTTTTTCTTCAATTTTTCTTTTTGCAAATTGATAAGGACATGAAAATAACAACTTTTTATGAAAACTTTTCTTCTCAAACTAAAGAATAAGAAGTTAGAAACTGCTTATTCAACTCAGTCCCTCTAAATGCATGTACAACAGTTAGGAAGCTTCACAAAGAGATCAAATAAGCTATGCAACATAAGACAAGAGTTAAGATACTTGACTGTAATGGAACTAAGGGGGGGAAAGAGGAAACAGGATAAGCAGTTTAGGTATAAGCTATCTAGGAAATAAGCAGTTGGGATTACAAGCTATGCTATGGGAATCTTAAGCTAGAATAAAATGGACAATTAAGCAAACATAAGCACTAATAAGAAATCTAACCTAATCTAATTTATCTAATAAGCACTGAGGATGCCTATGATAAGCTATCTGGAAACTTAAATAAGCTAAAAGATGGGCTGCTGTTGCTACTGTGAGGGCTGCTGTATGCAGTCCCAAACAGTGGCAAAGGGGCTGTTTTGAGCTTAAAAATAAGCTCTAATAAGCACTTGTAAAATTCAATTAAAATCACTTATAACTTGACAACCTAGCCTAGATTGAGCATGCAAATTTTCAGCTTATAAGACCTAGTAAAAAGCAAATGAAAAATCTGAGAGTGGATCCACTTGGGCTATTAGCTGCTGAAACAGAAAAGAACGTGGGCTTGGGACAGATTTTAAATGCAATATAAGCTAAAGTAAAGGCTTTCCAAGTGCAAATAAACTTAAGGTACATTGAAATGGATATGTAAGGATGCAAGAAAAGTAGACTTTGCAAATTTTGGACATCAAATAGGCTATTAACGAGGCTCGTGAACAGCAGCAGTGGCTGCTGTTCTTGTGCAGAATTTTAAGACAACGATTTTTTTTTTCTTTTCAAAACTTACCAAAAGGACTTGAATCAACTTACATCTTACTCAAACTATTTTGAAAACTCAAAACCACTTTGACTTGTAAAGTCAAAGTGAGTAGGACTTGTTTTGACCCAAGTTAAGGTACAAACCAAACACCCCTGAATGGGTGGAAATTGTTTTAAAAAAAACTGATTTTTTAAATAGAACTTGTAATATAAACCTCCTACTAACTTGAAAATGGGGCTTAATACTGAAAATAA
This sequence comes from Chrysanthemum seticuspe, assembly GCA_019973895.1. Classification (NCBI taxonomy): domain Eukaryota; kingdom Viridiplantae; phylum Streptophyta; class Magnoliopsida; order Asterales; family Asteraceae; genus Chrysanthemum; species Chrysanthemum seticuspe. Next base: position 185,839,251 of record BPTQ01000001.1, on the reverse strand, counting down.
GAAGTAAAATCTAATAAGCACTTAAGAGCTTATTAGTAAAATAAGCTGAAAAGAGAACTTTGAAAGAAATAACACTTTTTCATTAAAAAATTACAATACAGAAAACTAAATTAAAACTACTAAAATTCCTAGGTGCCTTTCAAAGGCTACAATGAGCATCTATTTATACTAGAATGGGTCTTCCATCTCTTTTTGTCTTCGTATGAGATAAACAAAACAAAACACGCATGCGTGCCCTCTGACAGTCTCTTTTTTTCTTTTTCTTTTGTCTCTGTCTTCTCTGTCTTCTTGGGAGAGGAGCAGGCGTGGGGAGGTGATGGTTTTGCTTGGGCGGGAAAATGGGTAAAGAAGATGGGGGGTGTTAACTATTGTTTGACCGGGTATTAGGGTTTGGGTAACGGGTGAAAGGTTTGGACCGGGTACAAAGGGTGTTGGGTTGGGCCTTGGACAGGATTTGGATTGGGATTAGTTGGTGTTAACATGGATTTGGACTTAGGATAAGTATTGAACCCATAAGTAGCTAAGGGACCTAAAGTGCCAAAACTGAAAATTCAGGGACCCTTCGTTGACATTCTAAAAGATGATCCAAGGGTTGGTTTTGACAATCTCTAAAAATTCCAACGATCAAACTGCAAATCTCTAATATTCTAGGGACCAAACCTGCCATTTTTGAAACTCAAAGGACTTATTTTGTAATTTCTCAAAACTTTTCACCAAAGGATTAAATATGACAATATATGATTTAAAAAGGACCTTTGGTGATTTTTCTTTTGAAATTAGGACTCAGGGACTATTTCTGACCATTTTAGAAACTTGGGGGACTGAAACTGCCAATTATGCAAACTTTGCTCATTTTCATCTGATTTTAAACATTTTGCATCTGAAACATATAAAATGCAATTTTGGAATATTTTCAGTATTTTGATGCATTTTTGAGCATTTTTAAACGTTTTGCAGTTCAGATTTAACCAAAAATGATGAGTATTTACACACTCATCAATCCCCCACACTAAACTATTGCTAGTCCCTAGCAATCTTTTGAGAAAAACTTAATGGATTTGAATCTCTTTACCAAAAGCCATTACTTCTGGAGTAGCCAAATGTTTCAGTTCAAGTAAGAACTATGGTACACCGATAACCATGTGATTTTGAGCAAACCACCAGCTTTCAACGGATTTGATTTGTCTTTACCAGAAGCCGTTTGCTCTGGACTAGCCAAATCTTAGATAAATTATCAATATTATCTTTGGTGAGCTGATTACCAATTATGGTTTTTCCACTGCCTTTACCACAAGCCATAAACTTGCGGGCTAGCCAACTCTTCACTTTTTAGGATATCGTGAGCTGAATACCATACAATTTTGGGCAAATTGCAAGCCGTAAACGGATTTGAGATATCTTTACCAAGAGCCGTTTGCTCCTGGATTAGCCAATCCTTTTGTATGTTAGACATGGCGGACTGATAACCATAAAAAAAAATTTGGCCAAAAATGGGGGAATTGGGCAGTATATTTACATGATAAAATTCGTGAGAATTCCCCCCCCCCACACTTAGAAATGAATATTGCCCTCAATATTCAAAGTACCGGCGGTTATGCCGAAACAAAGAACGTAAAAGGGAAATACTACGGCCATTATTTTGAAAGATTTTTTTTTTTTTTTTTTTTTATGCTTATATATATACATAACATGTGGGGTAACTCCCCCACACTAGGGTGGAACACATGGGTGAAAACCCATGTTTAGCTACTGTTTTTGATTAACGAGTCGCTAGCTTGACTCGACCCCGAATTCATTGGTTCATGGGGAAGCAAAGTGGAAGAAACAATCTCCATCGGACTTTCATTCAAGATGTTTGGACAAACATTTGAAGCGCGTGAAAGTTCCACACCGATGAGATATACATAGAACCGGCTCAAAAATGATAAATGAAAATGCCAGGGTCAAAGATAGTGTCTTCATTCCTGAAGGAGTGAAGATGAAGGGAAATCACAAGATATTTGAGGAAAGGAAGAAAGGTCTTGATAACAATCAAGATCCATTCCTCATCCTCAAATGTAGACATATCGGGAGGAAGGGTGAAGGTAGTATCATTAATAAGCAAACTCGTATGATAGAGTACACCTTCCTCCGAGCTAATATCATCCTCAAGATCAAAATAAAAATGATCATGTTCCGGAGGAGATATGTCATGAGAGAGTTCACCGGAGAACTCTTCATGAAGAGAATCATTCACATGATGTGAAATTGTGAACTCTTGTTCCACTGTAGACTCATCACTATCCCCAATCTGAGTATCAAAGAGTGGATTCTCAGAAATTGAAGTGAATTCAGAGTCGAATTCAAATAGAGGATTGGTGAAGGTAGCTTTGAATGTTTCGGGAACAAAGTGATCAACATTCTCTATTGGACTGTTGGGATAAGAAGTGAGTGAACGATCATTATCAATGAGACTTTCAGTCTCTCCCAGATCGGCTTCGAAATCAAAGAGTGGATTGATGTGAGTGAGTTCACCGGAGAACTCCTCAAGAAGAGGGTCAGACTGTGGGAGTGATGCCTCAACATACTCGATGTTTCCAAAGGAAGCACAATCGTCGCTAAAATCGGAGAAAGTTTCCAAATGATCATTTGAACACTCAAGAGGGGAAGAAGAATCACACATATGGTCAAAAGTTCCCTGTGACTCTCTCGGGATTGGGACAAGGTTCTCAACACTAGACTTTATGAATTCGTCCGATTCCTTTTCAGGAACAGTGTCAAGATGCTCGTCCCCCATGTTCAGAGAGTGAGTGGGAGCTTTGGGTGTGATAGCAGTTGTTTGAGATGAAATCTCAACTGCTGGGATATCAACTGATGAACTTGATGAATTTTTATAAAATTGAAGGATATCAATTGTGTCCTCATCATCACTGTCATCAGGAATGAAACGAAATTGAGAGCTAGATCTAGCTGCTTTTTGTATTTTAATTAATTCCCTAATAGAGTTTTCACTGGCAATCTGGGAATCTAATTTAGCAGCCTGCTCTTCAGCTAACAATTCTTCCATGGATTTTGGATTATCTTGGGAATGTTTACATTCCTTCAAATCTTTCACTAAATCCAAAAGATCAAGGAGAAGATTTTGAGGAAGTGGATCAGGCTGAGGTGGTGCCTGATTCATTTGGTACTGTAGAGGTTGGTCATGATACGAAGAGTCGTAATTGTTACAAGGAAATGGATTCCTTGTTTGACAATCAGAGCTAAAGTGAGGACCTCCACAATACTCACAACAGTAAAACTGATGTGGCTGTGAGTCACATGTGTTGTAGTCAAAATTGTTATCAGGAACCTGCTCATAGACAAGCGTGTTTCCCGATTGACAATCAGAACTGGAGTGTGAACCACCACAGTACTCACAACAGTAAAACTGCTGAGTCTCACAGTGTGGTAGCTGATGGAATAAATCAGTTGTGTTATGGTAGGAATAGGGATCCTGGTTATAGACAGACCCGTTTCCTGACTCCACCATGCTACAACTGGGGCAATTGCCACCATTATAAGGACCACCACACCATTGACAACCAAGAGGGTGAGGATAAGACATAGAAAGAATCAAAGGTTTTCAGAGGGGTAGGGATGAAGAATCAAAGATGTAAGAGGGTAAAGATGGATATTTTTGGATTTTTGGATAAACATTTTGCAAAAACAAAGAATGAAAATCTTTTTGGGTTTTTGATTTTTTTTAAAAGAGAATATAAACACATACAGATGGTATAGACAAAGAGTGAATATTCAAATCACTAATCTGCTAAACGGAAGATAATCAGCACAGCTCCCCGGCAGCGGCGCCAAAAATTTGATGCGTGCCAAACAGTCAAGCTAAATCACTCAAGCCTGCCACTTGTGAATGGCAGACCGTAATCAGCTTAAAACTGCTCAAGCACGAATGCAATGAAGATCTGGGGAGTATAGGGTTTCCCCGGGTCGTTATGTCCCAGCGAGCTATGCAATGGATTATCAAACGAATAGTGATCGAGAGATTTTGAACGGAAAAAGGGATTGTGATTATTATAACTACAGAAAAAGCTCATAAACTAAAGGGGTTTAAATGCAAATTAAAGAAAATTAAAAAGATAAAAAATATTAAATAAACGCTATCACTATATTTACAATGATGTTTTTGTTGATTTTATAAAACAAAATATCTTAAATAAACTATTTTAACTAAAACGTAAACTTAAAATATCTGAAAACGCGGCCTAAAATGAAAACGTACGTTATGTACGAAAATTACGCTGGAGCGCAAGATAAAACGTAAAATTTGTGAAATAAAAGTCCTACAGGTGTAAAAACAATTTTCCTACGTTCTACATGACCAAAAATAATTTTAGGAAAAAGCGGAATATTTTTTCGACTTTTATATTATTTATTACGAATTAAAAACTAATTTAATCTAATTTAATTATAAAAAATACTAAACTATTTTGGAAAAATCTGAAAATTTCACAGAAAATACTTTAAGCTAAACTGATTGTAAGAAAAATAAAAAAGATGGGCACTACTTTACGAAATAAGCACTTAAAAAGCCTAATAAGCTAATAAGGTAAAAACTGAATTTTGTATATAAGAGATTAATGTTGCAAGAATCTAATGAACAAAGACCCTAGGGCAGTTGGTGACTGGTGTGTGTGTTGGGTGTTTGAGCAAAAGGTCCCATTTTCGAATCCTGTGGAACCTTTTTGCAAAACAATTTTTTTTCTTCAATTTTTCTTTTTGCAAATTGATAAGGACATGAAAATAACAACTTTTTATGAAAACTTTTCTTCTCAAACTAAAGAATAAGCGGTTAGAAACTACTTATTCAACTCAATCCCTCTAAATGCATGTACAACAGTTAGGAAGCTTCACAAAGAGATCAAATAAGCTATGCAACATAAGACAAGAGTTAAGATACTTGACTGTAATGGAACTAAGGGGGGGGGGAAGAGGAAACAGGATAAGCAGTTTAGGTATAAGCTATCTAGGAAATAAGCAGTTGGGATTACAAGCTATGCTATGGGAATCTTAAGCTAGAATAAAATGGACAATTAAGCAAACATAAGCACTAATAAGAAATCTAACCTAATCTAATTTATCTAATAAGCACTGAGGATGCCTATGATAAGCTATCTGGAAACTTAAATAAGCTAAAAGATGGGCTGCTGTTGCTACTGTGAGGGCTGCTGTATGCAGTCCCAAACAGTGGCAAAGGGGCTGTTTTGAGCTTAAAAATAAGCTCTAATAAGCACTTGTAAAATTCAATAAAAATCACTTATAACTTGACAACCTAGCCTAGATTGAGCATGCAAATTTTCAGCTTATAAGACCTAGTAAAAAGCAAATGAAAAATCTGAGAGTGGAGCCACTTGGGCTATTAGCTGCTGAAACAGAAAAGAACGTGGGCTTGGGACAGATTTTAAATGCAATATAAGCTAAAGTAAAGGCTTTCCAAGTGCAAATAAACTTAAGGTACATTGAAATGGATATGTAAGGATGCAAGAAAAGTAGACTTTGCAAATTTTGGACATCAAATAGGCTATTAACGAGGCTCGTGAACAGCAGCAGTGGCTGCTGTTCTTGTGCAGAATTTTAAGACAACGATTTTTTTTTCTTTTCAAAACTTACCAAAAGGACTTGAATCAACTTACATCTTACTCAAACTATTTTGAAAACTCAAAACCACTTTGACTTGTAAAGTCAAAGTGGGTAGGACTTGTTTTGACCCAAGTTAAGGTACAAACCAAACACCCCTGAATGGGTGGAAATTGTTTTAAAAAAAACTGATTTTTTAAATAGAACTTGTAATATAAACCTCCTACTAACTTGAAAATGGGGCTTAATACTGAAAATAAGAAGTAAAAGCTAATAAGCACTTAAGAGCTTATTAGTAAAATAAGCTGAAAAGAGAACTTTGAAAGAAATAACACTTTTTCATTAAAAAATTACAATACAGAAAACTAAATTAAAACTACTAAAATTCCTAGGTGCCTTTCAAAGGCTACAATGAGCATCTATTTATACTAGAATGGGTCTTCCATCTCTTTTTGTCTTCGTATGAGATAAACAAAACAAAACACGCGTGCGTGCCCTCTGACAGTCTCTTTTTTTGTTTTTCTTTTGTCTCTGTCTTCTCTGTCTTCTTGGGAGAGGAGCAGGCGTGGGGAGGTGATGGTTTTGCTTGGGCGGGAAAATGGGTAAAGAAGATGGGGGGTGTTAACTATTGTTTGACCGGGTATTAGGGTTTGGGTAACGGGTGAAAGGTTTGGACCGGGTACAAAGGGTGTTGGGTTGGGCCTTGGACAGGATTTGGATTGGGATTAGTTGGTGTTAACATGGATTTGGACTTAGGACAAGTATTGAACCCATAAGTAGCTAAGGGACCTAAAGTGCCAAAACTGAAAATTCAGGGACCCTTCGTTGACATTCTAAAAGATGATCCAAGGGTTGGTTTTGACAATCTCTAAAAATTCCAAGGATCAAACTGCAAATCTCTAATATTCTAGGGACCAAACCTGCCATTTTTGAAACTCAAAGGACTTATTTTGTAATTTCTCAAAACTTTTCACCAAAGGATTAAATATGACAATATATGATTTAAAAAGGACCTTTGGTGATTTTTCTTTTGAAATTAGGACTCAGGGACTATTTCTGGCAATTTTAGAAACTTGGGGGACTGAAACTGCCAATTATGCAAACTTTGCTCATTTTTCATCTGATTTTAAACATTTTGCATCTGAAACATATAAAATGCAATTTTGGAATATTTTCAGTATTTTGATGCATTTCTGAGCATTTTTAAACGTTTTGCAGTTCATATTTAACCAAAAATGATGAGTATTTACACACTCATCAATCACATCTTAGCAACAGTAACTTGACTTAACTTATACATAAGCAGTACTAACTATATCAACTAACAGTTGTAACTCTATAACCAGCAGCATTAACATCCAACAGTACTAAGTTTGTACTAGCAATAGTAACATAACACTAGCAACAGTAACTTGACTTAGCGTATTTTCCTTGAAGTCCATTAACACTAATAGTAGTAACTTGCACCAGCAGTCTTAACTTTTACTCCAGGAGTTGTAAAGACTTGGCAAGTTTTCCTTCTTATCTTCCAAGCAGCTTTAACATCATAGAGCAATCTTAACATACCAAGAGCAGCAGTATCAACAGTATCATCAAGAAGCCTTTGAATCCCAACAATCATCCCCTAAACTTGATATTTTCTCCTAAAATCATCAAGTTTAATTCAAAGATTCAACCATCACCAGGAGGATGCTTCCAAACACTTTATTTTCCCCTGTAGATACCAGCCTATTTCTCCATCTTTTTAAGAAGCTGATAACACATTTCACTGTAATAATCTGAATGAAACTTCTTGTCTAACATTTTAAGAATTGTTTGTGTTGTAAGTGGATATGTCTTCTCTACTAACATGTATACCTAAAAATACCCCAAAATCACAGAGTAAACTCCAAATGAATCATATAGCTTCTAGAGTGATACTTTTTTTATCATGTTGTTCCCTCCAGACTCCTTCAATTTCATTAGGTTCAAACATGTTTTGAAAATCATGCCATAAGACATACTTATAATCATCTATAGGCCTTGTTGATCCAAATCTAGCTTTTACCAACTTCCACAAATTTACCAAGTCATCTCTGTTAATGCTCAAGAGCATGTTATTGAAGCTTAGGTACATATGCGAACTTCCATTAGCTCTAATAATCTGGAAGTAGTTAAAATTTCCTTCCTTGTGTATTTTCCAGTCAACAATGTCAGGTGGACTAGTAGCTAGAGGGATATCATCAATTGCTACTTCCTCTTCTTCTTGATCAATCACCACCAACATTTTAAGCCTATCTTACTTTGGATCTGTATTTACCTTCTTCTTTTTAGAAATCTTTTTTTCCAATCCAGATCCTGCTCTCTTTGAACTTTCCTTCACCTGCTCAGTCACCTTCTAAGACACCTGCTCTGCACTTACATTTTTTGCACTTTGCCCAACCAACTCAGAACTCATATCAACAAATGTATCCACCCTTCTAACTGCCCTATCATACTTTTCCTTAATCTTCTCAAATGAAAGATTCTTCAAGTCTGCAGGCCTATATCCTTACATATTATTGAGGTAAGTACACATGACTGTTCTTTGTTGAGTCTTGGTTGGTGTTTTGTTCCCCTTTTCTTTAGCCCTCTTTTCTACAAAGAATTTTCTCCTGTTTTCTAAAAATTTCATGAACAATCTGGCTTTCTCTTCATCTGATAACAGTGCTTGTTCTGCGTCATGCAGTCTTTATGCCAATTGGTCGTCAGCTTCCATTTTTGCTTGAACATCATCCCATTCTTCCATAAAGACAATGTTGGATTTTTCCTTCTCTGTTCTAACCCTCTCTTTTTCATCAAACCGAGCTTTCTCTTCTTGGTGTAACTTTTGAGCTAATTTTGCATCAATCCTCAGTTGTTCTTCTCTTGAAATATTTCTAGGCTTAGGTTTTTCCACCAAAATCCCTTTGCCCTTATCCGTTATGCCTAGCCCGTGGTTGTGAATATTTTGGTTTTGTTGTTGTTGTTGTTCGCTCTCTAATTATAACCCCTCTAACCTTGGGGTTTGACTTCTTCAAACCTATAAGAGCTTTAGCCAAAGTAAGCTCATATTCATCAGCAGTTGTAATTGAAGTAGCAGCATCAACTTTATTACTGGCAGTAGTAATTTTTTCACTAACAGTTCTAACTTCATTATCAACAGCACTAACTTCAACATTCAACTCAGCAGTTTTAATTGGCTCTTCAAAAACTATTTCTTGAATTTACTCTTCAAAAACCACACCATCCCCAGCATTCACATCATGCTCACCATCATCAACCATAACCTCTTCATCCATAACCTCCTCCTCAACATTACTCCTCCCCTGTTTGGATGCATCCTCCAAATCAGGTTCATCATTAGAAGAAATAACCTTAGCACTTAAACCAACTCTGTACAATCTTTTAAGCCTTTGTGTTCTTGACCTGTCTTTTCTTTCTAACTTTCTGACCCTCCTCTTCAAACTTTCAATCTGAATCTCCTGTGAGAATGTCTTCTTTGTCAAGTCAATAACTTGTGTTTATAAAGAGGTACAAAGTGCCATCAATTCCTTAAGTTCCATACTACCCTCATCAGTTTGAAGTGTGTTACCTCTTGCGAGCACTGAATCACTAGGTATGTTAGATACAGTCTCATACCTAGTATGAGAAGCTGCACCCTCATGGTTTCTTGGCACCTGGGACCATCACCCGAATATGCTCCATGGGAACTAGACTCATTAGATGTTGCCTTAGATTGGGTCTTATTGATGTTGTTAATACAAATAAGCCGTAAAAACGTTTATTTATATTTTACGATCTTCTAATGTTTTGTCGATAACAAACGTAAAATCATTTTAACGAAACAAATAAAATGAGTAAATGGTTTGAGCCAATAGTTTTCTAACACACTTACGTTTTCACATAAAACACTAAAACAAGTATAAGTGATTTTATGATTTAGTAATACATATGTACAACAACTAGTGTTTACATATTGGGCAAACATATACATAACTAGTATGTATTATAATGGGTAATATAAATGGGTAGAAACTTAAGTATTTGACCCGTTGACCAAATACATTGAATGTAGTTGGATACAACCCAAAGTCCATGACCCATACCCATGGAGCTTGACCCATAACCCATTTCATGACATCATGCATAAGTCATATATGGATAATATCCATGGCCCATAGTTTTATTCCATGACCCATGGTTTTAATCCATGAACCATGGACTAGATGCATTGCATCTTGTAGATACATTGTATCTACTTGAATACCCATGATCCATAACCTATGACCCATGACCCAAAACCCATGGGTAAAATGGAGCGTCCCACGGATCCCCAGCAATACACTGGATGGATCCCTCAAGTGTGGGATCCGTGGAACCATAGTTGTTTTTCTTCTATAAATAGTGAGCCATTTCTTCCTTTTGGGTTTCCACTCCCACACATACTTTCCCCAAGTATTGTAACCTTCTAACCACAGATCCTAAGGATCTTTCTATGTAGTTTGTCTTTTGTTTTTGTGTGATTCTCTAGGTTCCTCTTAAAGGTGGGATCACCACTTCTTGAAGTCGAGCAAGCTTAAGTCCATGAGTTGCCATGCTTCGTCAACATCAAGACTACTGAGGTTCTCTTGTTGATACTTCTTTCTTCCTCCATAGAAGTGTTGTGTCCAAGGCATTAGTAAAGGATGCCGAAAGAGTCAAGACGAAAGCATTAGTAAAAGGTGCTTAATGTCCGTGTCAAAAGCATTAGTGAAGAATGCGAAAGGAGTCAAGACAAAGGAATTAGTGAAAGGTGCCAAGCGTTCGTATCAAGGGCATTAGTGAAAGATGCCTAGAAGTCAAATCAAGTGGAATTAGTGAAGGATGCCAAGGTTGTATAATCAATGAGGTGCATCGTTATACAAATAGTGATAGTTTGTTTCCAAGGATATTGATATCCTTGATGGTGTTGTAATAAGGAGTGGGTCTCCTTTGGGGTTAGGTTTCGTGTAGTGTTGGGTAGTAGTTCCTCCATCGTAATGGAACTCGGTACTTAGCCTAGTACTGGATAAAGGGTAGGCGACGTTGTGGTAAGTGTGGTTCTCCCTTGTGAAAGAACCCGATGGTTAGCCTAGTACTGGAAAAAGAGTAGGTGACGTTGTAAAGGCTTCTCCGCCATAAGGAGTTGGTGTCGTGTAGTGATTACGAACTCTCGAGTAGGTGACTCGGGGAGTGGAGTAGGGCAAGGAAGGTGTCCTTGTAGCCGAACCACTATAAATACTCGTGTCGTGGTTATGTGCTTCTTACTCTTTATCTTTCATTACACATTTATATATCTATCTATCAATGTCCAACATACACATCCAAATAGATTGACATAAGTCGATCTAAATATTTTAAAACAAAGTTTTAATTGGTAAAACTATTCAACCCCCCTTCTAGTTTTCCACAGATGTTGCCACTGCCCTTCTCTGCATCTAAGCTAGTAGTATTAGTGGTATCCCTTTCTAATATGTCATCCATCACCTTATAGACAGCCTCATCTGCAACAGGAACACTAGGTTCACTAGACTGAGGAATCTCAGTGCCCTTTTTAGATTTCCTAGTTTTATGGTTCTTTTGTGGTTGAGAGGATGATGATGCCAAAAGTGTGGCTGTGTTTTGGATATCAGTGTGAGTTCCTGAATCTTCACCCACTTGTTTTTTTAGGTAATAAAACCATATGTGGAATGAGTGGTGTTACATTACCTGAAAAACCTTTTCTAACTCTTCTCATGTTTGCAAAAATCTTTTTGGTATGAGGAGATACAATATGAACCTTTTTGTGAGTTTGTTTTTCATCAAAATGTGTGTCTAAAATAACTTGTAAAAATCTTGGATAGATATAAAATTTTCCAAACAAGTTATCCAAGTTCTTAACCATACTATCAAAAATCAGTTTTGAAAAATTAAAATTTTGTTTTAAACCTAAGCAGATTATAGTATAAGCCATATTGCTGCTAAATTCATTCTAAGCAGTTGTTTTTAGAATTAAACACTGCCAGACAGTATGGATAAGGAATATCCATTGTGGGGAGAAAAGAGCTTTCTAAAAAGTAATTTTTTTCGACTCCTTTTCATACCCCATCAATGCCAAATTTTCAAACATTGCAGAGGTGGGAAGACACTCAACACCTTCAGCATCTGCTAGAGCCAAACCTATTCTAATGGATGCCTTAGTGATAATAATATCCTTACCATCTATAATAGCATGAATCTATTCTTCCCCATCAATAGTTTTGACCATATCATAAGAGCAAAATTGTTTACCCTTTTTGCATAGTTCATGGAATTTTTAGAAAATACACAAGGAAGGACATGATTTGCAGGCCTACATCCTTCCATATTCTTGAGGTAAGTATACATGACTGTTCTTTGTTGAGTCTTGGTTGGTGGTTTGTTCCTCTTCTCACTTAACCCTCTTTTCTGCAAAGAATTTTCTACTCTTTTCTAAAAATTTCATGAACAATCTGGCTTTCTCTTCATCTAATAACAGTGCTTGTTCTGCATCATGCAGTATTTGTGCCAATTGCTCATCAACTTCCATTTTTGCTTGAACATCATCCCATTCAATGTTGGATTTTTTCTTCTCTGTTCTAACCCTATCCTCTTCATCAAACTGAGCTTGCTCTTCTTGGTGTAACTTTTTAGCTAATTCTGCATCAATTCTCAGTTGTTCTTCTCTTGAAAGCTTTTTAGGCTTAGGTTTTTCCTTTAAAATCCCTTTGCCCTTATCCTTTATGCCTAGATGTGGCTGTAAATCTTTTGGTTTTGTTGTTGTTCTTGTTGGCTCTCTAATTATAACCCTTTTAGCCTTGGGTTTCGACTTCTTCAAACCTATAAGAGGTTCAGCCAAAGTAAGATCATCTTCATCAACAATTGTAATTGAAGTAGCAACATCAACTTTATCACTGACAGTAGTAAGTTTTTCACTAACAATTCTTACTTCAATATCAACAATACTAACTTCAACATTCAACTAAGCAGGTTTAATTGGCTCTTCAACAACTGTTTCTTGAATTTGATCTTCAAAAACCACACTATCCCCAGCATTTATATCATGCTCATCAGCATCAACCATAACCTCTTCATCCATAACCTCCTCCTCCACATTACCCCTCCCCTGTTTGGAAGCGTCCTCCTGGTGATGGTTGAATCTTTGAATGAAACTTGATGATTTTGGGAGAAAATATCAAGTTTAGGGGAAGATTGTTGGGATTCAAAGGTTTCTTGATGATACTGCTGCTCTTGGTATATTAAGACTGCTCTATGATGTTAAAGTTGTTTTGAAGATTAGAAGGAAAACTCGCTAAGTCTTTACAACTGTCGGAGTAAAAGTTAAGACTGCTGGTGCAAGTTACTACTGTCAATGTTAATGGACTTCAAGGAAAATACGCTAAGTCAAGTTACTGCTGCTAGTGTTATGTTACTACTGCTAGTACAAAAGTAGTACTGCTGGATGTTAATGCTGCTGGTTATAGAGTTACAACTGTTAGTTGATATAGTTAGTACTACTTATGTATACGTTTACTTTTTGATCAAGTATTGTAATAGATAAGTATAGAAATAATTTGATATAATTAGGAAAGTATTCTTATCTTGGAGAATACCTATTGTAACCCTAACAGGACTCATTAGTCCATAAAAAGGAGGTCCTAGTTAGGGCATAAAGATTAGTACATATTTATTTGATTAGCTTCAAGGTTGTAAACCCTAATACTATTGAGTATTCGTATTATTATTCTTAATAATATTGAGGCTTGTTTTGTTGAATTGTGTTTTACTGCTCCATTGATAATACTTCTATAAGTTAAAGGTTAAATTCCTGATAATCTTTAATAACATTCAAGACAATTTCTAGAAGATCTGTATTAGATTTATCTAGTATAACTTATTTTTTACAAGCTAAAAGAATTTGATCTAGTGTTACTGGGATCAACACAAAACTTAGAAAAGAAAAGGAAACACAACACAACCTGAAACTATCCAAAGAGATTGAAGACATGGTTAAAGGTGGTGAAAGTGATAATGATGATGATACTATTCCATTGGTTGACAAAAGGAAACTGAATGAGGTTGCAACATGCAAGTGAGGAACCTACTCTTGAAGAGATTAATGTGGCTAACCTAAAAGCTAGACTTAAAGCAAGCAGCAAGGATAATATCCCTCCAGAAGGACAAGCTGGTCCAGGAGAAGGTTCTAGCAAAGGAACTGATACGGAAATGATGGAGACTATGGTTGAAGAACAAGAGAATGATCAAGAAGATGAAGAAGACAATGAATTTGTTGATGAATACTATATTGAGCAGCGTAGAAATGAATCAAAAAAGGATGAGGAGATGAAGAAGGCAGAAAAGAAAGCTGATACTTACATTCAGGATCCTCTACATGATGACATTCAACATCAAGACAATCCTCAATCCTCTCACGATGACTTTCTCCTGCATCTTGAAGATCAACCTGCTCCCAATAATTAAAGACATTGAAAAAGAAACCGTCTCCACTCCCAAAGAACAGCTAACAACATAAACATCTCCACACCCGTCTCCACAAGCAACACACACTTCCACCAATAAAACCAAGCAATCCAAGATCGTCAAGTCTCAAGCCAACATACGCATCACGAAGGTTGTGGCAATGGCAAGACAACAAAGAGATAAGCCTCTTTAGGAGCAGATTGAGATTCTGGCATAACACCTCTACAAGTTGGCTAAAGAAGTATCAACACTTCAGAAGTAACAAAATAAGGTTGATAAGTTTATGAAGTCAGACGTTCAAGCAACACCGAATGAGGCACTCATACTTCATACAGTTGATCAAGTAAATGAAGTGTTGCCTTCCATTCTACCTCCTGCTGTCTCAGCCTACATGTAACCACGCTTTTCCAAAACCATCAATGAAATCATAGGCGTCAAGCCAATCTACTTAACAACTCAACCATTAGAGCACAAAGAGCTTACCATTAATGAAATGCATAATTAATTGGTTGAAATGATGTCAAGTGATGGAGACATTCTCAATGATGCGGACCAATTGAATGTCTACATTCTCAAGACTTCGAGCATAAACCCTTTGGGCATGATAAGCCACCTACAACTTCTACAACCAAGATGCCAGATTCTGACTATGTCAAGCCTCATGGATGGTTTGACAAAATGGTTAATGCATATCCACCACTTGGAGAAGATGAAGGTCCGATCGATGTTCCAATGATCTAGTTCATACAAGATAAGATGTTTTGAATATAGATTAACGTGATTGGGCATGTTTACATTTTGAATATAGATTTTTAGGTCACACATGTTCTATCATTGTTATACAAGATAAGATGTAATTTCTATAGAGAGAAAGAGATTAGAGAGAAAGAGTGTAGAAGGAACTAGTGTAAAGAAAATGAATATGTATTACTACAACCAAAACTCTTCTCATTGTGAGAATGGCTATATATAGTGTATTTACAAGGGTAGGCCGACCATGGGCTTGCTTCATGGGCGGGCCTTGATAATTAACAACTTGAAACATCTTATCTTGTACGAGGGTAAGGAGGGTTTTATATTCAAAACGTGAAGATCCAATATTTAACAACTACAATGGAAAAGTGAAAATGGAAAATATGTTTTGAGGGTTAACGGGGATAAGGAGGGTTTTATAAAATTTTGCGTTTTCAATAACAATATGTAACAACTCAAAAATTTCACGTTAATCTATATTTAAAACGTAAACGTTTTATCCAAAATTGCGTACAATTTTGAAGATTAAATATAACCATTAGGCTATCCCGCACATAACAAAAACAAAATTTTTCATCCCATTAAATTAATTTTTAGTTTAATTACAGTCAATATATGGAATTATAAAATTTAATTTCAAATGTTATCAAATAGACCCTATGTTTTATGAATCTAAACTCGCGTTTTAAGCATTTTTACTTATACGCAAACTTAACCTATACCTACACCGCATTCAACTTATTTCGCTCCCACTTTGACCATAAAATCATCCTTTGATTATTTAACACTTTCGATTCTAGACTTAACGTACATTTAACACCAACCGACACTAGACTAGGCCCAGTCTACATATTATAAGCCTTTTTGGTTCATCATAATCATATTTGAAATATCACATTTCACTTTTTTTATTTTCACGTAAACTTTGAACGTTTTACGTTTTACTCGTATTTAATCTACGTTTTTAGGTTTTAGCAACGTTTACACGCTCCATTAAAATTATCAATCATTTAAAATACTTTTATATAGTATATTGATAAATTTTAACATTTTGTACAAGTTTTATATTTTTACCATACCCGGTTTTAAGTTTCATGACTTAATTACTTAACGTTAACAATTATCGGGATCAAATTATACAACTACATCTTAAAACTTACTCACCAAGCAAGACAAGATATTTAAAGATATATCCTAGCCACCTCAATCGCTTAAGTGGATGGGTAGATGATAACCAATACCAAATGGCCATGTTAGAATACATATGCATGCATCTAGTGCCACATGGTAACTCTTAAGGAGTAAGTAAGACGAATCACTCACTTTATCACCTCCTTAAGATAACCAAAGACTTATAACACCCTACTTATCCCCTCTCGTTTCCATCCACTCTCACCACTACACCACCATCATCTCTTTGATTTTACTCTTTAAGTGTTACATCAATATTTAAGCCATCAAAGATCTCTACCAAGTCCTTGCTTTGTTTTGGTGATTCCTTGGATTAATAAGAAGCTACACAAGGTGATAGGAGCTGAGTTTAAGGTTTGATTAGCTCTAAAGTGATAAGCTTTTACAAGTAAATAAGAAGGGTTTTAAGGGTTGACAAGTACTGATTAGTATTAGTTGATTCTTGTTCATGTTTTCCTTTTCCAACACCAATACTTGTAAGGAATCTTGTGCTCATATTCATTTCCTTTGTTTTCATACTTATAATACCTCATATATGTTTATGTATCTTGGTCTTATGTTTTACATAGTTAAAACAAAAACTAAATATGTGAATAACCTTATTTAGCAAGCTAGTTGAGAAACAAGTAAACTTAAGTTATAAATGACACAAATCTATGGAATTTCATACTTGGGAAAACTTATGTAGTTATAGGGGAACTCAAAACTTGAACATATCATGTTGAATTGGATTAAACAGGGTTATAGATCAAAAGTTACTGACAAAAAAAAAGTTTTAAACCAAAAAGTCACCCTAGAACGCGTTTAGCCTCACGGCTAGACTCACAGCCGCGTGGCTAAACCCATTACGAACGGGTATTTAGCCTTTGGCCGAGACGACAACCGCGGCAAGGCCAAGGCTGTCATCTAAAGGCCTTGTAGCCGATAGCCGCAGCTAAGGCCACTACTAAACGTCTCAAGCTTGCCCAAGGCCGAGACTTGGCCATTGCCTAGCCATGGCAAACCACACTAAAAACACCAACCACGCTGTTGAGACCACATCTGCATTGCTGGTTGAGGAAAACAAACACAGCCGACGGCTGTGAACGACAGCCATACGGCTAAACCTCAAATGAGGCCACAACCGCCGGCTATGAATCACAGCCGCGCGGTTGGAATGGGTCTGTTGACCCAGGTCACGTATTTTCAAAAACTTTTTCGCATTAGACCTAGTTCCTGAGCTCCACATCGTACCAAACTTTCCAGATTTTATTATAAACTTATAAATATCATTCTAATCAAATAACATAGTTCACGTAAACCCATTATCATAACTTATAAACCTTATAACTTGCGTTAAACGCCAAACTGGACAAAAAAACCCTTAATGGAACATAACCAAACTGATTTCATAAACCATGTGGCCGTTTGAACATATATTTCATATAATAGAACAAGAAAATTATACGTTTTTTCTATTAAAGTACCATGTTAGTACGGAATTTCATGTGAGGGGCCTCTTCGGGGTAAACGTATCGAAGGGTCGTTATATTTACAATTTAAAGTGTTATACCTCCTCATACGTTTACTACATAACCTCTGAATTATCATAGCCCGACAATGGTACAATATTATCTCTAAATAAATCAGACACGTTTCATAAACTAGTAAACCGCTTCCATAACGACATACACGAACACTATGAACTACTATGTACAACATCATGATCAATATAATAACTTATAAGACTCGTTTATGTTTTCAGATCATTACCTAAGACACAACAATTATTCTAGGTTACTCGTAGATGTTTTCCCAACTTATCCATCGATTTCGTTATACAGTTAACATCATTAACTCACAGTGAGTTCATAGCCCCATTTTCTATTACTTAAATCTTTTTCAAACCTTTGGGGGAGATAGATGCTATTTTTAACGAAACACAATGCTTTGAAACTGTATGCTTATCTGATTGTTTTATTGGCACTAAGTAACACAGCTTCCACACTTAAGTCCCCACATCATGAACCATTAATCACTAGGTTTAGTGCGCATAAATATTGTGGATAGGCCTATTGGGATTGATGAATCCCGTTGTGTTGATCGGTTAGGCAAACAAGCGCACTATATTTTAGAATACTGGGTAATCGGAAAATTACCTACATGGGCCATTATTATAACAAACATGCCAATTGCTATTGGTACACTTGAACGTATTGGTTTTCATGAGCTTAATGCAATAATAATTGTTTTGTTTTCAACATTATGGGTATATAACAACATAACCCATACTTAAACTATGTGCTCAACCATTTAACTATAAGCCTATGAATTTCACTCAACCTTTGTGTTGACTTTTAAGAATGTTTTATCTCAGATCCATAATGTACGAGGCCGGCACGGAAGAGCACAGATACTCAAAAAGGCTATAAATTTTTATCATTCGAAAAACATCAAAGGCTTTTTATTGATGTGTTATGTAATCATGAAAACTATGACCTCATTTTTGTAAGCTCTGATATTTCAATAAATTGAATGATAATTCTTTTAAAACGACTCAATTTGAGTTCAATTTCTATCGTTATAATTGTTATACCGTTGAGTAACATCTAACTTGAATTCCGCTGCATTTATGAAATTGGGGATGATACATAAACCCGATCCTCAACAAAAACCATGATAAATAAGATCTCCCCATATCTTCATTTCAGCTATTGTATATACGATTAAGTACCTACATAATCCTTCGTATAACAAAAAGCTCCAAATTCTTCCTCTTCATCTCCATTTAACAATAATTCAAAGTAAAACTTCCTTGCATAAACCTTTGGTAAGAAGTAACTGAGTAGATGTTTTCATCTTGAAAACTTCTGATCAAAATTTCTTGCAAAAATATCTATATTAAGACACACAAGGTATAAGTGTAGTTATGGTTACTCTCAGGAGCTACCAAAGGAGAGAAAGAAGCATGATACAAAAATGAAAACTGGAGCAACAAATGTAAATCGAAGAAAGGAGCAACCGGGGATGAGGAGATGTATTCAGGGATATGCATAAAGTTCATCAGGGGGCTTCAGTAAATTAAGCCTACCCCTGATCGTTCAGAAAACCTCACCTGAAGACACCAGCAACAATGAATCGAGCCTCATTGTCCTCATTCTTATTCTTTGTTGTTACATAGTTGTTAGATGAAGCAAACATGCTCACTTACAACTATCCAACTTAGCCTATTCCAAACATTAAACGGTAGGAGACTGTTGGCTATAAAGGCCGATCAAATAGTCTTTGGTTTACTTAGAATAGCCTATTTTATAGTCGCTAAACATAAAATGAGACTTAGCAGCTCTTGAATTTGAAAGGTTTGCTTAAATCTAGAAAGTAAACAATCCTATGTCTGTTTTATTTCAACGACTCAAATGGCATGAGTTACCAAACGCATGGATATCAATGCGGAATTGACCAGGGATAAGAAGGCACTATCAGCAGAGCTGACACCTCAATCCATTTCAATGATAACCATCAGGAATTGAATTAGAAGCAAGAAGAAGGTTAGAGAATGGGTGATGAAATGATACCTTCACCATCTGTGTCTGGATATAAGATTGTCTAAAATAGTATACTAGTCACTATTATCAACTTTACCCTCAAACACAAACCCTACCTCTGAACCAAATTCCTCAAACTGATTCTAAAGTTATTCCTGATACATGAGAAATTATTAAAGTCTTACTAAAGAACTCATACCTCCTAACCAAACCTTCCATTGGTCATTGAAATTTCCAAAATTAGCGACTAAAAGGACACGATCCTCAAAATGGAAGAAATGGTTCAAATCAAGCAATACTTGGCTTCCTTTCGAGAAGAAGTTCTAATACTCGAAAAGAAACATCCAAGAAAGAACTTAAGGATAAGTCAAGCATCAGAGGACCTCTGAAGAATCAGACATCTGTTTATAACTTGGTTGTAAATCAGAGTGTAAGAAGATGTCGTTATGCTCACTTACCTCTAATAAAATTAGACCACCTTAAAATCATATACACATGTATACTTGGTTGTAAATCAGAGTGTAAGAAGAAGCTGTTATGCTCACTTACCTCTGATAAACGTAGACCACCTTAAAATCAGATGTTTATGTTTTCATTCTTGATTGTAATTCATAACGTAATAAGAAGCCGTTATGCTCACTTACTTCTGATAAAACTTAGGCTAATTTTATGTTCAAATAGGGGGAGATTGTTAGGGTCAAAATCTGACTTGGTCATCCCTCACAAGTATTTGAAACATTCAATCAACCAAAGCTAAAATAGTTGATTACATCAAAGAAACAGTTCATTTCTCTGATAAAGTCAAACTATAAACTATGAGCAAAGTTTACTCTCTGCCTAGGATCAACTCTGCTGATCACAATCAGCTATCTCGCAAAGGTATACACCTCAGCGAGCAAGCCTCAAAAGAGTTAAAGTCCAAAGATCATTTGATAGATACAAATGCTGTTATTACAAACAGTGGGTCTGACCAAAAGAACTCTCTGAGTAGCATCACATATCAGAGTTCAAACTACGCTGATATGTTGTATACTTCTTGGTAACAACAATATAGCTTTGTGAAAGGGAAAGACTAAAACTAAATGAACACTTTGTATCCTGATGTGGAGTCAGCCATCAAAGTACAAGAAGAATACAAATAACCAGAGTCTTGGAGGACTGACAAATGTCTCTAGGGCTCTGAAAAGACTTATCAACTTAATCCATCCAGAAGAACCATGAAGCCTGAAACAAACTACATCTATCAAACACACTTAAAGTATACTTGAACATACTTGCTAAAGTTTTTCAAGGATCTGGCTGAAGTTCTCAGATGTTCTTAGGCGGTAGTAATTTGAGAGAAAACAAAGCCGGAAAACCCTTGTAAAGATAAGGACTCATGGAGAGCAAGGAAAGAAACTTGCATGAGGTATCAGCATAATAAAGCAACCCTAGCCACACAAGTTCACATGTACCTTACTTCCAGTTTGCTTCTAGTTTAGATATCACTATTCTCTTGTAACTACTAACAGTGAATCTCCTTATTATATAAAGGGAGGTTAGTAGTAGTGAAAAAGCAATAGATTCCATAGCTAGAAACTTCCTCCTCATCCAAATGGAATCTTCCTCTTCACAACTTTAAGAGTAACATTTGTCATTGCCAGGGATAGTATTCTGCAACTATCCCTCATAAAGCCTTCACCTTAACCCCTAAGTTAGACTGATACAACCGTGATGTACAAATGGAATTATTAATTGACTTAGGTCAAGATTGTGTAAACATGCTCTTATTTCTGATGAACATCGGTTATTTTCATTTGCTCAAACTCTTGTTCATACGTTTTAGGATGTTGCAGAAAAATATAAGACGTTTAATGAACATCGGTTATATACAGGGATTGGATCTAGAGAAAAGTACATATAGGTAGAAAAGTGTGATGCATCGGTTTTTTCAATTGTGATGCAGCAGAATAAAAAGTGCGATGCACCGGTTTTTTTTACTGTGATGCAGCAAAATAAAAAGTGTGGTGCATCACAGTTAAAAAAATCGACACATCGCACTTTTGTTTTGCTGCATCACACTTTTCTCACTTTTCTATCGAGATCAACTTTTCTCATGATTCTATACCTATATATATATATATATATATATATATATATATATATATATATACATATATATATACACACATATATATATATTTATACATATATACACACACACACACACACACACACACACATATATATATATATATATATATATATATATATATATATATATATATATATATATATACATATAGGGAAGGGATCGGGTGGGTTTTAGCCTTTTAAGTAGGGATGGTGCGGAAATATCACAGTAACTTTTAAAAAAAAAATTCAAAAAAATCTGAAAAAATTAAAAAAATAAAGAGGATGAAAAATATTTAAGAATCGCCGAAAAAATTTTCAAAAAAAAAATCGTTTTCATGATTAAAGGTATTGTGATATTAAGGTCGATTTTGACTTTTTTACAAAAGTCAAGATCTAATCTTGACAAAGTCAAGATCAGATCTTGACTTTTGTAAAAAAGTCAAGATTTGATCTTAATATCACGTAAAGTTTTTTTTTTAAATACAAATTGTTAATATCACACTAACTTTTCTTTGATATCACGTTACTTTTTTGTTTTTTTTACTAATATTATTAATATCACCGTTCCTTTTTTAATTAAAAAATGTTAATATCACGGTTTCTTTTTACTATCACAGGAACTTTTTTTTCTTTTTTTAATATAATTGTTAATATCACTGTAACTATCATATGTTTTTTTTAATAAAATTGTTAATATCATAGTAAGTATCATATGTTTCTTAATATCAAGGTTCATTTTTACATGTAAAAAACTTAATATCACAGTTGGTTTTATAATATCATCATTTTATAATATCACAGTTTCATAATATCACACTAGAACTCATAATATCGTTAATATCACGGTAGGACTCATAATCAAGAAAACAAAAAGTGGTCAGAAAAGTCTGAAAAAATAAAAAATGAAAGAAGATAACAATAGTAAGGATCGCTCAAAAGGAAAAAAATTAAAAAAATCGTTTACATGGTCAATTGGTACCGTGAAGTTAGCGCAGATCTTGACTTTTTTACAAAAAGTCAAGATCAGATCTGGAATGGGCGGTCCAGATCTGTCCGTACGTCCGCACTAAAAATAAAAATCCACACATGATCCTCACTCTATACATATATATACATATATATATATGTACATACATATATATATATATATATATATATATATATATATATATATATATATATATATATATATATATTAATAAAAAAGATGGGAAACGATCTCAACCGTTGGATTTACCTTGCAAGTTAAAAAAAATGGATTGGTCTTTTTGTAAATGACAAATGAGGGGCAAAGATGTAGTAATAGATTCTACCCTTCTTTTCCCAGATCTAATAAAACCATATTCATCTTCTCATTTTTTCTCTAATTTCACACACTTTCTCTCTCAAATTTCACACACTAAATTCAAACAATAATTTCATACACCTGATTTCACACACTTTCTCTCTCAATTCAACACACAGTAATTTAACAAAATCGTTGAATCATCAAAGTATTATCAGAAATCATAATCGTTCTACATCACAAATTATAAACTTTTAAAGGCCTCGTAAGTTGATTTATGAACTATAATTTCAAGTGTGCTTGGTTGAATGTGTGATGCACTTGAAGTGTAGATTGTATTTCGCAAGTAAATGTGCTTGGTTGAATGTATTTTGCGTGTAGATTTGTGTTTGTTTACAAGCTGTTTGATTAAATGTCTCAATGGGACTTGATACCTGCGATGCACTAAATTTACACTCTGATGCACTAATACTGAACTGAGATGCAATAGGTGTTCAGTTGTTGTGTGTAAAGATAAAATAGGTTAATCGTAGGTTGTTTTATATGTGTAAATATGTTTGCATGCTTGGTTGTATATGCGATGCACTGTAATTTGAACTGAGATGCAGTAGATATTCAGTTGTTGCGTGTAAGGATAAAATAGGCTAAGCGTAGGTTGTTTTATGTGTGTAAATGCGTTTATATGCTTGGTTGTATATGAGATGCACTAGAATTGGAACTGAGATGCAGTAGGGTGTAATACATGTCAAAAACTGTTTGTATGTGTGTTTGTATGGATGATGCATTAGTTTCTTAGTGTTATGTTACTGCTGCTAGTACAAACGTAGTACTGCTGGATGTTAATGCTGTTGGTTATAGAGTTACAATTGTTAGTTGATATAGTTAGTACTACTTATGTATAATTTTACTTTTTGATCAAGTATTGTAATAGATAAGTATAGAAATAATTTGATAACCCTAACAGGACTCATTAGTCCATAAAAAGGAGGTCCTAGCTAGGGCATAGAGATTAGTACAAATTTATTTGATTAGCTTAAAGGTTGTAAACCCTAATACTGTTGAGTATTCGTATTATTATTCTTAATAATATTGAGGCTTGTTTTGTTGAATTGTGTTTTACTGCTCCATTGATAATACTTCTAAAAGTTAAAGATTAAATTCCTCATAATCTTTAAAAACATTCAAGACAGTTTCTATAAGAGCTGTATTAGATTTATCTAGTATAACTTATTCTTTACAAGCTAGAAGAATTTGATCTAGTGTTACTGGGATCAACACAAAACTTAGAAAAGAAAAGGAAACACAACACAGCCTGAAACTATCCAAAGTGGTGAGAGTGATGATGATGATGATACTATTCCATTGGTTGACAAAAGGAAACTGAATTAGGTTGCAACATGCAAGATAAGAACCGACTCTTGAAGAGATTAATCTGGCTAACCTAAAAGCTAGACTTAAAGAAAGCAGCATGGATAATATCCCTCCAGAAGGCAAGCTGGTCCAGGAGAATGTTCTAGCAAAGAAACTGATACGGAAATGATGGAGACTGTGGTTGAAGAACAAGAGCATGATCAAGAAGATGAAGAAGACAATGAATTTGTTGCCGAGTACTATATTGAGAAGCGTAGAAATGAATCGAAGAACGCAGAAAAGGAAGCCGATACTTACATTCAGGATCCTCTACATGATGACACTCAACATCAAGACAACCGTCAATCCTCTCACTATAACTTTCTCCTGCATCTTGAAGATCAAACTGCTCCCAATAATGAAAGACCTTGAAAAAGAAACTGTCTCCACTCCCAAAGAACAACCAACAACATAATCATCTCCACACCCATCTCCACAAGCAACACACACTTCCACCAATAAAACTAAGCGATCCAGATAGTCAAGTCTTAAGCCAACAAACGCATCAAGAAGGTTGTGGCAACGACAAGACAACAAAGAGATAAGCCTCTTTAGGAGCAGATTGAGATTCTGGCATAACACCTCTACAAGTTGGCTAAAGAAGTATCAACACTTCAGAAGCAACAAAAGAAGGTTGATAATTTTATGAAGTTAGGCGTTCAAGCAACATTGAATGAGGCAGTCATACTTCATAAAATTGATCGAGTATTCACCCTTCTAACTGCCCTGTCATACTTTTCCTTAATATTCGCAAATGAAAGATTCTTCAAGTCTGCATGCCTATATCCTTAATTATTCTTGAGGTATGTACACATGATTTTTCTTTGTTGAGTCTTGGTTGGTGTTTTGTTCCTCTTTTCTTTAGCCCTCTTTTCTACAAAGAATTTTCTCCTCTTTTCTAAAATTCCATGAAAAATCTGGGTTTCTCTTCATCTGATAACAGTGCTTGTTCTGCATCCTGCAGTATTTGTGCCAATTGCACTTTAGCTTCCATTTTTTCTTGAACATCATCCCATTCTTCCATCAGGACAATGTAGGATTTTTCCTTATCTATTCTAACCCCCTCTTTTTAATCAAACTAAGCTTGCTCTTCTTGGTGTAACTTTTGAGCTAACTTTGCATCAATCCTCAATTGTTCTTCTCTTGAAAGCCTTCTAGGCTTAGGATTTTCCACCAAAATTCCATTGCCCTTATCTTTTATGCCTAGTTGTGGTTGTGAATCTTTTGGTTTTGTTGTTGTTGTTGGCTCTCTAATTATAACCCCTTTAGCCTTGGGATTTGACTTCTTCAAACCTATAAGAACTTCAGCCAAAGTAAGCTTGATGCGCTATTTGATCCTACTTTTAATATTTATAAAACTGAGATAAACTAGGATAAGCACATGAGAATGGGCAAAGAACCCGATCAGATGAAGTAAAGCCTTAGGTAAATCCGAGTGTCGTCCCAAGAGATCTGTGACCTTAAAAGAACTAAGATGATTAGAAGTAACATGATTTGATATTGATATGATAAGATAGATTGAATTATTCCAATCACACAGACATAAAAGTTTAGGATAAATAGATAGGAAAATGAAGCTTAACCAAAATTAAAGTTAATAATTGATTCTCGACATAAAGGTTCAATATAGTTTTTAATTGTTGCCAGACTCCTTTGGTCAATTCGTCATGGCCTATGGTTCTTAGATTCCTCGCCGAGATGAACAGGTCACCCGGGATCATTCGGTAACCTAATAGCATTCATTAAGAGTCAAATCTACTAGATCTAGTCTATGGAAACCCGGTCGTTAGGAACTTAGATTTCTCCTAGCTTCTTTAATACCTCCACTTGATAGGTGATTATTTGGTCAGTTCGCACACGAAGAACAGTTGTACTATGGCCAATTCCTTCCATACTTCGCAACCTATTAGGCTGAGGTCAGTTGGTCAATTCTCCCAACTCTTTAGATACTAACAAGCTTATAATATTACCGAGACTAGCGATCTACAACAAGACTAAGCAGATTTCTATAAAGAAATAAAGAGAAGATCAATAACATAAATGCAAACTTGAACTAATAACAGGAATCCATAATATAAACACTAGAAAAATATAAAAGGAATCCAAACTCAAATACAAAGGAAATCGTAGATGAGAACTTCATTCTTCTTACTCCCAAGCCATGATTCTTCTTCTGTGTTTGATCTCCCAAAACCCTAGAAAGGTTTGGGAAAGGAGAGATGCCTAAAACTGATGAAAACTTCATCTATTTATGGGCCTGGATACTAGCTACGGCGTAACACTTATTAACTAGTTACCCTATAGCTCTTCATAATCTGATACTTATCCATGGTTACGGCGTAACCTGAGCTGGTGGTTACACCGTAGTCTTTGTAAAGTTGATGTTTATCCGTGGTTACGGCGTAACCTGAGCTGAGGGTTATGCCGTAGTCTTTGTAAAGTTGATGCCTCATAATCTATAATCCTACTACGGCGTAACTTCACTCCTTTTTTATGCCATATTCTTCGTAATTTGATATGTAGTATTGTTACAGCGTAACTCCACCATATTGTTACATCGTATTTCCTCATGCACTTGATTACGGCGTAATTGCATCACTTAGTTACGCCGTGGTCTTTAGTAAATGTGAGAGAAAACCATCCTTGAGCTTAGAAATTTACAAACACCGCTTTTTTATATGAAATAGTTTCTGAAATGAAATAAGACGGAATAAGGATGATTCTGATAGCATTTTAATCATAATGTGATGATAAAGGGGGAAATTAAAACTTAGAATATCAGGATTATTTGATGTTATCAAATATCCCCCCAATTGAACTCTACATGCCATCAAGTAGACTTTTAATATTGAAAACGATACATCCCTGGAGTAGACCAAGGAATGTGCAATTAAGAGTTCCATACTAGAATAATTATAAGAGCCGAACACCTCACGAAATGGGGACGAAAACACTCTCACGCTCATCCTAATCTAAGTGTTTAATTTCGGGGTGATCACTCAATTGCACATACATAACAAGTATTCTATCATAAGCTTGGAAATTACACACGTATCCACCACTAGAGGTAAGGTCAAGACAATCTTAGACGGAAATGTTGGGTTTGTAGTGATTCAAAGGCTAAGGTGGTAGTGTCATTACTAACGTGTCACGGCGAAATGGACAAAATCAATGATACATGACCAAATACATGGCCAAGACATCAAAGATTGCTCGCTTCATCACCTAGACACGCTTCATGACAAAAAGGGTAAGGTGAGGCATGGGATATTTTAATGGGTGTAAAGAAAAAGAAAACAAATAATCTTAGCTTAAAACCAAGTTGCCATCACCCCACCGTTCATTCAAGGTTCAACTTCAAGGTACGGGAACTGGATCATGGTGTGTCAGGGGAATGTACAATTTAGTGAATACATTTCCTTCATCGGGAATTGCTGGTATCTTGACTATCTTCCAATCTTCGAATGTGATCGAGGTGTTTTCCTCGATGCTAATATCTTATAACCATATATCATAGTGCTACAACAATTTGCACTTTTATCAACAAGAACTAAACACAATTTTTTTTAATCATAACATAATACAATGATAACTTATCCCCCCACTTGAGATAAACATAAGGAGAATATTGGGGGATCTTCAATGATCTTCAACAGGATGACCATGATTTAGCGTGATTTCTAAAACTTTCACTGAAACCTTGAACTAGGGCGAACAATGACTTCTAGATCGTAAGATAAGACTACACGGTAGGATAAGATGTAAAGGTGTAACGAAATAAGGGTTAGAAAATGAAAGGATAGGCTCAAATTAGTGTAACTAGGGGTATCTTGCACTAATGGTGAGTGCAACAAAAAGGGTTATCACGGAGGTCGAAATATCAATACGACTAGTCGATAAACGCACATAAGTGAACACATATGGGCTATTTGGGTTTAATCCTAAAACATTTTCCTCTTCGAATTGCCTTTTCCAAATTAACCAAGATAACTTGATACACTACTCATCTATGGTCTCGAAGTGATATAAGAGCCATGTTCTAAAGTCTACAATACTATCGGCACACTCAATTTTTGGTAGATTTGGGTAAAATAAGGGAAACGGAAAGGCTAAATCTCACCAATGAATTAAGGGTTATAGTGTGCACGGCTTAATGTAATTCTAGATTGGTTAAAAACATGACAAAAATTTTCAAACGAGCTCAAAATTTTTAAAACCAACTAGAAAATTAGGACAAGTAGGCTAAGTAAACATACACTTCATTTCTATTCCTATCCCTATCCCCCCACTTGAAGTGTACAAAGTCCCATTTGTACAAAAATATAAAGGAAAAGAAATAGAAATGAAAAAGAACTGAGAAAGAAATAAGCTCCCCTTTCAAATGTTTGCCCAAG
The DNA here is from genome assembly GCA_019973895.1 of Chrysanthemum seticuspe. NCBI lineage: Eukaryota > Viridiplantae > Streptophyta > Magnoliopsida > Asterales > Asteraceae > Chrysanthemum > Chrysanthemum seticuspe. The sequence goes on along the minus strand of BPTQ01000001.1, from coordinate 185,810,473 downwards.
ATGTCTTACTAACGATTAGAAGGCTGCTATGGTGTATCTTATCCGGGTGACTACGCCTTAACTAAATTGCCCTCAAATCACTCTCTCTGAACAAGGGTTACGGCGTAACTTAGCTACAAGGTTACGCCGTAACTGTATCACAGTTCCTCAACATGCACAAAAATAGTTAGGAAAATTTATACCTATTGGTACTAACAATTAAAAGAAACACAAATATCCTAGTAGTAACGTTATTACAAACATAGATAAATTGTTTTAAAAGTGTTTTAAAGATTGTTCAGAACACAGGGGAATCACTCATCCCTTTCATGATCATGCTCCATCGACTGGTACTGTGTTGGGTCAATTGGAGTGCTGGTTGTGTTTCCAGGAGTCGGTTGTGCATGCATATAGGCCACTCCTTGTTGGACGTCAATGTCCGGGATATCTAGCTGGTACACATAGGGGGCTCCATGCCAACGGGGATGGCTCAAGTGCATCTCTTGGAGCATTTGACTTGTTATGTCTGCGCTCCAGCTGAAGAAATCCTGTTGAAGCTCCTGCACTTGATCGAGATTACCTGAAAAACCTTCAAATTGAGAATTAAGTCCATACAAGCCTACAGTTAGGCTATCAATTTCCTCATTGAAGTGGCTTTCCATGTCGTCAAGCCTCCCGTCAATCACCTGCAACCTGTCTCCAATGTTAACATTTGCCCTACGTCAGACCATAGGGACTTGCTCGTCAGTCTCCACTTAGCTTCCACTCGCACCAGAACCACTTTCACCAGCTCCACTACTCCCAGCTTCACCTGCTTCTCCACCTCTTATTGGGGCTATCGGCATCAACTCAGGTTTACCTAGCACATTAAGGCAACAAATCCCGAATTTGACTAGCTTATTTTTCCTAATCAAACTGGTCTCCCTACCGCGGGTCACCAAAGCTAGTGCCTCATCAGACATCAATTCGTAGGTCCCTGCTAACCTACCAATGAAATGAGCCCCTGAATCTGAATTTTTGTGGAGAGACCATTGGCTCCATTAGCCATAAACCTAGCCAAGAAATGAGGGACATCAATGTGATTCCCCCCATCCATACCATGAAGGAGATAAAGGTCATCCATAGTCATCTTCTCTTTCGCCGAATGCCTTGCTTTGAGAGAGCATGCAATCAACCTGTGAACAAGCCAGCGAATCGGACTCCTTACAAGGGTGTATGAAGGGGGTTCTTCGAGTTGTACCCTTCTGCTGCAGATATGTTGTTGAAATTGGTGGCGGGGTTGTAAGACTCGGGCTTGTACCTCCAACAAGTGCCATAAAAAATCCTCAAACAAATCATTCTCCAAATCTCTCTCCGTGTACAATCCCATTCTAACCATGAACTGATTCAAGTCAACCCTCTTTTAACCCCTCCAAGCTGAAACCATAACGCAACTTGATCATCATTGTTAATTTCATGTTTGAACTCGACGGATGCAAAAAATTCCCTGACATACTCGGGAATCACTGGATCATTGTTATTGAAGAGCCTTAGCCATGCATTTTAGGTAAACGAATGACTACACAGCATGTGTACTTGATCTTGCAAAAATTACTTAACTTCCTGCTAGCAGATCCTTCAATGACTTCATCAAATTCATCGAAGTCAAGGGCTTCAGGGGTATCAATCTCTTTTCTTGCTAGCATCATGTAGTCGTCCATGCACAATTTCCTTATTTCTTCATTGTCATAGGCCAAGAATCCGACCCATTGGGTGGGATTGTTGTTGTTTCCTGAAAGGAAAAGAAACTTAAATCATTATTCTTGCAGACTGATGACAAGTTAAAGCGTAACCAATATTACAAGTTACGCCGTAATTACATTTTAGACATGGTTACGGCATAATGTCACCCACTGATTACGCCGTAACTCCCTCCAAAAACTCAGCACAGCACATGATTACGACCAGCAATAGATTACACCGTAACCATCAATTTTATCTTAAAGGTAAAAAGAATTATAAGTTTTTAACCTATTAAGTGTTGAGGGACCGCGCCTAAACCATTATATTCATGTTTGACCAAAACCCACTTTAAACTTGATCAAAACAACCCAAACAACCAATAATGATATGACACGAATCAATACAACATGGAGAATCATTTTTAATTATAAATTAATCAGGTCAATAGCAATAATAATCGTGAAGGATACAAGATCCCAAATTATGAACGCATAAACCCTAATTGAATAATAATTGGAAAAGAATCAAAAAGACTAGTGATAGATCTTATCAGCCATTGATTGATTGAAGGAATGAGAAAATCTTCACGAAAATTTTAGGGAATTTTTTTACTGTAGCTAGGGGCGGTGAAAAGATTGTGTGTTGGTAAAAACCTAATTCTCAGCCGTAGTTGGGGTTTTATACCGCCCAAAGGTTACGACGTAATAGGAAGATAAGGTTACGCGGTAGCTAATTTTTAATTATTATTTTTTTTTATTATTTAATGGTTACGTCGTAACTCTTAATAGAGGTTACGCCGTAACTAATAGCTTCAAAGAGAAAATTTGTAAAATTGCAATACGAGAGATTGAGATACGAACCTTATACGGCAATGAAAGTATTCACGTCTCTTAACTTAGGTCAATATTATAGTTCATACCTTAGATCTGTCGTTAACTGCACCCCGGCAGCGGCGCCAAAAAACTGATGCGCTATTTCATCCTGCTTTTAATATTTATAAAACTGAGATAAACTAGGATAAACACATGCTAACGGGCAGAGAACCCGATCAGATGAAGTAAAGCCTTGGGTAAATCCGAGTTTCATCCCAAGAGAGCTGTGACCATGAAAGAACTAAGATGATTAGAAGTAACATGATTTGATATTGATATGATAAGATAGATTTAATTATTCCAATCACACAGACATAAGAGTTTAGGATAAAGAGATAGAAAAATGAAGCTTAACCAAGATTACAGTTAATAATTTATTCTCGATATAAAGGTTCAATATAGTGGTTAATTTTCGCCAGACTCCTTTGGTCAATTCGTCATGGCCTATGGTTCTTAGATTCCTCACCGAGATGAACAGGTCACTCGGGATCATTCGGTAACCTAATAGCAGTCATTAAGAGCCGAATCTACTAGATCTAGTCTATGGAAACCCAACCGTTAGGAACTTAGATTTCCCCTAGCTTCTTAAATACATCCACTTGATAGGTGATCATTTGGTCAGTTCACACACGAAGAACAGTTGTACTATGGCCAATTCCTTCCATACTTCGCAACCTATTAGGTTGAGTTCAGTTGGTCAATTCTCCCAACCCTTTAGATACTAACAAGCTTATAATATTACCGAGACTAGCGATCTATGACAAGACTAAGAGATGTCTATAAAGAAATACAGAGAATGTCAATAACATAAATGCAAACTTGAATTAATAACAGGAATCCATAATATAAACCCTAGAAAATTATAAAAGGAATCCAAACTCGAATACAAAGAAAATCGTAGACAAGAACTTCGTTCTTCTTACTCCCAAGCCATGATTCTTCTTATGTGTTTGATCTCCCCAAACCCTAGAAAGGTTTGGGAAATGAGAGATGCCTAAAACTGATGAAAACTTCGTCTATTTATAAGCCTGGATACTAGCTACGGCATAACACTTATTAACTAGTTACGTCGTAGCTCTTCATAATCTGATACTTATCCATGGTTACGGCGTAACCTGAGCTGGTGGTTACGCCGTAGTCTTTGTAAAGTTGATGTTTATCCGTGGTTACGGTGTAACCTAAGCTGAGGGTTACGTCGTAGTCTTTATAAAGTTGATGCCTTATAATCTGTAATCCTAGTACGACGTAACTTCACTCCTTTGTTACGTCATATTCTTCATAATTTGATTTGTAGTCTTGTAACGGCGTAACTCCACCATATTGTTATGTCGTATTTCCTCATGCACTTGATTACGGCGTAATTGCATCACTTGATTACGTCGTGGTCTTCAGTAAATGTGAGAGAAAACCATCCTTGAGCTTAAAATTGTCCAAATACCGCTTCTTTATATGAAATAGTTCCTGAAATGAAATAAGTTGGAATAAGGATGATTCTGATAGCATTTTAATCATAATGTGACGATAAAGGGGGAAATTAACACTTAGAATATCAGGATTATTTGATGTTATCAAAGCTCATCTTCATCAGCAGTTGTAATTGAAGTAGCAACATCAACTTTATCACTGGCAGTAGTAAGTTTTTCACTAACAGTTCTAACTTCAGTATCAACAGTACTAACTTCAACATTCAACTCAGCAGTTTTAATTGGCTCTTCAATTTTCTCTTCAAAAACCACACCATCCCCATGATTTACATCATGCTCACCAGCATCAACCATAACCACTTCATCTATAACCTCCTCCTCAACATTACTCCTCCCCTATTTGGATGCATCCTTCAAATCAGGTTCATCATTAGAAGAAGAAACCTTAGCACTTAAACCAACTCTGTACAATCTTTTAAGCCTTTGTGTTCTTGACCTGTCTTTTCTTTCCAACTTTTTGACCCTCCTCTTCAAACTTTCAATCTGAATCTCCTGTGAGAATGTCTTCTTTGTCAAGTCAAGAACTTGTGTTTGTAAAGAGGTACAAAGTGTCATCAATTCCTTAAGTTCCATACTACCCTCATCAGTTTGAAGTGTGTTACCTCTTGCGAGCACTGAATCACTAGGTATGTTAGATACAGTCTCATACCTAGTATGAGCAGCTGCACCCTCATGGTTTCTTGGCACCTGGGACCATCACCCGAATCTGCTCCATGGGAACTAGAATCGTTAGATGTTGCCTTGGATTGGGTCTTATTGATGTTGCCACTACCCTGCTCTGCATCTAAGCTAGTAGCAGTAGTGGTAGCCCTTTCAAATCTGTCATTCAGCGCCTCATAGACAGCCTCATCTGTAACAGGAACACTAGGTACACTAGACTGAGGAATCTCAATTCCCTTTTTATCTTTTGTTGGTTTATGGTTCTTTTATGGTTGAGAGGATGATGATGCCAAAAGTGTGGGTGTATGTTGGATATCTATGTGACTTCTTGAATCTCCACCCATTTGTTTTTTAGGTAATAACTCCATATGTGGAAAGAGTGGTGTTACATTACCTGAAAAACCTTTTCCAACTCTTCTCATGTTTGCAAAAATCTTTTTGGTGTGAGGAGATACAATATGAACCTTTTTGTGGATTGGTTTTTCATCAAAATGTGTGTCCAAAATAAATTGTAAAAATATTGGATAGATATAAAATTTTCCAAACAAGTTATCCAAGTTCTTAACCATACTATCAAAAATCAGTTTTGGAAAATTAAATTTTTGTTTTAAACCTAAGAAAATTATAGTAGAAGCCATATTGCTGCTAAATTCATTCCAAGCAGTTTTTTTTAGACTTAAAAACTGTAAGACATTATGGATAAGGAATATCCATTGTGGGGAGAAAAGAGCTTCGTAAAAAGTAATTTTGTTATACTCCTTTTCATACCCCATCAATGCTAAATTTTCAAAAATTGCATAGGTGGGAAGACACTCAACACCTTCAGCATCTGCTAGAGCCAAAGCACTTCTAACGGATGCCTGAGTGGTAAGAATCTCCTTACCATCTATAGTAGCATGAATCTGTTCTTCCTCATCAAAAGTTTTGACCATAGCATAAGACCAAAACTTTTTACCCTTTTTGCATAGTTCATGGAATCTTTAGAAAATACGCAAGGAAAGACACATTATCTGCAGACCTATATCCCTCCATATTATTGAGGTAACTATACATGATCGTTCTTTGTTGAGTCTTGGTTGGTGGTTTGTTCCTCTTTTCTTTAACCCTCTTTTCTGCAAATAATTTTCTCCTCTTTTCTAAAAATTCCATGAACAATCTTGCTTTCTCTTCATCTGAAAACAGTGCTTGTTCTGCATCATGCAGTATTTCTGCCAATTGCTCATCAACTTCCATTTTTGCTTGAACATCATCCCATTCAATGTTGGATTTTTTCTTCTCTATTCTAACCCTATCCTCTTCATCAAACTGAGCTTGCTCTTCTTGGTGTAACTTTTGAGCTAATTATGCATCAATCCTCAGATGTTCTTCTCTTGAAAGCTTTTTAGGCTTAGGTTTTTCCACCAAAATCCCTTTGCCCTTATCCTTTATGCCTAGCTGTGGTTGTGAATCTTTTGGTTTTGTTGTTGTTGTTGTTGTTGGCTCTCTAATTATAACCACTCTAGCCTTGAGTTTTGACTTCTTCAAACCTGTAAGAGCTTCAGCCAAAGTAAGCTCATCTTCATCAGCAATTGTAATTGAAGTAGCAGCATCAACTTTATCACTCATAGTAGTAAGTTTTTCACTAACAGTTCTAACTTCAATATCAATAGTACTAACTTCAACATTCAACTCAGCAGTTTTAATTGGCTCTTCACAACTGTTTCTTGAATTTGCTCTTCATAAACCACACCATCCCCAGCATTCCCATCATGCTCACCAGCATCAACCATAACCTCTTCATCTATAACCTCCTCCTCCACATTATTCCTCCCTTGTTTGGAAGCATCCTCCTGGTGATGGTTGAATCTTTGAATGAAACTTGATGATTTTGGGAGAAAATATCAAGTTTAGGGGAGGATTGTTGGGATTCAAAGGCTTCTTGATGATACTGTTGATACTACTGCTCTTGGTATAATAAGAATGCATTATGATGTCAAAGCTTCTTGGAAGATTAGAAGGAAAACTCGCTAAGTCTTTACAACTGTTGGAGTAAAAGTTAAGACTGCTGGTACAAGTTACTATTGTCAGTGTTAATGGACTTCAAGAAAAATACGCTAAGTTAAGTTACTGCTGCTAGTGTTATGTTACTACTACAAGTACAAACTTAGTATTGCTGGATGTTAATACTGCTGGTTATAGATTTACAACTGTTAGTTGATATAGTTAGTACTGCTTATGAATAAGTTTACCTATCTTGGAGAATGCGTATTGTAACCCTAATAGGACTCATTAGTCTATAAAAAGGAGGCCCTAGCTAGGGCATAGAGATTAGTACAAATTTATTTGATTAGCTTAAAGGTTGTAAACCCTAATACTGTTGAGTATTCGTATTATTATTCTTAATAATATTGAGGCTTGTTTTGTTGAATTGTGTTTTACTGCTCCATTGATAATACTTCTAAAAGTTAAAGATTAAATTCCTCATAATCTTTAATAACATTCAAGACAGTTTCTATAAGAGATGTATTAGATTTATCTAGTATAACTTATTTTTTACAAGCTAAAAGAATTTGATCTAGTGTTACTGGGATCAACACAAAACTTAGAAAAGAAAAGGAAACACAACACAACCTGAAACTATCCAAATAGATGGTTAAAGGTGGTGAGAGTGATAATGATGATGATACTATTCCATTGGTTGACAAAAGGAAACTGAATGAGGTTGCAACATGCAAGTGAACAACCTACTCTTGAAGTGATTAATCTGGCTAACCTAAAAGCTAGACTTAAAGCAAGCAGCAAGGATAATATCCCTCCAGAAGGACAAGCTAGTCCAGGAGAAGGTTCTAGCAAAGGAACTGATACAGAAATGATGGAGACTGTGATTAAAGACCAACAGAATGATCAAGAAGATGAAGAAGACAATGAATTTGTTGATGAATACTATATTGAGAAGCGTAGAAATGAATCAAAAAAGGATGAGGAGATGAAGAACGCAGAAAAGAAAGCCAATACTTACATTCATGATCCTCTACATGATGACACTCAACATCAAGACAATCCTCAATCCTCTCACGATGACTTTCTCCTGCATCTTGAAGATCAACCTGCTCCCAATAATGAAAGACCTTGAAAAAGAAACTGTCTCCTCTCCCAAAGAACAACTAACAACATAATCATCTCCACACCCATCTCCACAAGCAACACACACTTCCACCAATAAAACCAAACAATCCAAGATCGTCAAGTCTCAAGCCAACATACGCATCAAGAAGGTTGTGGAAATGGCAAGACAACGAAGAGATAAGCCTCTTTAGGAGCAGATTGTGATTCTGGCATAACACCTCTACAAGTTGGCTAAAGAAGTATCAACACTTCAGAAGCAACAAAATAAGGTTGCTAAGTTTATGAAGTCAGACGTTCAAGCAACACTGAATGAGGCAGTCATACTTCATACAGTTGATCAAGTAAATGAAGTGTTGCCTTCCATTCTACCTCCTGCTGTCTCAGCCTACATGTAACCACGCTTTTCCAAAACCATCAATGAAATCATAGGCGTCAAGCCAATCTACTTAAGAACTCAACCATTAGAGCACAAAGAGCTTACCATTAATGAAATGCATAATTAATTGGTTGAAATGATGTCAAGTGATGGAGACATTCTCAATGATGCGGACCAATTGAATGTCTACATTCTCAAGACTTCGAGCATAAACCCTTTGGGCATGATAAGCCACCTACAACTTCTACAACCAAGATGCCAGATTCTGACTATGTCAAGCCTCATGGATGGTTTGACAAAATGGTTAATGCATATCCACCACTTGGAGAAGATGAAGATCCGATCGATGTTCCAACGATCGAGTTCATACAAGATAAGATGTTTTGAATATAGATTAACGTGATTGGGCATGTTTACATTTTGAATATAGATTGTTAGGTCACACATGTTCTATCATTGTTATACAAGATAAGATGTAATTTCTATAGAGAGAAAGAGATTAGAGAGAAAGAGTGTGGAAGGAACTAGTGTAAAGAAAATGAATATATATTACTACAACCAACACCCTTGGGCTTGCTTCATGGGCGGGCCTTGACAACTAACAGCTTGAAACATCTTATCTTGTACGAGGGTAAGGAGGGTTTTATATTCCAAATGTGAAGATCCAATATTTAACAACTATAATGGAAAAGTGAAAATGGAAAATATGTTTTGAGTTTTAACGGGGATAAGGAGGGTTTTATAAAAATTTGCGTTTTCAATAACAATCTGTAAAAACTCAAAAATTTCACGTTAATCTATATTCAAAACGTAAACGTTTTATCCAAAATCGCGTACAATTTTGAAGATTAAATATAACCATTAGGCTATCCCGCACATAACAAAAACCAAAATTTTCATCCCATTAAATTAATTTTTATTTTAATTACAGTCAATAAATGGAATTATAAAATTTAATTTCAAATGTTATCAAATAGACCCTATGTTTTATGAATCTAAACTCGCGTTTTAAGCATCTTTACTTATACGCAAACTTAACCTATACCTACACCGCATTTTCTAAAATGTTTAAAATCTTCTACATTTTTTGAAAATTCAACTTATTTCGCTCCCACTTTGACCATAAAATCATCCTTTGATTATTTAACACTTTCGATTCTAGACTTAACGTACATTTAACACGAACCGACACTAGACTAGGCCCAGTCTACATATTATAAGCCTTTTAGGTTCATCATAATCATATTTGAAATATCACATTTCACTTTTTTCATTTTCACGTAAACTTTGAACGTTTTACGTTTTACGCGTATTTAATCTACGTTTTTAGGTTTTAGCAACGTTTACACGCGCCATTAAAATTATCACTCATTTAATATACTTTTATATAGTATATTGATAAATTTTAACATTTCTTACAAGTTTCATATTTTTACCATACCCGGTTTTAAGTTTCATTACTTAATCACTTAACGTTAACAATTATCGGGATCAAATTATACCACTACATCCTAAAACTTACTCACCAAGCAAGACAAGATATTTAAAGATATATCCTAACCACCTCAATCGCTTAGCTGGATGGGTAGATGATAACCAATACCAAATGGCCATGTTAGAACACATATGCATGCATCTAGTGCCACATGGTAACTCTTAAGGAGTAAGTAAGACGAATCACTCACTTTATCACCTCCTTAAGATAACCAAAGACTTATAACACCCTACTTATCCCCTCTCCTTTCCATCCACTCTCACCACTACACCACCATCATCTCTTTGATTTTACTCTTTAAGTGTTACATCAATATTTAAGCCATCAAAGATCTCTACCATGTCCTCGCTTTGTTTTGGTGATTCCTTGGATTAATAAGAAGATACATAAAAACTAAATATGTGAAAAACCTTATTTAGCAAGCTAGTTGAGAAACAAGTAAACTTAAGTTATAAATGACATAAATCTATGGAATTTCATACTTGGAAAAACTTATGTAGTTATAGGGGAACTCAAAACTTGAACATATCATGTTGAATTGGATTAAACAGGGTTATAGATCAAAAGTTACGGACAAAACAAGTTTTAAAACAAAAAGTCACCCCAGAACGCTTTAAACCTCACGGCTAGACTCACAGCCGCGCGGCTAAACCCATTACGATCGAGCGTTTAGCCTTTGGCCGAGACCACAACCGCGGCAAGGCCAAGGCTGTCATCTAAAGGCCTTGTAGCCGATAGCCGCAGCAAAGGCCACTACTAAACGTCTCATGCTTGCCTAAGGGCGAGACTTGGCCATGGCCTAGCCATGGCAAACCACACAAAAAACACCAACCACGCTGTTGAGACAACAGCTGCATTGTTGGTTGAGGATAACAAACACAGCCGACGGCTGTGAACGACAGCCATACGGCTAAACCTCAAATGAAGCCACAGCCGCCGACTATAAATCACAGCCGCGCGGTTGGAATGGGTCTGTTGACCCGGGTCGCGTTTTTTCAAAAACTTTTTCGCGTTAGACCTAGTTCCTGAGCTCCACATCGTACCAAACTTTCCAGATTTTGTTATAAACTTATAAATATCATTTTTATCAAATAACATCGCTCACTTAAGCTTCGGAATAATGTTTTCCATAATTAACGAGAATTATAGAAACCGGTTTTGACCCATTATCATAACTTATAAACCTTATAACTTGCGTTAAACGCCAAACTTTAAAAAAAAAAAACCCTTAACGGAACAAAACCAAACTGCTTTCATAAACCATGTGGCCGTTTGAACACATACTTCATATAATCGAACAAGAAAATTATATGTTTTTCTATTAAAGTAACATGTTAGTACGGAATTTCATGTGAGGGGCCTCTTCGGGGTAAACGTATCGACGGGTCGTTGGATTTACGATTTAAAGTGTTATACCTCCTCATACGTTTACTACATGACCTCTGAATTATCATAGCCCGATAATGGTATGATATTATCTCTAAATAAATCAAACATGTTTCATAAACTAGTAAACCGCTTCCATAACAACATACACGAACACTATGAACTACTATGTAAAACATCATGATCAATATAATAACTTATAAGACTCGTTTATGTTTTCACATCATTACCTAAGACACAACAATTATTCTAGGTTACTCGTAGATGTTTTCCTAACTTATCCATCGATTTCGTTATACACTTAACATCATTAACTCACAGTGAGTTCATAGCCCCATTTTCTATTACTTAATTGTTTTACAAACCTTTGGGGGAGATAGATGCTATTTCTAATGGAACACAATGCTTTGAAATTGTATGCTTATCTAATTGTTTTATTGGCACTAAGTAACACAGCTTCCACACTTAAGTCCCCACATCATGAACCATTAATCACTAGGTGTAGTACGCATAAATATTGTGGATAGGCCTATTGGGATTGACGAATCCCGTTGTGTTGATCGGTTAGGCAAACAAGCTCACTATATTTTAGAATACTGGGTAATCGGAAAATTACCTACATGGGCCATTATTATAACAAACATGCCAATTACTATTGGTACACGTGAACATATTGGTTTTCATGAGCTTAGTGCAATAATAATTGTTTTGTTTTCAACATTATGGGTGTATAACAACATAACCCATACTTAAACTATGTGCTCAACCATTTAACTATAAGCCTATGAATTTCACTCAACATTTTTGTTGACTTTTAAGAATGTTTTATCTCAGGTCCATAATGTACGAGGCCGGCACGGAGGAGCACAGATACTCAAGAAAGCTATAAATTTTTATCATTCGAAAAACATCAAAGGCTTTTTATTGATGTGTTATGTAATCATGAAAACTATGACCTCATTTTTGTAAGCTCTGATATTTCAATAAATTGAATGATAATTCTTTTAAAACGACTCAATTTGAGTTCAATTTCTATCGTTATAATTGTTATACCGTTGAGTAACATCCAACTTGAATTCCGCTGCATTTACGAAATTGGGGATGGTACATAAACCCGATCCTCAACAAAAACCATGATAAATAAGATCTCCCCATATCTTCATTTCAGCTATTGTATATACGATTAAGTACCTACATAATCCTTTGTATAACAAAAAGCTCCAAATGCTTCCTCTTCGTCTCCATTTAACAATAATTCAAAGTAAAACTTCCTTGCATAAACCTTTGGTAAGAAGTAACTGAGTAGATGTTTTCATCTTGAAAAATTCTGATCATAATTTCTTTCAAAAATGTGTATTAAGACACACAAGCTATAAGTGTAGTTATGGTTACTCTCAGGAGCTACCAAAGGAGAGAAAGAAGCATGATACAAAAATGTAAATTGGAGAAACAAATGTAAATCGAAGAAAGGAGCAACCGAGGATGAGGAGATGTATTCAGGGATATGCATAAAGTTCATCAGGGGGCTTCAGTAAATTAAGCCTACCCCTGATCGTTCAGAAAACCTCACCTGAAGACACCAACAACAATGAATCGAGCCTCATTGTCCTCATTCTTATTCTTTGTTGTTACATAGTTGTTAGATGAAGCAAACATGCTCACTTACAACTATCCAACTTAGCCTATTCCAAACATTAAACGGTAGGAGACTGTTGGCTATAAAGGCCGATCAAATAGTCTTTGGTTTACTTAGAATAGCCTATATTATAGTCGCTAAACATAAAATGACACTTAGCAGCTCTTGAATTTGAAAGGTTTGCTTAAATCTAGAAAGTAAACAATCCTATGTCTGTTTTATTTCAACGACTCAAATGGCATGAGTTACCAAACGCATGGATATCAATGCGGAATTGACCAAGGATAAGAAGGCACTATCAGCAGAGCTGACACCTCAATCTATTTCAACGATAACCATCAGGAATTGAATTAGAAGCAAGAAGAAGGTTAGAGAATGGGTGATGAAATGATACCTTCACCATCTGTGTCTGGATATAAGATTGTCTAAAATAGTATACTAGTCACTATTATCAACTTTACCCTCAAACACAAACCCTACCTCTGAACCAAATTCCTCAAACTGATTCTAAAGTTATTCCTGATACATGAGAAATTATTAAAGTCTTACTAAAGAACTCATACCTCCTAACCAAACCTTCCATTGGTCATTGAAATTTCCAAAATTAGCGACTAAAAGGACACGATCCTCAAAATGGAAGAAATGGTTCAAATCAAGCAATACTTGGCTTCCTTTCGAGAAGAAGTTCTAATACTCGAAAAGAAACATCCAAGAAAGAACTTAAGGATAAGTCAAGCATCAGAGGACCTCTGAAGAATCAGACATCTGTTTATAACTTGGTTGTAAATCAGAGTGTAAGAAGATGTCGTTATGCTCACTTGCCTCTAATAAAATTAGACCACCTTAAAATCAGATACACATGTATACTTGGTTGTAAATCAGAGTGTAAGAAGAAGGTGTTATGCTCACTTACCTCTGATAAACGTAGACCACCTTAAAATTAGATGTTTATGTTTTCATTCTTGATTGTAATTCAGAACCTAATAAGAAGCCGTTATGCTCACTTACTTCTGATAAAACTTAGGCTAATTTTATGTTCAAATAGGGGGAGATTGTTAGGAAAATATGACTTGGTCATCCCTCACAAGTATTTGAAACATTCCATCAACCAAAGCTAAAATAGCTGATTACATCAAAGAAACAATTCATTTCTATGATAAAGTCAAAATATAAACAATGAGCAAAGTTTACTCTCTGCCTAGGATCAGCACTGCTGATCATAATCAGCTATCTCGCAAAGGTATACACTTCAGAGAGCAAGCCTCAAAAGAGTTAAAGTCCAAAGATCATTTGATATATACAAAAGAACTCTCTGAGTAGCTTCACATATCAGAGTTCAAACTACGCTGATATGTTGTATACTTCTTGGTAACAACGGTATAGCTTTATGAAAGGGAAAGACTAAAACTAAATGAACACTTTGTATCCTGATGCGGAGTTAGCCATCAAAGTACA